>CM067317.1:63704721-64087221 GCA_034231615.1 Meghimatium bilineatum | reverse complement strand
TTCAATCTCCTGTTTTGAAGCACAGAATATAATTGTGACAAGAGTATCTAGGGAATGTTGAAATCAGTATGTGCACATTTTTGTGTGGGAGCCTGACTTGACTCCAGTGCAGACCTGTGTGCAGAAAGTAAACATGACACGAAAGACTAATTTAAAAAATACTATTTCCGTGCGTTTCGTTGGTCGACGTTGGCCTTTTTTTTGGTATTTGACTCCACGTATATAAATAGTGACCAACGAAAATGATGACAATAATAAAACACGTAACAAATGAAGACTTGCTTACTTTCTGTACCGAGGTCTTCACTACCGACGATCTCAGTGGTAGTTTGGTGTTTTCGGATCTAAAAAAGCATAGCATATTTCATTGTACTCGCGTTATCTCGTATGTACCAAGTCTCCTTTAACTAAGCGTCACGCATTAATAAGTTTATTTTTCTATCTATCTATCTATCTATCTATCTATCTGTCTGTCTGTCTGTCTGTCTGTCTGTCTGTCTGTCTGTCTGTCTGTCTGTCTGTCTGTCTGTCTGTCTGTCTGTCTGTCTGTCTGTCTGTCTGTCTGTCTGTCTGTCTGTCTGTCTGTCTGTCTGTCTGTCTGTCTGTCTGTCTGTCTGTCTGTCTGTCTGTCTGTCTGTCTGTCTGTCTGTCTGTCTGTCTGTCTGTCTGTCTGTCTGTCTGTCTGTCTGTCTGTCTGTCTGTCTGTCTGTCTGTCTGTCTGTCTGTCTGTCTGTCTGTCTGTCTGTCTGTCTGTCTGTCTGTCTGTCTGTCTGTCTGTCTGTCTGTCTGTCTGTCTGTCTGTCTGTCTGTCTGTCTGTCTGTCTGTCTGTCTGTCTGTCTGTCTGTCTGTCTGTCTGTCTGTCTGTCTGTCTGTCTGTCTTTGTCCGTCCGTCTAATCTAATCTAATCTAATCTAATCTAATCTAATCTAATCTAATCTAATCTAATCTAATCAATCTATTTAAACTATGTAATCTAATATATCTATCTAATCTTATCTATGTTCCTTCAGCGCCCAACACGGTGCATAGGGCAGAAACCAGAGCTCTCCAGTTTCAACAATATGATGCTTCTGTGTGTAACTCTTGTATGTTGTTGAGACCAATAGTCATACCGTCTTTGATGGTCGTTCTGTGAAGAGTCTGCGAAGGAGCACCATACAAACAAACTCATTGTACGAGAATTATTCTTATCAACCTAATTGTATAAAACGGACATATTTTGTGGCCGGCTGTAAGTGCTGATACATTCACGTTGATGTTTGTAGTGACAATCTCCGCAACTTCATCGAAGACTACTCACCTGACAGAGTTTCTGTAATGTAATATTATATATTTGTTATTTCAGAGACTACTTTCATGGAATATGTACATGCAAACATCGTACGGGATCGCCAATTGTCGAAGAAGGTATTTATAATGTTTAAATCGATAAGCATTGTATTTAATTGAAACTATTATATTGCGTTATGATCGTCACCATCATCGCCGCCATTATCATCGTCATCATCATCATCGTCTTCGTCATAATCATCGTCGTCGTCATTGTCGTCATCATCATCATGAATTACCATCTCCGCAACGAAAGTTGGCTGCAACAAACCTCCAACATCCCCTGTATTTTGTTTTGGTGGTAAACTCTGCTAGACTGTAACCTGTCCATCTTATGATGTTACTCTCCCACTTGTACCTCTGTCTGCCTCTTGCTCGCTTCCATTTGACTTTACCATCAAGTAAGATCTTCAACAAGTCGTTTAATGTATCCAAAATACTTATTTTTTACATCTTTATTTCTTTTAATAATTCTTTCTTTATATGAAGTGTTGTTAGATACTCTTTGTTTTTTTCTTTTTCCATGATGTTCTCCCTATTCTTCTTTATATCCACATCTCAATTGCATCAATTCTGTCTTCTATCTGTTTCTGAGCCATACATTAATATATAATAGATTAATCATTTTATAATTCTCAATTGTAGCTTGTTTGTAATTTGTTTAAATGCCAATGTTTTTCTTATTTCATTGAAAGAACTTTTAGCTATTTCTATTCTTCCTTGAACTTCTGTTTCACGTCTGCCATCATTTGTGATTATGTGTCCGAGACATTGATAATGTTTTATTTGCTATAGTTTTCTCTCCATGTATTTTTATGTCTAGCACATGTTCTTCTGTGATTTTGCTGATTATCATTGTTTTTGAGTTGTTGGATGTTTATATCTAGTCAATATTCTGTACTTGATTTATCGACTTGATTTATTCACTTGATTTATCGACGTGTTTACTACAAGTTAACTACAAACTAGTAAATACTTGAAGTAGAGATCGCCTGTTGGTAAACTAGTTAGTTTCCTGCATCGAAACCAGGCTCTCATGTGATAAATGGCTTTATGTCCGAGCGACGTGGGCAATGGGCCATTCAAATACTGAGGTTACTCCACTAACAGTGGAACACCTCGTATGATGTAGACGTAGTGGTACCAAGTTAAACCCCCTCATGCTAAACGTTTCCACGACGGAAACTGTCACCCCCGTTCATATTGGTCGCAAAAGTCCGTAGGCACAGAGGTTAACAAATCGTCATAATATATGTTTATACTCCTTCCCTATCGACAGACGACAACTATGAAATAAAAGAGGTGAGAAATTCCCAAAATATGCTCAGCGCACACGAGCCAGAAAACTCTTTTACCCCTGACGCTGAAAAGCAACAAATGATTAAACGAATAGATAGATAGATTTTGTATAATGTTTTAAATAAACCTTTTGATCAAAACATGAATATTTATACTTTTAGAAAATAACATGTTATTTCACCGTTTTATAAGCAAAATTTAGTTATAACAAAAATTCAAGTCCACAAACAACACGAACTGTTTGAAAACAGATTACTATCAGGGCGTTTTCTGTACATGTTCCCACTTTGTTACACATAAGTACGCCTTTGTCATGTTTCAGAACGTGATACGGCAGAAGTGTGAATCTTTCAAATATGATCTGCGAGATGTTTTAAAAAAAAATCTGAACAGTTCTCTAATAGCACAGCAAGAAATACATCTTACTGGAGAGTGCCCAGCAAGAAATACATCTTACTGGAGAGTGCGCAGCAAGAAATACATCTTACTGGAGAGTGCCCAGCAAGAAATACAACGTAGGGGAGTGTGCGATCACAAAAGATGCTTAAGGCAGATATTCTCTGAACCAATTCTGATGTTCAGACACATTATTTCAAGACTAGAATCACATGATTGAGAAACAGACACACTGGGATTAGAAGAACATAAGCATTGAATAAACCACATATATCTGTGGTTATTCGATGTTTCAGACCAGTTATTTAATGTCTTATAGAGATATGTCTGCCAGTTCAATTTGAGATAACGCCGTTTTGCTTTAAACATTTGACAATAAGGATGCTTTGGACATAGAAGGATTGTATCTAATGTTTTTGTTTGTGTGCACATGATAAAACGTGACATAAGCTAGGTTTCACACGAGCCCGCACACAAGACTAAACAGACATCTGCACAAGAAATGTATAATTACCGAAAACGTCGGCAAAGATTGAACAATCATGGGCTGCAGTAACACAAACCAAACACTAAAGTAATAATTGTGAATAAGTACATTTTATGTTAAATTTACGTATCACTCCTAATAAAAAACAATAAAAACAATGATAATAAAACGACTAAGAACAACAACGGTTGACGATTCGATCATAGATAGGGTGACCAGATTTCCTAGACCCAAAATTTGAATATTTCTGCTTTTTTCCAGCCTTTAAAAAAATGGTACAAATAGGGGACATAAAAATTAAATAGTATGCAATTAGTATATAACTTATTTCAACAAGTTTTTTTCACTTTAATATATAACTGAATGTGTTATAGAGTTGTCGCATTCTCTTTAACATTTTAAAAGTATTTCAGACAACTATTTCTTGCTAAATATATGACACTTGTGTGTTAGAGACTATAAGCATAGACATGACCGTGTTATGACATGATAACTGACAGAACTAAGACTTGCCCACATGACTAAACACTATCTCATCTCTAGAGATACTCTCGTGAAATTCTGCGCATGAAATAGTCTTAAAGTATGTCTTTATCAGTATCATTGCCTTCACCGTCTTAGTGATTCAACAGTTTTTTTTTTCCATCCGCCAACAAATAACTTATCAGTGAAGAAATTCTTTCCACAGCAGCGTTGGTTCCTTGAATTGCTATAACAAATCCAACAACGAGCACTATGTTTTTGTACTGGGTGTCTTTCTCCGTTATCACTTTAAAAACGATACACCACTTTGTATCCACTTCATCGTTTGTGTCCTTCTATTCTTCCATCTTGCTTTTCTTAATATTATTTATGTGATTGATTTCGTAGAATAGTTCATCTTCATCAATAATATTCAGGATATTGCTATCAAAGTCACTGATGGATTTTAAATTGTTGAACCATAAGCACAAGGTAATAGAGTCTGAAGTTTAATCCAGTGAAATGTTTTCAAATGTTGGAAATTTTAAATTCACTTATTTAAATATTCTAGGAACGTATTGTAGAATAACGGTGTAGTGCGTAAGAACGCATTTTCATCTAAACCACCAACTTCTTTAAGTTTATAAATAATTGATGTCATTTTGAGTGTTTGACAATTTTCAATTTTTCTGGTCATTATTTTCTGTCTCAACACGTCTAGTTCTTCTGCCACTTCAGTTGCCAAAATATTATCTCCTTCTATTTTCATTACTGTTGCTGAGAATATTTTCAGTTAGCTTTGGAGGAAATGGCGACACAGTAATGAATTCTGATCATTAAAAAATGCTTTCTGTAGTGTAGTGCATTTATCTTGTGACAGAAAATAAGACTTGAGTCCACCATATATATCAATAACCCTACTCACAGCTGGCAGTAATGATAACGATCTAGTTTTCACACTTCCAAGAACACGCTTGTATTCTATTTCTACATATTCACAGAAATTCTTTAATTCCTCTACTCTCACCGAGTAAATATGAAAATACTGACAAACTTTGTTCACAATTGTTTCAATTTCAACTGACAACATATCAGAACTTGTCTGAACACCATTGTGGACAATGTTAGCAGCACAACCAATACCATGAATGTTGTTTTTTAAGATTTTATTGCGTCTGGCAGCTACATTGTTGGAACCCACTCTGTTATATCCACCGAAGTTGGTGTTACAATTATCACCAGAAAATGCAATAACTTTTTCTGTCAATGTATGTTTCTGCAAAATGTACAAGATGTGATCGGCGAGCAGTTCCGCTGTTTCCCCAGTTATTTTCGGAAACTCTTCTTCTTCTGCGATCAGTTTCCTATGCTCATGTCTATACAGGAAGGTGGGCCGCTTTCATGAATCCAGTCGTCAGCAGGGATTCCCCACGGTTGCCCCACAGCTTTACATTCATATCTGTGTCTTGGGGCCATATTTCAGTTCTTACGACATCAAAGAGTCGGCGTGTCTGCAACTCGATTCTGAAGCTAAATCACATTGATTCGAAAGCCTTTATCTGGAATAAAATACCTAACAAGAACCGGTATCAACTTCAAATTTATGATTTGATGTGTCCACCATAACTGAAATGTATTTAGCTTCTTTCAATTCTATGTCTATTTCTCGCATTGCAAAAGTTGCTAGACCATTTACCAGAATTGATTTGCACTTCGTTCGACCACATGTAAATTTCATTTCAAATAAATTTCTAACTATTGCAGACCCACAATCCATTGCTTTCATGGAAAGGTTATGTTTCACTGCATTAAATGCAGAACTTCATGCAGTGACTCCTGGCACACTCCGCCTTGTAGAATGTCACACTAGCTAGTTACTTTAGTTTTACATGTTTAAATTCACATTCATTTTCCCATCACAAAAATATAATCAAGTCATGTTCTCTGACATAATGTATAATATAAAGTTCCGAAGAATTATTGAAAACTCACAATTCTAAACATAGAAAATAAGGTTTGAATCTGATTTTTTAAGGATGACATAATATCTCACACAGAACGCTGTTTTTAGAGATTAAAAGCTAGTTCATAGAATGTCGATTTTTTGGTGAGAAATCAAATCACAGAACGCCGATTTGTAGATGAGAAACTATCCCACGGAATGTTGATATTTAGAATGAAAAGCAAGCTCACAGAATGTTGATGTATCATCAAGTTTATTCAAGGCTGAAAGATGACCGCCTACCATATAAGACATACTGACCAATTTGAAATCCAGCTTTCCTAATGAAACATTTGGCTATTCTCGTGACTTTCATTGATTATCATGCAAAGTATTCTCATAGTCTATTGTCTATTCCCAGGTGAATGATGGTCAGAATATCCACACTTGCCGTTAAGCGTAAGGGTGATGACTGGGAGTGTTAATTGTCTATCTAAGGCCAGATGTGTCACCTTGGCTGTGTTGAATTCGTATTTCTCCAGTGTTGTCTTGATGTTATCTATCCTTCTTCTTCTAGGTCTCTCCCTTGCCTTGTATCCGAATCTTCTTATGTTATATGCTTTTGTTGGTAGTTGGTTATGGTTCATTCTCATAAGGTCACCCGTGTGTTGCCGGGACCCAAAAGGGGAGCAAAGAATAGCAACACTGTTTACCTTCCACGCATGTCGTAAAATGCGACTAAGGAGGTTATGAGATGGAGTTGGCTGTCCCATCCCATATAGGGTCAGTGACCCAAAGCCATGCTGAAGTCGGATTGTGTCAGGCCGAAAGGCGCAGATATCGCAGCAATGCTGTAAACCATGACACAACGCATTCCGTTCTCCAGACTACATCCTGCTAATCTGCAGGAGTTTGAGAACGAACGAAGAAGAAGAAGATTCTCATAAGGTGTCCAAGCCATTTTTTGGGGGGTTTTTTTCCTTGACATATTAGTGCATAATCATTGTGATCAATGAAAATCACGTGGGATAATCAAATACGTCATTAATAAGAAGGCTGGATTTTCATTTAGTCAGCAGGTATTATATAGTAGACGACTATGTCTAAACTGCATTGATCACGTAACATCTGATTACCGCACGAAAATAGAAAGAGCACGCGCATTGCATTACACACGAGCCTACATAAACATCCACACATTTGTTTACATGTCTACTGCACATAGTTTACCTAAACTCAGTTGGTATAATGCACTCATTATTAATAATTGTGTTGAAACAAGATCCTTAATTAGTTAGAACTAGCACGTGATGAGGCGAGGGTGTGGGAGCTGTCTGTAAGCAGTCAATCAGGAACTGGGTGATGGAGATGTGGAAGTTCATTTTGTCGGAGAAGTTCTTTTTTAAAATTATAATTTTGTATTTATTTTTAAATCAACTAATTGCTAATGTTATCCAGTGCGGGAACTTGATTTGACAGATTTCCGCTTTACATCTTTTCAAATTCGATATTTTTGTTTCAGTTATGTTTTTCACGTTAGTTAAGGAGTGTCTGAGTTATATATATTTTTTTATTGATTAAACTCTTGAATTTGTAGATTAAACTCTTGAATTTGTAGATTAAACTCTTGAATTTGTAGATTAAACTCTTGAATTTGTAGATTAAACTCTGCAGAAAATTGCAAATCTTCGATTGAATTATTGTATGTTACATTCTGTATCTGTTATTTTATTATCCTGATTTGAGGCGGAGCACACAAGGAGGCGCGGCCTTTGATCGTCGTCAGTTTTATCATTTTTTAGATGACGTTATATCCACCGAAGACGGATGTTGTGGGCCATTGGCGCAAATAAAACGGCGACACAACGCATTTCCACTTTGAATGACTTCCTGCTGGAAATTTAGTTGGACCATTCTCCTGCTACAAGAGAGATCCAGTGGGAGTTTGAGAATGAATGCTGAAGAAGAAGATGAGGTTATGACGTAAATTAAGTTACCAAGAAAGTAGGTTATGAGCCTATACCAGTTTTTAAACGCAAATCTATCCCGAAGGAAACCAAATGGCAAATCACAAACGCAATCTTTATATCAACATTGTGTTATCAAAGTCAGACATGGGCACTAACTAAAGAAAAAGAGAGAAAGCTTACTACGTGTGAAATGAGATGTCTAAGAAAAGAAGCAAACAGAAAAAGAAGAGATCATGTGAGAAATGAAGAGATTACAAGAACTGTTGGAACAACATCTGTGGTCAAATATATTGAAAAACAGAAACTGAAATAGTTCTGCACTTAATGAAAACGAACCAATTGGCCAGCGGAAAGAGCATACAATATGAACATGGAAACATGGAGATACATAGGAAGACCAAGAAGAAGGTGGATTGAAGAATTTACGAACATTCTGAGACATCAACATATTATTGTATATCAAGCGACCAAAGTGCCACTGAGACATCAACATATTATTGTATATCAAGCGACCAAAGTGCCATAGTCCGAAAACCGATTGTCATTCAATCCTGCCACTCCTTACAGAAAAAGCAGAGAAAAGACAAGAGATAGCAAACATGGTATTTATTCTGTCAATTAAACGAAGCACATCCCGAGGACTGTTTTGACAGGACTAGAGATCTGAAGGCAGAAGAAATATTAAAACATCAATCCGTGGTCAAAAAATAATACTGGCGGAAGAATGGTTCAGATTTCATTTCTTTCGCTCGCAGACAACTTCCAGAACACTAGCCCACCTGATCGATAATGACAGTTTTATTTTGTTTCTATAAATAATTCGTCAGTTTGTGTTTAGAGAAATGGCATCATTTTGTTTTATAGGTGAATCATTTTAGTTTTTTTAGAGATATATCATCCTTTTGGTTTATAGTTAAATCATCATTTTGGTTTTTAGAGATATGTCATCAGTATGTTTTATAGATGAATCATTTTTTTTAGAGATATGGCATCATTTTGTTTTTTTAGAGATATATCATCCTTTTTATTTATAGATAAATCATCATTTTCTTTTATACAGATACATCATCATTTTGTTTTATAGATGTAAATCATCATTCTGTTTTTATAGAAATGTCATTATTTTGTTTCCAGATATAAATAATCATTTATATCATCAGCTATAAACGGAAAACAATAGTAGATATAGCATTACTAACGTATGTACTATAATAATAGAATACATGTACTAGAATAAAAAATTTGCCGACATATAACAAATAACAATTGCCAACACATAAATAACATTTGCCATTAAATAACAACTAAAGGTTGCCGTAAAATAGCAGCTAACAGTTGCCAAAAAATAACATCTAACAGCTGCCAATACATAATGAACATTTGCCATCAAATAACAATTACCATTTGCCAAGAAATACCAATTAACAGTTGCCAATAAGGACAAAAAGCATTTGCCAAGAAATAACTACTAATAGTTGCCAAGAATTAAAAACACACATTTTCCATCAAATAATAAATAATAGTTGTCAAGAAATAACACCAAACATTCGCCATCAAATAACAAATAACATTTACCAACAAATAACAACTAACAGGTGTCAACAATTAACAACTAACAGTTGCCAACACAACAAATCCTGGGTTCATTCCAAAGTTAAGGTGGAAATGTTTTTCAGAACAAAACCGCTCACGGGTCGACCCAGCCTTAAATGGGTACCAGATTAATCCGAGAAGTAAAGACTGCGAGGGAGAGGAGATGGCTACCGCCTTCATTTGCAGAGCCTCTGAAATGTGAGATCGCTAACATCTCACACCCCTACGGCATTAATAAATGCTATGGGTTACTTTACTTTACTTACACACTATAAATGCAGCAACACAAATCTGAATCTGTTGTCATCATCGCTTGCGATGGACGGATATTTGTAGCATATATCGTGTAACAAACACGAAATAACATTTTTGTAACCGGCACTTACTCATCGATCAAAAATACCGAGGGGGGGGGGGGGGGGAGAATAATGACCGTCGACAATATAAGATCTATTGGCTAATTGGAAAACGTCCTTTTAAATTAATTCATTTTACTTTTACTGGGGTTTTCATTGGCTGTCGACACGTCGTATAATTTTAAAAAAAAAATTAAAGTAACCCATATCAATTATTAATGCTGTAGGGGTGTGAGATGTTAGTGATCTCATATTTCAGTTGCTCTGCAAATGAGAGCGGTAGCCATCTCCTCTCCCTCGCAGTCTTTACTTCCCGGATTAATACGGTACCTATTTACGGCTGGGTCGACCTGGGAGCCATTGTGATCTGAACAACATTTCCATCTCAACTGGGGAATGAACCCGTGACCACTCATATACGAAGCCAGTGCGCTAGCCACTGCTCTACACGGCTCCCTATAATCATAGTGATAAATAAAACAAATCACATCGCCGATAAAGTCAAAAAGAGTCATATTAAAGGAATATTTCCCCATTAGCCATTAGGTTTTCTATTTCATCCACAGTATCGGGTAGAGCACGGCCTGATATGTTTAACTGTACGTTTACAAACTGAGCTGTCTGTCATTATATATCTGTTTGAACGACTAGTCTAGTCTCTCTGCACTTACGTCCGTCTAGTGGTGTCTTTTTGTCAGCTTTTCTATCTGCGTTTACGTGTGTTTGTCTACACATATTACTGTTGATGTGTTTATCTACACATATGACTGTTGATGTATTTGTCTACACACATGACTTGATGTGTTTGTCTACACACATATGACTGTTGATGTGTGTGTATTACAGACTTCGATAGAGTTCTTCACACATATAGACTTGGACATACGCTACTCACCACACATATACACTTGGAACATACACTCCACACAACTCATATACACTTGGACATACACTCCACACCACACATATACACTTGGACATACACTCCACACCACATATATATACTTGGACATACACTCCACACCACACATATACACTTGGACATACACTCCACACCACACATATACACTTGGACATACACTCCACACCACACATATACACTTGGACATACACTCTACACCACACATATACACTTGGACATACGCTCCACACCACACATATACACTTGGACATACGCTCCACACCACACATATACACTTGGACATACACTCCGCACCACACATATACACTTCCACACACACAAACACCACACATATACATTTGAAAAACTTCACATCACACATATACACTTGGACATACACTCCACTCTACACCACACATGTAAACTTCCACAAACGCCACACATACAAACCTCCACACACTCCACACATATACACTCCCACTCATACTCCACACCACACATATACACTTGAAAACACACTCCACATCACACACTTGCACATACACTCCACACCACACTCATGCACACAACACACTTGCACACACACTTCACACCACACACTTGCACACACACTTCACACCACACACACACTTGCACATACACTCCACACCACACACTTGCACATACACTGCACACCACACATATACGCGTGCACACACTCCACACATATACACTAGCACACAAACTCCACTCCACACACATGAACACACGCTGCACACACACCTCACACCACACACAAAAAACGACGCAATCTTCAAAATATAAAAATAAAATCAAGAGAACCCGCAATTGCTTAAACCCGAGCTTAAAATAACAACCTTGCGATCGCACACACGCACACACACGTAAACACACGCACACACACGTAAACACACGCACACACACACGCATGGATATACTAAGATAAACAGATAGAACGATATAAAGACAGAAATTAACAAACAGCCGTGTCATTTCTGTTTGTGGAAATGTTTGGAGAAATATAGAACCTGGCAGTTTTAATATGCTTCAGTATGTTTCTACCGGGATAACTTGATTTGTATGTTTGTGACAGTTGTTGAGTAGTTGAGAGCGTGTATCATGTGTGTGACAGCTGTTGAGTAGTTGAGAATGTGTATCATGTGTGTGACAGCTGTTGAGTAGTTGAGAATGTGTATCATGTGTGTGACAGATGTTGAGTAGTTGAGAATGTGTATCATGTGTGTGAGTTGTTGAGTAGTTGAGAACGTGTATCATGTGTGTGACAGTTGTTGAGTAGTTGAGAGCGTGTATCATGTGTGTGACAGTTGTTGAGTAGTTGAGAATGTGTATCATGTGTGTGACAGTTGTTGAGTAGTTGATAATGTGTATCATGTGTGTGACAGTTGTTGAGTAGTTGAGAATGTGTATCATGTGTGTAACAGTTGTTGAGTAGTTGAGAACGTGTGTCATGTGTGTGACAGTTGTTGAGTAGTTGAGAACGTGTATCATGTGTGTGACAGTCAATCAATCAATCATCTATCTGTCTGTCTGTGAGTCTGTCTGTGTCTGTTTGTCTGTCTGTCTGTCATCCATCCATTCATCCATGCAATCTATCCATACGCTGTGGCCCTTGTTTGCATTGCTGCTGTAGGGTAGAAGAGTTCTCTGGAAATGACATTCTTGTGTGCTGTTTGTTCCCGTGGACTCTTTGATTTCTGTGATCCGTTTTTTGTGTGGTCTGCCTCTGGTTGTATAACCGTGATGTCTATGTGTCACAAGTGGCAAACGACACAACGCTTTAATTATATAGACTACACAGTGAATTTCATTCTATAGATACACAACAATACGGGGATCTCCCTGGCGTAGTGGTTAATTTGTTCGCCTTGTGTTCAAGAGATCACGGATTCGAATCCGGCTTGTGTCGTCTTGTTTATAAGGTGGATTTATTTTTCGGAGATCCCTGTGGCTATCACTTGAAACTATGGAGTACATCGTGCCGCTTAGTTGAGAGGGACGGAGTACATATGGGAAACCGAGTACAGTGAAGTCAATCTTCTACGGCTTTTAAACCCATTTAAACACAACAATACAATGAATTCTGTTCTATGAACTACATCTTGTTTGCTTGAAGGATATTGATAGCGCACTAAAGAAACAACAAATACAGCGAGTCTTGATGTTTTAACATCAAGCATTGAATGACCACCTTGTGGTGGTCATTGTGGATGAATGTTAAACCGATGAGACATAGGAACCTGTAGCATGCGTAATTATTTAAAACTTGTGTGGAAGACCAAACCATTAAAGTACACTCTAGTGCTAGGAGATCAATGAACTAACCGATATAACATATAAAGACAAAACTATATGCACATACGAACACGCATACATACAGTCTAAAGAGAGACTTGTACACATATGCGTCCAAGATAGTTTTAGAAAAGTCTCTCAAAAGCCATATAATTTACGCGTATTAGCCAAGGCTATCTGGTAAAGTATCACCGTCCTAATCTGGCAAATCGTTGTTTTCTTTCAACAGATTAACTAGTCTATGTTCACTTTTCCATGTGACACTGAGACGGTTTCTGCCGACACAACTGATTGTAGTTAGATGGATTCAGTTAGAAATGGAAGATGGTGAGACACTGTAACTGTTGAATCCTTATAGATTGCGTCCTTGTCGGAAAGATTTGTCTTAATCTTATATAGATTTGCCGGTGTTCGACTTATTCTGTTTGAAATCTTTCTTCCAAGTCTGTGGTTTGGAGCTGGTTAAAGAATTCAGTCTCTTGTGAGTGATACATTCTCGTCTGATCCGTCGAGTTCGTCTTCATCCTGTCGGGGAGTATTAGCATTGAGGTCGTAGTTCATGTAATCTTATGACAACGACATCAGAGTTGTAATAATAAATCCGTATTAAGAGGTTATGTAGTTCCAGAGCATTGGTTTTGTTATAAACAGCATTTATAATACGTGCGTGGTTCATATATATGCAGTCGATCAGTTTCTCCGTGTTACAACTGTGTCTGTCCTGTTTCTCCGTGTTACAACTGTGTCTGTCCTGTTTCTCCGTGTTACAACTGTGTCTGTCCTGTTTCTCCGTGTTAGAACTGTCCGTCCCGTTTCTCCGTATTACAACTGTGTCCGCTCCTTTCTCCGTGTTACAAATGTGTCTGTCTTGTTTTTCCGCGTTAGAACTGTGTCTGTCCTGTTTCTTCGTGATACAACTGTGTCCGTCCCGTTTCCCCGTGTTGCAGCTGTGTCCGTCCCATTTCTCCGTGATACAACTGTGTCCGCCCTGTATCTTCGTGTTAGAACTGTCCGTCCTGTTTCTCCGTGTTACAGCTGTGTCCGTTCCGTTTCTTTGTGTTGCAACTGTGTCTGTCCCGTTTCTCCGTGTTACAACTGTGTCCGTCCCGTTTTTCCGTGTTACAACTGTGTCTGTCCCGTTTCTCCGTGTTACAACTGTGTCCGTCCCGTTTTTTCGTGTTACAACTGTGTCCGTCCCGTTTTTTCGTGTTACAACTGTGTATTTCATGTTTAGTTATTTATGTAAGAGATTGTGTTATTTACTCTTGTGAATAATGGGAGATTTGGATGGATGAACGCAGCCAAAGAGACTTCAGTTCACTATCTATCATTCTGTATTCCTTCAATCTCAAATACGGTGCATAGATCAGAAACCATAGTCATACACTTTTTGATGGTTGTCCTGCGAAGTGTCTCTTATGGCCTTCCCTTTTATTGTGCCATCTGGTACTCATTTTAAGTACATGTTAGATGTAAGTTGTTGGTTGAGACACACATCTATCCTGATTTACATCAGCCTTCAGACACACATCTGTCCTGATTTACATCAACCTTGAGACATACATCTATCCTGATTTACACGAACCTTGTTGCACACATATATCCCGATTTACATCAAAATGAGGCCCACATCTATCCCGATTTACATCAACCTTGTTGCACACATCTATCCTAATTTACACCATCTTTGAGACACACATCTATCCAGATTTACACCAACCTTAAGACACACATTTCTGTCGATGGAAACTAACGTCTTTATATTCTGGTGTTAGTATGTCGGGTCTATTTGTTGTTGCATATTTTTGTATATTCAAGCATATTCTCGTATTTACATTGTGCTAACTCAGTCTCCATATTTCCATCGTGTCGGCTTATACACGGACATTTATCCATTTAATGAGAAGATGGCGCCAGAGGCCATTTCAGACGAAATGCTTCGTATAAGCAGAACAACTAAGCTGCCATTATTTTATGAGCACAGTATTAGAGGAAACGGTATAGACAATGGCGCGACATCCGGTACCCTTTCCTGAAAGAGTTAAAAGGGAGATAAATGATGTGGTAATTATTCCTATAGATGTGAGCAGAAGTTCCTGACATCCCATAGGCTTTCTGACAAAAAGAACAGGTTTTTCTCTGCTGTGTAAACGAAACGATTCCATCCACTCCCAGACTTATATAAGGTTGGCTCAACGTATCTTGTATAAGGCAGGTTTATGGATGCAGGTTTTGGGAAAGGAAGAATTCGAGTACGGCAATATCCCAGTATTATCACGCCCTGACAGATGCGCCGTACACTCTTCTGGGTAAAATATCTCATCAGATGCGCAGTACACTCTTCTGGGCCAACTATCTCATCAGATGCGCAGTACACTATTCTGGGCCAATTATCTCATCAGATGCGCAGTACACTATTCTGGGCAAACTATCTCATCAGATGCGCAGTACACTATTCTGGACCAACTATCTCATCAGATGCGCAGTACACTATTCTGGGCAAACTATCTCATCAGATGCGCAGTACACTCTTCTGGGCCAACTATCTCATCAGATGCGCAGTACACTATTCTGGGCAAACTATCTCATCAGATGCGCAGTACACTATTCTGGACCAACTATCTCATCAGATGCGCAGTACACTATTCTGGGCAAACTATCTCATCAGATGCGCAGTACACTATTCTGGGCAAACTATCTCATCAGATGCGCAGTACACTCTTCTGGGCCAACTATCTCATCAGATGCGCAGTACACTATTCTGGGCAAACTATCTCATCAGATGCGCAGTACACTATTCTGGACCAACTATCTCATCAGATGCGCAGTACACTATTCTGGACGAACTATCTCATTAGATGCGCAGTACACTCTTCTGGGCCAACTATCTCATCAAATGCGCAGTACACTCTTCTGGGCAAACTATCTCATCAGATGCGCAGTACACTATTCTGGGCAAACTATCTCATCAGATGCGCAGCACACTCTTCTGGGCAAACTATCTCATCAGATGCGCAGTACACTCTTCTGGACCAACTATCTCATCCGATGCGCAGTACACTCTTCTGGACCAACTATCTCATCCGATGCGCAGTACACTCTTCTGGACCAACTATCTCATCCGATGCGCAGTACACTCTTCTGGACCGACTATCTCATCAGATGCGCAGTAAACCCCTCTGGACCAACTATCTCATCAGTGACAATGATGATTTTCTCACAGGTGTCAGGTTTCTCACAGATGACAGATTCTCACAGGTGACAGATTTCTTACGGGTGACAAGTTTCTCATGGGTGACAGGTTTCTCGCAGGTGCCAGGTTTCTCGCCGGTGTCGAGAACCAGCTCTCTCGTAAGGCTGGCCTATCAGGGATATGGTTACAAACTTCCACCATTCAATTGAAGTGGTAGAGATACTGAACCACCGCCTGTGTGGGATGTGTCGGGCCAATGAAGCATATAAAACACGACACATCATATTTCCGTTCTTTGGCTACATCCTGCTGGGAATCTAGTAGCAATATTTTGCTTCTGTAAGAGAGATACGTCTAGAGAGTTTCCGAACGCATAAAAAATAGCTCTAACTTTCCCACATAACAAGACATCATTTTATGAAAGCAAACGTGATCTACTATTTTTATACACAATAAAAAACAGACAGATCAATACGGCGACCTCGTTTTAACATCGTGTGTACCGGATTCTCAATAGATTGAGATGGCGTATTATTAAATAGATCCCAGACTTGGAGGTTAAGCAACAAAACTCTTCTACCAAATTTTTATTTATGTAATAACGCTCAAAATTTCGTAAAAGAAAATAACGAATGTAATAATGAATCAAATTAATTCATTTTCCTTTTGCGCTCCAATTCTGTCTGTTCAAAGCTATTCTGTGCAGTTCTTGAATAGTATGAATATTGGTTGTTTTACTTTCTCTAAGTATTGTTCTTCTGAGTGTTTCTTTTGGTCTACCCCTTGCTCTTTTGCTTGTAGGTATCCATTCAAGAGATTGGTGGTGTATTATGTTGGTGTCTGCGCGTAGGACATGTCCGATCTGATTTTATCATTCGATTTGAATTCACTCCAATGAATAAAATAATGACACCAATCTAATCAATAACTAACTCTCAAACGAAGATTATGAATGAATAATATTGTTCTGCTCCCATATTTGCATTTATAATGACTTTTTTTCTGTACTATTTAATTGTTCAGATTTATTGATATTTTTGCTCAGTGGCTCTCTAAGTGGGCCAACAGAGCCACATTGCTTTAACGGGGGCCCCACGGAGGAAAATAATAAGCGGGTTAAAACATGGACAGTTAAACCTAGATATCTGGGCATTGACCAGTGTAGACTCTGTGGCTGAGTGGTACAGGGCCCGTCTGTGACGGCCAAGGTACCGAGTTCCATCCCCGTCACAGGCAATTTTGCATTCGGACCGTTCAGAAAGTACTGGCACACTACTGAAGTATTTATATTGCCTACAAAATCACTACAGCCAAAACATCCTGGGTTGATAGCCATGTCCTGAATAGGATATGCTACCAAAAGATAGGATTGGACGTGGTCCAGCCAACAGAGGCTGGAAACGAAGATTAGTTAAGCCATCATCCACTATATCGAGCAGGCCCACAGCCCTGCCCAAGCAATCACATGTGATGAAGACGGTGGTACTGGGTCAATAGGCGCACTCCCAATCATAGTATCACTCGAATTGGAACATGTATACACCGTGACATATTCAACACGAATCTCTATGGAAAGTCAGCAAACGTTTACTGGGCACCAGGGATAATTTAAGAAAATAAAATGATGTCTAACAAAGGGGAAATGGGTGGAACAGATTGGATGTAACTGGTTTCGATGATTAACGTGTCAATCTCCCGCTTGATGCCGGGGCCCGAAAGGGGAGCAAAGAAGAATAGCAACACTGTTTACCTTCAACGCATGTCGTAAAAGGCGACTAAGGAGGTTATGGGATGGAGGTGGCTGTCCCATCCCATATAGGGTCAGTGACCCAAAGCCATGCTGAAGTCGGATGTGTCAGGTCGAAACACGCAGATATCGCAGCAATGCTGTAAACCATGACACAACGCATTCCGTTCTCCGGACTACATCCTGCTAATCTGCAGGATTTTGAGAACGAACGCTGAAGAAGAAGAAAACGTGTCAATATAATTTCATTAACTGTATCCAGTCCATACATATGACTGATCTATGGAGTTCTGTGTATCTTTCCGATTCTTCACATTTCAGTCGTACATTGTATTATTTGCAAATCTTCACATTTCAGTCGTACATTGTATTATTTGCAAATCTTCACATTTCAGTCGTACATTGTATTATTTGCAAATCTTCACATTTCAGTCGTACATTGTATTATTTGCAAATCTTCACATTTCAGTCGTACATTGTATTATTTGCAAATCTTCACATTTCGGTAGCACATTATATTATTTGCAAATCTTCACATTTTGTCGCATATTTTCTTCTTCCTA
Source organism: Meghimatium bilineatum (assembly GCA_034231615.1). Taxonomy (NCBI): domain Eukaryota; kingdom Metazoa; phylum Mollusca; class Gastropoda; order Stylommatophora; family Philomycidae; genus Meghimatium; species Meghimatium bilineatum. Next base: position 64,068,669 of record CM067317.1, on the reverse strand, counting down.
ATTTTCACATTCTGATCGTCCATTATATTTTTCCAAATCTTCACATTTCGGCCTTACATTATAGTTTTTCCAATCTTCACTTTTCGGCCGTACATTATAGCTTTTCAAATCTTCACATTTCGGCCGTACATTATAGTTTTTCAAATCTTCACATTTCGTCCGTACATTATAGTTTTTCAAATCTTCACCTTTCGGCCGTACATTATAGCTTTTCAAATCTTCACATTTCGTCCGTACATTATAGTTTTTCAAATCTTCACCTTTCGGCCGTACACTATAGCTTTTCAAATCTTCACATTTCGTCCGTACATTATAGCTTTTCAAATCTTCACATTTCGTCCGTACAGTATAGCTTTTCAAATCTTCACATTTCGTCCGTACATTATAGCTTTTCAAATCTTCACATTTCGTCCGTACATTATAGCTTTTCAAATCTTCACATTTCGTCCGTACATTATAGCTTTTCAAATCTTCACATTTCGGCCGTACATTATAGCTTTTCAAATCTTCACCTTTCGGCCGTACATTATAGTTTTTTCAAATCTTCACATTTTGGCCGTACATTATAGTTTTTAAAATCTTCACATTTTGGCCGTACATTATAGCTTTTCAAATCTTCACATTTCGGCCGTACATTATAACTTTTCAAATCTTCACATTTCGGCTGTACATTATAGCTTTTCAAATCTTCACATTTCGGCCGTAAATTAACGATAATGAATCATTTCACAAATGTTTCCTTTGATGATGCTCACAGAAATATATCAACGTAGAAAAACTCGAGTCAAGAAGAAACTTCATTTAATTGGGAAAAACCTGAAAATAAAAGTAATTAAATCAGCTAAACAAAACTAAAAATGCTTAGCCAAACGTGAAGGTAGTTTGTGAAGAAAGAAGACAGTGGGAAGTGACATGAGGAAATAAGAAAATAGGACGAACATAAACTTGGGAGGGATCGACATATTGTTCGTACATTAAATGAACAGATACAACGATCAGACAATCGTTGAAGACAGTGATGAGGAAATTATTGAGGCTAGTGATAAGACAATAGATTAAGGAGTATAAGGAAGTTATTCACCCGTGTGCTGCCGGGGCCCGAAAGGGGAGCAAAGAATAGCAACACTGTTTACCTTCCGCGCATGTCGTAAAAGGCGACTAAGGAGGTTTTGGGATGGGGTTGGCTGTCCCATCCCATATAGGGTCAGTGACCCAAAGCCATGCTGAAGTCGGATGTGTCAGGCCGAAAGGCACAGATATCGCAGCAATGCTGTAAACCATGACACAATGCATTCCGTTCTCCGGACTACATCCTGCTAATCTGCAGGAGTTTGAGAACGAACGCAGAAGAAGAAGAAAAAGGAAGTTATTGAGGAGGGTGATAAAGTAATCATTGAGGAGAGAGTTAAGGGAAGTATTGAGAAGTGCGATAAGGCAGTTATTGAGGAGAACGATATGGTAATCACTGAGGGGAGTGATAGGTCAATCATTAAGGAGTATAATAAGGAAAACATTGAGGAGGATGATAAGGAAATCATTGATGAGAGTGATAAGGTAATCTTTGAGAAGAGTGATAAGGAAATAATTTATGATAGCGATAAGGCAATCATTTAGGAGAGCGATAGGCAATCATTTAGGAGAGATACGCCAGTATTGAGGGAGGCGATAAGGCAGTTATTGAGGAGAGCATTAAGGCAATCATTAAGGAATATAATACGGGAATCATTGAGGAGAGTGATAAAGTAATCATTGAGGGAAGTGATAAAGTAATCATTGAGGGAAGTGATAAGGCAATTATTGAGATGAGTGAAAATAAAGTCATTGAGGAGAGTGATGAGGAAATCGTTGAGGAGAGAGAGATAAGGAAATTATTTAGGAGTCATAATAACATCATTGATGAGAATGAGAGCTATCATGGAGGAGAGTGATAAGGAAATCGTTGAGGAGAGTAATATGACATAATTGAGAAGGGTGATAAGGAAATCGTCCAAGAACTCGTCCAGTTACTGTCCAAGCATGTAGTGAGGTTGTGCTATGAGGTTGGCTGGCCTATGCCATAGACAGACGAAACGACCACGAATCCATGCTAAAATCGGATTTGTTAAGCAGACAGGCGCAATTATTGCAGCTAATCTGTAAACCCTAATACAATACTCTAATCTGTAGGAGTGTTTGTGAATGAACACACAAGTCGAGAAACTTCTTTATAGAACTAATTCTTGCAGCTCACGGGAATTAAATCAGGGCCGTTCTAGCGGCACCGAATCGCCTTGCAACTCAAGTAAGCAGGTCTTCCGTTTTTTACCAACCACAACCCCCCCCCTCCCTCAAAAAAATAAAATAAAAATCAAATCTGTAATCTCCTTAAGAGATTCAACCTATGTACTCAAGCCACCGAGAACGGACCAATAGAGACAATGACTATTACATCAACGAATATCCCGTACAAGTATTGACGTACCCTCAGTAACACATACATAGAACTTCATATTCGAACGTTTTTTGGGATGTGGTTGGTCAAGTACGGAAAACCTGTTTACTTGAGTTGTAAGGCGATTCGGTGTCGGTAGAACGGATCTGGTTGAATTCCCGTTAACTGTAAGAATTATTTTCATTTATCTTCATGCTTCCTACTTGAGTTTACTTCTATGGGACCCAGGAAAAAGGGGAATAATAAGAAACTGCCATAAACAAAACATACATTAGGAAGACAATCATACAGCTATTACAAGACGGACAGAAAATACAGTTGTGGAGGAGAGAGAGAGAGAGAGAGAGAGAGAAACATAATACTAGATAACATCTGAATAAGGTAATTAGAAAGACATATGAGTATTGTAAAACCACAGTCTCGACTTTACCTATAGAGGAAGACTCCACTTGATCGATGAAACTATAGCGGGCTTTCACAGCGTAATAATACCCATTCACAGAGCATTAAAGAACATTAGGACAACAGGAAAGTAAACCTCGAAACCTCAATTGGTAGCCGATCAATCGGGAGTTGATGATTTCATTATGTTCACTGATGGGTCTGTGCGTCGGGGCGCGATGTCTGTCTGGGAGTTTACTGCTATTGTTAGCGACAGAGTCATTGTTGAACACAGCAGAACATACAGGGCACCGACATCTAGGGCACCCACATCTACCACTAGATACAACTATATTTTACAAAAGCATTAAACAATTGGGTTAAAGCGATTTTCTTACCAACATTGTGTTATCAGTGTCAAACTTGGACATTAGATTCTAGAACAATACATAAGATTAACACCACTGAAATGTGTGAGACGTATGATTGAAGTTAGCTTGAGAGACAAAATCGGGAATGAAGTACTAAGGAAACAATTAGGGATCAAGTCAACAATAGAATACATCCAGAAACAACAAGTTAAATGGTACGGTCACATAACCAGACAGAAAGAGCAAAGTATTATCCAAAAAACACTTAACAAACGATACGAAAACAGTCAACCTATTGGACGCCCTCGTAAAAGGTGGATAGTGTATTAGAGAGACTCGGAAATATAACAGCAGAAGAGGCAAATAGAAGGGCAAAAGAGCATACACTCACTCTCCCCTCAACACCGAAAGGTACATGAGGACAGAAAGAAGAAGAAGATTAAGAACTATAACTATGAGGTCGTGGTGGCTGGACTACCAGAAACATGATCTGTACTATATTTAGTGAGATTTTTCATGATGAACTCTGATATAATCACATTGGGCTAGCTTTAAGAAATGGAGTATCAGATATGGTTGTCCTGACTTTTTTAACGATCCACTCAACGGTTTTCTTAAAATATCAATTTTGTTTTCATTTACGTATCAGATTTTATTGGCTGGCAGACACGGATGAGCACGCCTTTAGCTAATGCTTCCGTTCCGATGACCGCATTTCCATTTGCGAGAGGTAGGCGGCATTGTCTTGGCTAATGTGTGTGATGAGATTTTTGGCACTGAAGATAACCAGTAAGTTAGCCACGATCTTAATCATGCTTCGTGATTTATGTTATAACTCAATCGGAAAATATTAGCTTTACTTACAGAGAAGCTAACACTTTGAATGATAGTTTGTTAACTTAGTTGTAAGATGTGGCAACATTTGTTACAGGATGGTGATGTGTTGATAGTTTGTTAACTTAGTTGTAAGATGTGGCAACATTTGTTACAGGATGGTGATGTGTTAATAGTTTGTTAACTTAGTTGTAAGATGTGTCTACACGTGCAAGCTGGTGATATCTAGAAAGTACTACAGCGTATCTGTGACGTGTGTCAGACAGAAAATGTGGAGCGCTGCGAGCACGCTGGTGCACCTCCCGCACACAGTGGTATTAACTTTGCCTTGCCACTGAGAATATGTACATAGGGGTGACAAAGAGAGGTTGACTGTGAGAAAAGCAACCTGGTCATCTATTGCACCTGGGCGCAATTTTAACCCAATTTAATTGGGAATAGTCATAACATCATCTTAATGCCATGCTCATCTTCACTTCCGAAGTTGTAACATCATCAACCTCATCATCAGCATTATCAAACTTATCATCAATCTTATCATCAACATCATCAACTTTGTCATTAAAATCATCGACCCTATCAAAATAATCAACCTTATCATCAACATAATCATCATTATCAACCTTATCATCAATACCATCAACCATCATCATAAATATCATCAGCCTTATTTTCAATATCATAAACTGTATCATCAACCTTATCATCAACGTCATCAGCCGTATCAATATCATCAACTTTATCATCAACGTTATCATCAATCTTATCATCAACATCATCAATCAGTGTCAACATTTACCAGATGGTATCTTGTGACGACAGCAGGATATAAAGGAAGATAGAACAAGAATATCATTGACCGAAACATATTCTAAGATGTATAATATGTAAGGGTTAGGGTAGTACTTGAGGTTTACCCTGAACGTCGAACCTCAAACTATAACCGTTCCTTTTGTGATTGTCCTCATGTTCCTTTGAGCCTCCCCCCCCCCCCCGGTCACGGAAGCCGAAAAAGCATATGTGAACATTTGATGTATAAGGTAAAGGTATGTCCCGTGGCGGCAACCTGCCGTCGGGGATGAAGATAACTCGTCATGTACTAAGCCACAACAACTATTAGGTGGGGTGGCCAGTTCCCTTCCTTGCTGTCTTTACCTCCCCTAACTCATGTGTCAGGTACTCATTTACAGCTGAGTCGACTGCAGGATTTGTCGTGTCAAGCGATAATTTTTTAAAACTTGTTTAACTGTTTTAACAGTTTCTTGTATGTTAAGTAACATTGCCAGTGCAACGGAACCGGTAAGAATTCAATGCAAGCGTGAATCTGACACTAGTTCTCCTGTGTTTTCATTTTGAGATCTCAATAATCTCTACGCTTGGCGTTCGTAACGTTTTCAGACGTCAAGAACCGCCCACATGTAATACTGAGTCTGCGAGTACCGCGCATATGCTATATTGAGTGTGCGAGTACAGCTAACATTCTATACTGAGTGTGCGAGTACAGCTAACATTCTATACTGAGTGTGCGAGTACAGCTAACATTCTATACTGAGTGTATCAACATCGCCAAAATGTAATAATGGTTTTATAGCACCGCTCACATGCAATAACTGAATTTGCGAGCCCACATATAATACTGAGTGTGCGAGCATAGGAAATAACAATGAACGATCCAATATAGGAAATAATGAACGAGCCCACATATCAAATAATGAACGAGCCAACATCGAAAATAACAATGAACCAGCCGACATATCAAATAATGAACGAGCCAACTTAGGAAATAACAATGAACGAGCCAACATAGGAAATAACAATGAACTTAGCCGAAACAGGAAATAACAATGAACGATCTAACATAGGAAATAACAATGAACGAGCTAACATAGGAAATAACAATGAACGAGCTAACATAGGAAATAACAATGAACGAGCCGACATAGGAAATAACAATGAACGAGCCGACATAGGAAATAACAATTAACGAGCCTACATAGGAAATAACAATGAACGAGCCAACATAGGAAATAACAATGAACGAGCCTACATAGGAAATAACAATGAACGAGCCGACGGAGGAAATAAGAATGTACGAGCCGACATAGGAAATAACAATGAACGAGCTAACAGAATATAACAGCGAAAATAAACGTGAAAATTGACCATATAACAATCTTCGTTACACCGTACACATCTAAATACCTCATTCCTTTTTCGCATACGAATGGACAGTAACACATTTTCGGTTTATACAATAAAATTTGAATAGTAATGTGAACTCATAACGTGGTCATTGTAAAGTTGCAGAGCTGTGCTGGCGAACATTTTTTAATTCGCAGAGCGCCAGCACTACATGTCAGTGCGGAAACACCAGTTTGAGAACGCCTGCTTTTCGCATTTTATCTGCATTTTAAACGCAATCTGCATTTTATGCCAGGTAGGTGTGCGTGATTTGAACAGAAATTGTGTAATGCTGAATTATTTAAAATATCAAATTTTACCAGCGTTGGCTATATTCCAGTTTCTCTTATTACCACCTCTGATGTTTATACAATTATATTGAGACATCAGAGATGTGGTTTATAGAAGAATGTTAAGAGCACCATGGACATATAAAAATCGTAATGAAGATATCTTGAAATAAGTTAATTGAAACAGATATCTGCTTCGCCAAATCAGAAAAAGACAGTCCACATTTTTTTGGATACTTCATGAGAAGGAGAAAGATGGAACACATTGTAAAAACATGCAAGTTGAGGAGCAGAATAACGAGGGGAAGACCAAGAGAAAAGATGCTTGACAACTTAGAATTGTTATATCGGTATCGGAAATGATTGACCACTCACGAAATGGAAGGCTGTAGACATGATAGAACAAACAGACAGAGTTGGAGAGATCTGACCTCTGCCCTATGCGCTAACTTCAGCGCAAAAGGAAAATGAATGAATGAAGACATGATAACCACAACGCTACACGGCACGGACCATAAGAAGAAATGATTGACAGCACACGAAATATAAGGCTGTGGAAAAACAAGATAACCAACGCCACATGGCATGAATCATCATCGTAAGAAGAAGAAGTAGTTGATATAATATATCTATGATTGTAATAAGTTAATAATTTAATAGTTTAAGATTGTAATAATTTAAGATTGTAATAATTTAAGAAGTTAAAAGGAGAATAGGAATGGCTAAAAGTACCTTCAATGACATGAGGAAATTATTAATATCTAAACAAATTACAAACAAGTTAAAAATGAGAATTATAAAATGCTACATCTATTCCATATTAATGTATGGCTCAGAAACATGGACACTAAATAAACAATTAGAAGACAAAATTGATGCCTTTGAGATGTGGGTATATAGAAGAATAGGGAGAACATCATGGAAAGAGAAGAAAACAAATAAAGAGGTGCTAAAGACACTTAATATGAAGAAAGAACTACTAAGAGAAATAAAGATCAGGCAAATAAAATACTTTGGACACATTAAAAGACATGACACCTTATTGAAGACCTTACTTGAGGGTAAAGTCGAAGGGAAGCGAGCAAAAGGTAGGCAGAGATACAAGTGAAAGAGTAACATTACACGATGGACAGGTTACAGTCTAGCAGAGTGCACCACCAAGACAAGAGACAGGAGATGTTGGAGATACGTTGCAGCCAACCTTCGTTGCGGAGACGGCACTTCATGATGATGATGATTGTAATTGTTGTTAGAATTTAACATTAATGACTTTCTGAATGGTTTGAGTTATAAGTTAAGATAAAACATTATGGACTTTCTGAATGGTTTGAGTGGCTGACTTATGAATGAAGGTAACATTTAATGACTTTATGAATGAAGGTAACATTTAATGACTTTATGAATGAAGGTAACATTTAATGACTTTATGAATGAAGGTAACATTTAATGACTTTATGAATGAGCGTTAATGCCTTTAGGAATGTATCTATCTAGCTATCTTTACGCTGTGACCCTTGTTTGCCTTGAAGTGTCAGGGGTAGAAGAGTTCTCTGGAGATGACCTTCTTGTTTGCTGTTTGTAAGCTTGTTCTTGTGGCTTCCTCGATTTCTGTGATCCATCTTTTACATGGTCTGCCTCTGGCTTTATATCCGTTGTATAGCCTATGTGTCATGGCCATCTGTGGCATTACTGTCTGTTATGACTTTATAAATGAGAGTTAATATTTAATGAACTAATGAATGAGTGTTAATAGTTCACAACGTTATAAGCAGATATTAAACAGTTTATGACTTTTAATGACTGAATTAGTTGTAATTACCGTTAAGAGTTGACACTGATTACTAGATAAATGGGCGATACCTCCACGGTAATAAAACATTATGTAACCGTATATAAATAAGCAGCAGAACAAGCTAGTAGAGGAAATGTTTATGTTAGGAGTAGGAAACACATGGCCAATGTCTTGCTTGGCTTTCTCATACGATAATCCTGTTATACGTAATATTTATCTGTCTGATTTAACACAAATTGACCTGATCTCAATAGAGGAGAAACGGATACCTATCTGTTATAGAGAATCGACCATCTTTACCTTCAGCGTGTTTGTAAGATTCTTAATTCGTTTCTTAGAATCTTGAAGAAGTCCTCTTTGTAGCATGTTTCAAGATGTTCTTTAGCATGTTTGAAGATGTTCTTTAGCATGTTTCAAGACGTTCTTTAGCATGTTTCATGGCGTTCTTTAGCATGTTTCAAGACATTTTTAGTTGTTTCAGAATGTTCTTTAGCATGTTTCAAGACGTTCTTTAGCATGCTTCATGACGTTATTTACAACGTTATCAAAAGGTCCACCTGTAATTTGTTTACCTGAAATGATTAAAATATCTAGAATATACTAAATTAAAATATGATTAATAACGTAAAAACAAGATGTATTCAAAGCATGCTGTTTACTTTTACACATTTTTGTTAAAGAAGGACGTTATGGTTAGTAGAACCTGGAGGATACTTTATTGCAGTCCGTTTTCTAAAGTGCGGTAGAGTTCTAAACCGATCTCCATTTGCAAAATATAGGTAGAGTGATCGAACACAGGGATCAGTTCTAATTCTTCTTTCGTTCACTTGAAACATGTCTATATCTGTAATTCTGTCTCATGAATACAATTCACTATCTTTTGTAGTTCATATAGTGGCCCATAGAGCTTTGATTCCAGTGTTGTTTTCTCTGGCCAATATGTCTGCTGCAACGTTTCATACTCTTGAAGTATATTCTTCTTCTTCTTCTGCGTTCGCTCTCATATAACCAGAACGAATATATCGTGTGCTTTCCGCTGGGGAGCGTGAAGTACGTTGAGCTGCAAGTTCCACAGTAGAACTGTTTTATTTGCACCTCGGTTGACCACTTGTGGTCTGGACTTCGGAGGTCCAGCACATCCGTTTTCGTCTTCAAGTATATGTTTGGCACTATGAACATACTGTACACGTGTACACATGGCGGGTTTCACACATGACTGCTCTCCTGGCGGGTCTTACGGAGAAATTGCCGTACCCATTTGCAGTAACCCCTTCTCGGCTCTTGATTATTCGATCCAAACACAGGCAATGCCAAATATTCCTGGAAACAAGCAGAAATGCAGGAGATGCTAGAAGACGGTTTACAGTACTAGCAATCAGCAACTACGAAATGCCATTTTTTGGATTAAATGGCTCAATTGTTAACAGCATATGAAACAGCTCATCAGAGATCATAGCAAGATTGACAGTGTTCGTTATAAAATCGCAGATACAATTTTTTTGTTAAGTTGGAAACCAATTCACAACTAGTCAGAAATTTAATATTTCCCCAGTGGCGTGAAACGAGCGGAAGGCACGTACAAATCACTTACAATGGAGAAGAAAATGTCAGCATTTAAAATAAATTGTTAAATCTTCTTCATCTTCTTCTTCTACGTTCGTTCTCAAACTCCTGCAGATTACACATAACTCCATAGATCAGTCATATGTATGGACTGGATACAATTAATGAAATTATATTGACACGTTTTCTTCTTCTTCTTCTGCATTCGTTCTCAAAATCCTGCAGATTAGCAGGATGCAGTCCGGAGAACGGAATGCGTTGTGTCATGGTTTCCAGCATTGCTGCGATGTCTGCGATGTCTGCGCCTTTCGACCTGACACATCCAACTTCAGCATGACTTTGGGTCCCTGACCCTATATGGGATGGGACAGCCAACTCCATCCCATAACCTCCTTAGTCGCCTTTTTAAGACATGCGTGGAAGGTAAACAGTGTTGCTATTCTTTGCTCCCCTTTCGGGCCCCGGCAACACGCGGGCGATAAATGTTAAAATAGTAAATGTGAGAAACGTTCCAAGTAAAATGTTCGTGAATTATATGAACATAAATAAACCTGCACATAAGGGAAGTTATGCTACTAAACAATGTTAATACTCCATTTTTCCCCAGTTAGGGAGTTTCAAGTTTCTTGTGCGATTAAAAACCGCATCGTTATCGCCACGTCATGTTCAGGGTGAGTTTAAAAAAAAAATTACACTTTGACAGAAAACAGAACAATATTGCTTACTGGAGATCGAACCCAGAACCTCATGTGTATGAGAGCAAAGCCCTAACCACCCGGCCATGCGTCACCAATATTTTCTAATGTAAACTATTTCAAAACACAAGCCTGGCTGTCGTATTTTATACATATAAAAAGAATTAGGTACTATGATCATAATCCAACCCCCATTGCACTAATTAGTGCATACCTCTGTGATTATTTCCCTTATCAATGTCTATCAGTTTATATTTATAATTCATTAGTTTAGATATAATTATATTTAGGGTTACGATTAGTTATGCAAAACATAACTAACCCTAATTCTAACCAAATTCCTTAAAAAAATTAATATTTCAATTAATTATTGATTATTTATTGATATAATATTTAGATCAATTAACCACAAAATATGTAGGAAGGCACTAATAGGAAACAAGAACGAAAACTGGGGTTGGATTGCATTTATAGTACCAAGAATTAATGAGAATTTATACAGATTAACGATGCTGCAAGATGCAGGATGCCATGAGCAAAACAGAGAGACTTACAGTGACACTAACGACACATTTTCTATGAAAGGCATGCCACATACAAAGGGGTCCGATGGTTCTTAGACTTATTTATATCAGCGATCTATAAAAACTGTGTATACCCCATCATATATCTTGAGATCCCCCGGAAGACACTTTTATAAAATTGAAGAATGGTTAGGTCGTGTTGCCCGTAGCGTGCCAGGGTTGAGAATAATGAGCACCTTCTAGTAATGATGACTCCTGGGCATAGATGTGGCATTTTATTTTTGCAACTCTGATAGAAGCAGACGAAATTATCCACCTTCCACTAAATAAACGATAGAATATTTGAACAAAAATATAACACTCTAGACATCAGTATGTCTGCGAATACATCTCTAGACATCAGTATATGTCTGCGAATATATCTCTATACATCAGTATATGTCTGCGAATATATCTCTAGACATCAGTATATGTCTGCGAATACATCTCTAGACATCAGTATATGTCTGCGAATACATCTCTAGACATCAGTATATATCTGCGAATAAATCTATAGACATCAGTATATATCTGCGAATACATCTCTAGACATCAGTATATATCTGCGAATACATCTCTAGACATCAGTATATATCTGCGAATACATCTCTAGACATCAGTATATATCTGCGAATACATCTCTAGACATCAGTGTATGTATATGTACATACATCTCTAGACATCAGTATATGTCTGCGCATACATCTCTAGACATCAGTGTATGTATATGCACATGTATCTAGACATCAGTATATATCTGCGAATACATCTCTAGACATCAGTGTATGTATATGCACATGTGTCTAGACATCAGTGTATGTATATGCGCATACATCTCTAGACATCAGTGTATGTATATGCACATGTGTCTAGACATCAGTATATATCTGCGAATACATCTCTAGACATCAGTGTATGTATATGCACATGTGTCTAGACATCAGTGTATGTATATGCACATGTGTCTAGACATCAGTGTATGTATATGCACATGTGTCTAGACATCAGTGTATGTATATGCACATGTGTCTAGACATCAGTGTATGTATATGCACATATATCTCTAGACATCAGTGTATGTATATGCACATGTATCTAGACATCAGTATATATCTGCGAATACATCTCTAGACATCAGTATATATCTGCGAATACATCTCTAGACATCAGTGTATGTATATGCGCATACATCTCTAGACATCAGTGTATGTATATGCACATATATCTCTAGACATCAGTGTATGTATATGCGCATACATCTCTAGACATCAGTGTATGTATATGCACATATATCTCTAGACATCAGTGTATGTATATGCACATATATCTCTAGACATCAGTGTATGTATATGCGCATGTGTTCGTCCATCATAAATGATGATGATCATATTTTACATCCACGTTTAAAAATTCAGTTAGAATTATGACCATGACTAATAGTTCGTAGATGGCTAATGAGCCATATTTAAGCTGTAAATGTCCGTGGACAGTTCGGGAATAGAATGACCACTGTAGACAAATGTTGGTCTATCCGTGACTTTCTCCGCTGTTGAGCTGCTGCATTTCTCCTCTTTTCACAAGATGATGCGCTCTTTTTGACACATCAGTGTATGTCTATGCAGATGTATCTATACATCAGTGTAATTCTTGATCAAGGTGGTAATAAATTGATTTCAAGATGAAGATGATGTCAATGAGGCTGAGAACGTACACATACAGAGAATGTTAGACACGGGTGTATCTAGAAGGGAGGGAGGAAAGTAAATAATTTGGAAGGCCTCGAAGATCAAACAATCAACACCTGACCGGGACTCTTGAATTTACATACACTGGGATGTCTGCTGGAAAGTGGAGCGGAGCACTTATGGGAATGCCCCACATGTTGAAAAGCTAGTTTCTAATCAAGAAACAGTGGGTATCTAAGCACATATATCTATACATCAATGTATGTCTATGCATATATATATATATGCATATATGCATCATTAATATGTATCATTGTATCAATCTATGTTGTGAACTGTAAGATCGACTGTTATCATCAATACTTATTGACAAATAGTTTGATTGCAGTTTGCAATTAGCAACCACAAACTTTAAAAAAATGTGACTACGATTAAACACTTTTAAGAAAACTCACGTCACTCAAAAGCAATGGTTCTCAGCCTATTTCACTTATGGTCCTCAAGTGCAACAGATTCTCTCCGTGAACTCCCCATAAATTATTGTTTGCTCTTACCTCGACGTTGCAAATTCCGTATTATATTATGGGGTGATACCATTATGCTGAGAGTCGCCTCTCTACCTTTTGTGCAATCCAGTATTCCTAAGACAATACGGACCTTTGCTCGACTTAAATAATGACCGTGTAGATAGATATACGAGTGTAAAAGTTTAGGTTAAAGTAAACCATATAATTTAACTGCGTAGGGGTGTGAGATGTAATGATTTCACATTGCAGAGGCTCTGCTATATGTGGACGCTAGCCATCTCCTATCCCTCTCAATCTTTACTTCCCGGACTGATCCGGTACCCAATTAAAGCTGCGTCAACCCGGGAGCCATTGCGGTGTGAAAAACATTTTCGCATCAACTGAGGAATAAACCCAGGGACACTCATATGCAAAGCTAGTGCTCTAAAAATAACGCTATGTGCCCCCCCCCGTCCCATACCTTTATAAGAACTGTATTATAATTGGAAAGTAGCCATGTAAAATGACTCATTTGTGATTTCCCTTGATTTTCATTTTTTTCCGACACAAATCATACACATAAACTAATGAAAATAATGGTAAAACTCAAATATGTCATTCTAGAATGATGCTTTCCAGTTATCCAATAGGTCTTAATATATATCGACGGCTGCGCTTCACATTTCTCACAAAACGTGCAGGTGACGTCTCTGCTCATTTTCTAACCTTTAAATATTTATTACCGCCAAAGACGGATGCGTCGGGACTTTTGCGCAAATAAAATGGCAACACAGTGCTTTTACAATCTACTGGAAATCAAGTAGAACCATTGTCCTGCTACGAGAGAGATCCAGCGGGAGATTGAGAATAAACGCCAAAGAAGAAGAAAATTATCTATTAAGCGTAATGTAATTGTCGATTTATCCTCACCTTACATTAAAATATCTAGTAATTTAACTGTCGATTTATCCTCACCTTACATTAAAATATCTAGTAATTTAATTGTCGATTTATCTTTACCTTACATTAGAATATCTAGTAATTTAATTGTCGATTTATCCTCGTCTTACATTAGAATATCTAGTAATTTAATTGTCGATTTATCCTCACCTTACATTAAAATATCTAGTAATTTAATTGTCGATTTATCTTTACCTTACATTAGAATATCTAGTAATTTAATTGTCGATTTATCCTCGCCTTACATTAGAATATCTAGTAATTTAATTGTCGATTTATCCTCGCCTTACATTAGAATATCTAGTAATTTAATTGTCGATTTATCCTCGCCTTACATTAGAATATCTAGTAATTTAATTGTCGATTTATCCTCGCCTTACATTAGAATATCTAGTAATTTAATTGTCGATTTATCCTCACCTTACATTAAAATATCTAGTAATTTAATTGTCGATTTATCCTCACCTTACATTAGAATATCTAGTAATTTAATTGTCGATTTATCCTCGCCTTACATTAGAATATCTAGTAATTTAATTGTCGATTTATCCTCACCTTACATTAGCATGTCTAGTAATTTCACCTCATTGTATGCAATTAAATTCTACATTTTTCTTTCCTTTTGTTTATTTATTAATTTATTTATTTATCCAAAAAAATAGGAATTCAAAGATGCAGGATAAACGTTTAGCTATCTTGATTGTTTATACCTCCAATAAGTCAACTGCAATCGCCTCTCGTTTCTATGACTACATTTATCTTTCTGAGACCATCAGATGTGCTGGTATAGATTAACACACACGCATTCACACGCACACACGCACGCACGCACTCACACGCACGTACACACACAAACTACCAGCGTAATAAAGACATATACAATTATTTCTACCGTGCACCAGGTGGAAGAAACACTATCGTTGTATAGAGGAAGTGAAGACCTAATTTTCGATACAAAGATGTGGGCAAATCACCAATAAATGATTTTTTCAATGCTTCTGACAACTGTGTGAAGCGCTGGCAGAAGACCGGGAGAACAATCCTGCGTTCTGGTTCTAAGATATTTGAGAATTAAGTATTCAATAGAACAGAAGAGTAGATTAAGTATTCAATAGAACAGAAGAGTAGATTAAGTATTCAATAAAACAGAAGAGTAGATTAAGTATTCAATAGAACAGAAGAGTAGATTAAGTATTCAATAGAACAGAAGAGTAGAGGTTCAGACACAATGTGCAACAGTTCAGGGATGAAGTTTTCCCATGCTTATTCTGGAGCAGCCCAAATCGATCATAGATCGACAAATGTAGTTACAGCAGCCCAAATCGATCATAGATCGACAAATGTAGTTACAGCATCGTACAGAAAAATACAGTGCTATAAAGGAACGTACGATAATAATTGTAACTTCAACTTAACTATGATTCAACAGATCAAAAAAAAGTGAATCACTGAAACATAGAAGACGTCCAAATCAACGTTTCGGCTAAAATGCATAATATAACAATAAAACCATATTTAACTTTGACTGTAACATAGCGTTCTTACAATTCCATCGTAATGGATGACAATTATTTCCTCATCAATTACAGCCAGTTGGTGAACGTACTGTTCACAAAAGGAATTGGCATCTTACTAAACTTAGATATTGCCTAGACGATTGATACCTCCAAAAATATGTACTGATTGTCCGTGACTCCCTGAATAGAATAAACAACAGACTTTTAGTCATCGTTTATTCGCACCAACAAGGTTCTACAAGACGTCTATAAAACATTTATGTGCACTCATTTGCATAGCTACATAAATTGTGGTTATTTAAGTACGGATTTATGTGACGTCATTGACCCAAAAACATTGATTAAAAAACACTACTGCTCAATCAATCACGTATTGGGGTAAGATTGGCTACCATAATTTTTATTTTTACAAAATGTATTGAAATGTCGTCTTTCATGAAATTTCTGCGCATATTTTATAATGACATCTTCCTTATATTTATCATGATTGTTAAACACTTGTTCCATTATAATTAGTCTTTTATCAGAGTTTAGCGCTATTATTTGTCAGCGCTAAAAGATTAGAAGTTAGCTCTGCAACCATAGTCTGTCTATAAATTCGTAATCACACATTCAAGCGAATATTTCAGAAACTGCCTGTTTGATCACAGAGAACTTTAAAGTTCAACTTTCGATTCAGACTCTAAAACAGTTTTTGTTTTTCTAAGAATGATAGTAGTTTAAGATGTGTCTTCTATAACTTATATATATATGTACTCGCTCTGCATTGTGTAGGATATTAGACGTTTTACAGTATTCAGTCTGGTGTAACCAAAGCAAATTACTGTATAAATATCGGAACACATTTGCATTGGTGACGTTTCGTTTATATTGTTTGGGCTTTTAATTTGCTGTGACGGAGAGTACAAATATATTGACCAATTGAAGACATGATACAAATTAAGAACGCCACCAATCACGACGTTTCAAATATCTACAGGGAGGACTTAGTTTTTCTTCTGATCTAAAAACAGGGGTTCTTGTATACGGTTTTAAAAAAAAATTAGGGTTTCTTGTTTTGCACCGGACTATAGCCCGCGTTTCAGAATTGAGCATGACTGCAAACAATTTGTTTTGACAGTTATACGTCACTTGTGTTGACAGAATTACCTCAACATTGGTCACTCCAGCATGTTGTCAACATAGTGACTAATAAAAAGCACAGAAATTATCAGTTGTACCAACATAAGTGATGCAATAAGTACATTGAATTTCATTTGTTTTTGTTTTGATCTACCAAGTATGTTCAAACGATACGCACTTGAATACAGTGTTTATTTTTGACCAACCATTGAAGTTGAAAAATTTTCTTTTTTTAAAAACATGTTTACTGTAATATCTAAAATGTGACCTAACCTATTTTCTATGAACCAAAAACTTCAAAGAATTTCGACGACATGCACAATCCAGAGCATGTATGGACTCAACGATAAAATTATTTTTGCGTCGAATGAAATATAATATTGTATACTACAGATCTCTAGATCTCTGCAATCAAAGAGACAGTTTCTGAGATATTCTATTGAATGTGTGATTCGGAATTTATAAACGCACTATAACAGCAGATTGTTGTAGAACGCTATACACTAGGTCAGGGGACGGCAACCTTAAGCTAACTGTGTGCCAACTTGAGGTTTCAAATTATTCAGAGTGCCACGCCCAAGTGCCGAAATGAGCGAGGAAACCCCGCTAATCGATTTATAATCAACTTTATACAAGAAACTTGAAGAGTGCGTGCCATTTGAAATTGCTTGGCGTGCCAAGTGTGGCACGCGTGCCATAGGTTGCCGACCCCTGCACTAGGTCATAGTAGTACACAACATTCGAAAATGTCAGATTGAGCACATATTTCTTTTCACATTCAGCGCACAGTAACTAAATATTATATATTATATTTTCTCTTCAAGTTTGAAAATCCAGAGTATGTTTTTAATTTCACATTTATTGTATATCCTAATGTTACTCTAATCATATTATCATCAAAATCATTATCTACCACCTCCTTGTTATAATCTCGTCACGTCTTCAACATCTAATGTAAAGCTGCCGTGTTGCCACTCATAAATCTTGGATTGGGAATAATTCTTACCTTATGATATGAAATCAATGAAACAATCAGATGTGTTAATGATTCGGAATGGAAACGAAGGATTAGGAGAGATTAAGCTTAGCAGTTGAAAGTATTGCCTTTAGTATTAGAGTATCTCTCAATTTTTAATGCCCTTGTCGCCATCGTATCAATATGAGACAGCATATAATGGCAGATTATGGTAATGGATGAAGATGGATACATTAGTATTTTTGTCTGGGGTGGGGGGGGGGGTAGAAGGTTGCGATAAAGACGTGATGAGTGCATGACTATGAGTGGAAGGGGGGGTGATGATAGAGGTGTGATGAGTTTGACTAGGAGGTAAACGATAATGAAGATTTGATTCCATTTTGATTATGGCTAGGAAATAGAGGGTGATTATGAAAATTGGACAAGAATGAGAATTAAACTGTTGAATTAAATTGATGATTCAGATGTGATGAGAGTAGGACGACACGTAGATAATGATATGATAAAAGTATGACAGGGAGGTAGAGGACGAAAATAACGAATGTCTGTGAGGTGCACGACGAAGATGACATTTTGCACTACGATTTACGATTATGTCATTAACCTGTTCAGGTAAATATTATATTTATATAACTCCACATTTGATAATTACACGTTAGATAACCCCACATTTGATAAGTGCAGATTATATTACCCTACACTTGATAATTACACGTTAGAAAATTACACATTTGATAATTACACGTTAGAAAACTACATATTTGATAATTACACGTTAGAAAACTACATATTTGATAATTACACGTTAGAAAACTACACATTTGATAAGTACACATTAGAAAACTACACATTTGATAATTACACGTTAGATAACCCCACATTTGATAATTACACATTAGAAAACTACACATTTGATAATTACACGTTAGAAACCCCACATTTGATAATTATACGTTAGAAAATTACACATTTGATAATTACACATTAGAAAACTACACATTTGATAATTACACGTTAGATAACCCCACATTTGATAATTACACATTAGAAAACTACACATTTGATAATTACACGTTAGAAACCCCACATTTGATAATTATACGTTAGAAAATTACACATTTGATAATTACACGTTAGAAAACTACACATTTGATAATTACACGTTAGAAAACTACATATTTGATAATTACACATTAGAAAACTACACATTTGATAATTACACGTTAGATAACCCCACATTTGATAATTACACATTAGAAAACTACACATTTGATAATTACACCTTAGAAACCCCACATTTGATAATTATACGTTAGAAAATTACACATTTGATAATTACACGTTAGAAAACTACACATTTGATAATTACACGTTAGAAAACTGCACATTTGATAATTACACGTTAGAAAACCCCACATATGTTAAGTGCATATTATATAACTCCACATTTGATAATTACACGTTAGATCTTAACCTGTACAAGAGGTAGCTATATTTGTGAAAATGTGTTACACTATTTGTAAACGTTGTCAAGATATTTCTTATCTCTGTCCCAAAATAATATATACTAATAGATACAGCTTAATTAATACTGTCTGTTTACAACCGACTGTAGTATCTATTGTCTTTCCCCAGGTGAATGATACCTGATAGTATCCACACCTGCTGTTAAGCGTAGTGATGGGAACTGTAGTTGTTGTTCCAAGGCCAGATGTGTCGCTTTGATTACATTTAGTCCATGTTTGTTCAAGGCTATCTTGATGTTTTCTCTCCACCGTTTTCTTGGTCTACCTTTGGCTTTATATCTGGATATTCTTGTATTATATGCTCTTATTGGTTTTTAATTTGGGTTAATTTTCATAAGGTGACCGAACCATTTTACTTACTGTCTTTCCATATATTAGACCAACTCTATTCCTATTCTCTTATTTTACCTAGTTTAGTAACCATTTCAGCTTTTCTTAAACACTCTATTCCACATGTAACGATTTTTACTCTGCTATGAGACTGTTAAAGACCATATTTGATATTGTTAACAGATTTTTGGTATATTATATTTGTTAAGTCAAATTAGTTAGCTGGTAACTGTCATTGTGACGTGGAAATCCCGAAGGGTTTCCTTGTATCTAGAAATCCGTGGGTAAGCACACTAGCAAGGAAAAGTGAATTCTGTCTGACGAATACATCTCAGCAGGTTGCGAGTTACCTACCCCTGTGTACGATCAGTTCCTAGACGTTCCTTACTAGACTAGCGAAATCACTATCAAATCTCCAATCAACAGTTTATTACTATTTTTTTCAAAGTTATAAAAATAATTTGTCTGAGTTGCATGACATTTGTTGTTGTTTTTATTCTATTTCTGTATGTTTCACGTTATTTAATACTGCTTTAAAAAACACGCCGACCACTTTTTTTCCATATTTCTTATTCTTTGCCGAACTTAGAAATATATCATATACCGCATCTTGCATGAATTGTTCCGTATGATAAATCCATTCTGATAAGTTGTAGTTTTTTTTAAGCAAATTTCTTTGAATGTGTATTTATATAACACGTTTAACCAACATTTCAACATTGATGGGCTGGGCTGATGCTATTATTATAGTGCGTTCATAAATAGTTGTCCGCCGATATTGTCTATTTTCTCTGTAATTACTGATCGTATAGGCTTCATATTTTGCATGAGTGCATTATTTCTTAACCACGTTACAGATTTATGATTAATTATTATCTACATTGAACGGATTTATATAGTATTACCTCACATGCAGTCATGCTTCAGTACAGGGTTGCCATATGGTTCAGCCTGCTTATAACCACAGTGTTGGTTTTCAAAAATGGCAATATGTCAAAATTGTGTATAAACTACTACAACTTACTGAATTTTCAAGTTTCATTTCTATCTATAAACGTGTTATTTCCTCTCTCTAATTATAAACATTTATTCATTTCACAATGACAAATATATGCTACTTCTAACTCAAGCTTAATTCTTTTAATATTATTCTGAAAGTCTGAGATTTCTCTAGACATTGAGCAATACGTATACTTGAACGTTTTGTGGGTACAGTACAAGTAGACGCCTCCACATAGTCGAGTTATTTTCCTCTTATTTTATATATCTTACGTTTCACTATTTATTAACTAGATTTTCATTGAAACTTTTGTCTTAACTATTATCTAGTGCTTTTTGCCACCACGAAAATCTTTATCATTGTTTGCTGTATCTGTTGTCACTATAACTTCCATTAAGACATCCCGAGACAAGTATTATGAAATAGATGTTTGTAACATGTCCTCTTCATTCCACATTTTTACATGATTGGTTGGTTGGTTGTTGATCCAGCGATCTATGGGTTCATGCCCGTTGACCCAATGCCATTAACTGCTGGGAAGTCTGTGTATTTTCGGCCCACCCCGGGCCAGAGCCAGAGAATAACTATCACACCTCAAGGAAGGTAGGTTTCAACCTATGCACTTCTCCGAGCCACTGTAGCCAAGATAGAGTTCACTGTGCTCATTCCCCGCCACCAATTGACTACTGGTTATGCCGAACTTCTCTTTTGCTCCAAGCATGCAACCAAATTGTTCAAGTCAACAGGACTGTCACGTCCTGAGTCACTGTGCCTCTATGATGGGTTTCAGCCATAGGAAAAAACAGTACTGTCAGTTTCCTCCTCCCCAGTGCTGAACAGTACATCTCTGGCTCCCTCCCAACCACAGAGGGTGCATATATATATATATATATATATATATATATATATATATATATATATATATATATATATTCAGGTAAACATGAAACACATTTAAACAACAAAATAGACGCACAATTGTATATATGACGGGCCATGAAGCTTCTCTAAGAAGATAACCTCAATATAACGACATGTCATCTACTAAGGTTTTCTGTTGCATGGGTGGTTTGTCTAGTGGGCCATTGGTGAGACCCACAGACGCAAACACATGCGTTTTTACATTATTAAAATAGACAATTTATTAATGAATTATTTACTATCTACAAAAGCTTCTGCTACACAATCTGTAGCCAAACTTTAACGAGAAAATATGGAAAAATAAATGTTTTCAGAAAAGGCTAAAATTGCCCCAAAAATTATTTATGAAATGGTTAATGTGGCAACCCTGCTTCAGCAAATAAAACACGTGATGTCTGTGTCAGTAATGCTCGTATTTAATATGTTAAGTAGAACGAGATTCTCGTATTCTTGATTAGAAAATGGCCTTACAGCACGTGGGGCATTCCAATAAGTGCTTCACCCTCTGTTCCAGCAGTCATCGACTGGATGATATTTCGAGTCTAATGCTTCCGAAACAGACGTCGCCATCAGGGAACAACTCTGGTCCGTGCGACAGGTTTCGTTGTTGTTCCACCCACCCACGCCTTGCCCGTAACTAGTTCAAGCAAAACGTCGGCCTGTCGAAACAACATGGTAACTGTTATCGAAGGTTACGACTACGGGAATAAGATTCTCTTATTTGATATTTTAAGTTTAGCAAGATTCTCTTATTTGATATTTTAAGTTTAGCAAGATTCTCTTATTTGATATTTTAAGTTTAGCAAGATTCTCTTATTTGATATTTTAAGTTTAGCAAGATTCTCTTATTTGATATTTTTAAGTTTAGCAAGATTCTCTTATTTGATATTTTAAGTTTAGCAAGATTCTCCTATTTGATATTTTAAGTTTAGCAAGATTCTCTTATTTAATGTTAAATAGAGCGAGATAGTTCTGTTCCTCGTACTGTATTTCTGCTACTCTCACAACTCCTTCCGCTTAGAATTATGTAACCCGGATATCGAAATGTACTTCATTGTGGTTTATAACTTTGTTGCGATATCTGCTATATTTTCCTAACATATCCTTCTTAAGCGTATCTTTTTGGGGGTCACTTTGAGATTTGCGATCAGACAATCATTCTAACTCCACACGCTACTTAGTTGCCTCATACAACATGCATGGTAGTTCACTGTTATTAATGTGTTTGCCTCTCTGGTCTTGACAAAAGATTGATGAGGGTAGGATCGGATGTAGATGCGTTCGTTCTTACTGAGCATTGGGTATTGGCGTATGTGCTCTGACATAGACTTATCAGATATTGGGGAACTCCATATGTCTGTAGTGTTATCCATAATAATGCTCTATCCACTCTGTCAAAAGCTTTCTCTTGGTCTACGAAAGCCAAATATAAGTCTTGGTTATGTTTTATTGCTCTTTCTGAAAGTTGTTTGAGGGCTAAAATCTGTACAGCTTTTATTTTTCCGAAAGCCAATGTCTGTGTTGTTGAGCCATAGTTCTATATATGCGCGCATCCTTCTCTGTAGTATCTTGCTACATATATTTCCTTTGTGGCTTAAGAGTGATATGCCTCTATACTATGTGCAGTTCCTCTTACTACCTTTTTTCCTTCAAGATAGGAACAATCACCGCTATATTCCACTCCTGATTATGTAATAGCCTAGTTCGTGGAAGTTCCAGTAGTTCGTGGATTGTTCCAGTATTTCGTTGATTTTTCCAGTATTTCGTGAATTGTTCCAGTAGTTCATGGATTGTTCCAGTAGTTCATGTATTGTTCCAGTATTTCGTGAATTGTTCCAGTAGTTTATGGATTGTTCCAGTATTTCGTGGATTGGTCGAGTATTTCGTTAATTGTTCCAGTAGTTCGTAGATTGTGCCAATACTTAGTGGAAAACATAAGATAAATATTCATCAGTTATTAGCGGCAGATGTCCCAGGGTTGAATGAAGAATCATTTTTCTATAGATTATTATTGGTACTGACAGACGATGTCATTCAGGGTTAATTGTTGGATCCGGATGTGAACAATCTACATGGATTAATGAATCTCAGACGCCAGAAATCATGAATATTCATTAAAATATCTGACAGACGTTTTCTTGATATGGGTTATATATTCTGTTTCATGTGTTGTTATTTGGTTATCAAGTGCCGAGAGACGCCATTAGTCAAAAAAATGTTAGGACAAGAAAACAGCACATTTTTAAATTGTGCTTCTGGTTTCCCTAAGACACATTTGAAAATACAAAAAAATTGTGAAAAAAATAAAGCAATTACAACCATTTAACTCATACGGTTCGTACATGGTTACGAAATTTGAAAAAAAATGACAAAAGAATTGGAGAAGAAATTTAATTCATTTAAAAATAAATATCTTTAAAAAATGTCTTCTTCTTCTTTCCTTCCTTTTTTACCCTTTACGAGTGTCGAGGGAGATACAATGTTCCTGTTCTCGCTTTTCTGACAGCTTCAGATAATGTTATTTGGTGTTCGTGTAATGTCTCTTTGATGTTGTCGATCCAGCGTACTCTAGGTCTACACCTGGCTGTTCTTTCTGCTTCTCCTCTCTTCATATATGCTTTATATATGTCAGATACCACTGTCCTTGATAGAGCTGGTATCCCAAGCATTGACACGATCCTGATGCAGACACAGATTCGTTGGGCAGGTCATTTGGTGCGTATGCCAGACCATCGTCTGCCAAAGATACTTCTCTATGGTGAGCTAGAGAAGGGTATACGATCTCAAGATGGCCAAAGGAAGCGCTACAAGGACTCGTTAAAGAACTCACTGAAAGCCTTTGAAATAGACCACGATACATGGGAAGAACTTGCACAAAATAGATCTACATGGCGTTCTAAAATAAAAAAGAGCGCATCATCTTGTGAAAAGAAAAGAAATGCAGCAGCTCAACAGCGGAGAGCAGCTAGAAAGTCACGGATAGACCAAGATCCGTCTACAGTCGTCATTCCATGTCCAAACTGTCCAAGGACATTTACAGCTCGAATAGGGAACATTAGCCATCTACGAACTCATAATCAAGGACATAACTAAAATTGAATTTTCAAAAGTGGATGTAACAAAAATGGTCATCATCATCATGTGCTGGACAAACAACATATGCTTTATAAACTAATGAAACACACGGCATTCTTTCCAGATGACCAAACCATTGTACCTGTTGATTTTGTATATCTTAGTGAACTCATATAATTAAACTCCAATAAGTAAGTAAAAAAAAGCTACAAAAATAACAATAAAACAATGAACCAATAAAACTATGGAACAACGATGGACCAATAAAACAATGGAAAGAGCACTTTATATTTTGCGTTAGACAATAATATCGAATTCTTGGCTGGTTCCGAATTTAAACTCCAGGAACTCCCCTTAAATAGAAAAAAATAATTTGTCAGAAATATGGCACGGAAATTAGTGTTGATAGACATTGATCAGACATGTACTTAAAATAAATGAAAATAGACTGCCACTGCAAGCATTAAAATGGGTACCAGCTTGAGAAAGAAAGCAAGGAAGACGAAGAGAGACTTCGCATAACAACCATCAAAGAAAGTATGACAATGGGTGTCAACAACATACAAGAATTACACACAATAGGATCATATCGCTCGAACTGTAGAACTCTGGTTTCTGTCCTATGTATGCATTGTCTTAGCGCTGAAGGAACATAGACAGATATCACTCTGGTTTCTGTCCTATGTATGCATTGTCTTAGCGCTGAAGGAACATAGACAGACAGATATCACTGACTTATGTGTCTAGTCGGATATCATGTGTAGAATGGTTTGTTTTTAGTCGTTACTAGTTTACACAATTATTTTTGCAGATATGATTCGGTGGACCAGATTGCAGTTCTGTTAACAACGAAGCTTCGACTATTCCGTAGTATGGTTCTGTTGGCCAAATTACCGTTCTGCTAAGAACGAAGTTTCGTATTCTGAAGTATGATTCTGTGCACCAGACTGCCGATCTGTTAAGAACGAAGTTTTGACTGTTCTGTAGTATGTACTCTGGTGTATGTGTTGCTGCTCAGCAGGTGCAACTCACTGATCCACTGACGGCAATTCAGTGTGTGACACGCAATTCATTGCGGCAATTCAGTGTGTGACACGGAATTCATTGTGGCAATTCAGTGTGTGACACGGAATTCAGTGTGTGACACGGAATTCATTGTGACAATTCAGTGTGTGACACGGAATTCATTGTGGCAATTCAGTGTGTGACACGGAATTCATTGTGGCAATTCAGTGTGTGACAGGGAATTCATTGTGACAATTCAGTGTGTGACAGGGAATTCATTGTGGCAATTCAGTGTGTGAAAAAAGAGTGTTCTATTCTCTTTGCATCCACTTTTGTATGGTGGAGGATGTATGCACTTGTGTATGGTGGAAGATGTATCCACTTTTGTATGGTGGAGGATACATCCACTTTTGTATGGTGGAAGATGTATCCACTTTTGTAGTGGACGATTCATCCTTGCGATACCTCTGCACGCGATCCAACTCCTTTTACAGATGGGCGTGTACCGACCTTGACATAGTTCGTGATTCCCTCTCTCCCAATCTTGAAAGGGTAATAAAGGTGGAAATATCGTCTTCCTCACATCAATCTAGGCTTAGGCCTTGAAGTAGGTTTGATAACAACGCACTTTGTGTGCATCATTAAGACATCTTAAGACAGACAACTCTCGTATCAATTCTTCCACAAGCAGACGAAACAAAGCCTTGGTTAATCTTTGTTATAACACTCACTACAGAAGATCGTATGCTTTGAAATAAAACATAATTTTCTTTAAACAAATTTTGTTTAAAATAATGGGTAGGATATTGATGATATATTGTGTTTATGTTTATACAAATATGCTTGCGAATAAGTTTATTGTTTCTATTTTGTTTTCAGACTTGAACTTGCACATTGGTTTGTCGGATGTCATGTGCTAAACCTCGCGCTGAGCATTAATATACAACTTTGATGGAAAATCACAAGAAGAGTGCGTGTGATGCCATAACTAAAACTACATTATTGGACCCCGACAGTCTCCCGCAGAGATGCATCAACTGGTTCTTATAACATTATATAACATTAGCTGAGAACTAGATCACACTGCTAATTTATGCAAAATGGCATCCGCTTCCGCAGCGACGAAACCTGCCAACATCTGTTTTACAACAATGAATGCTGTAATGTTTACTTTTGCTGGTATTCTGTGTTTTCTAAAAATAACTTCAGCACAGAGTGGTGGCATAGGTATCCCAGACATGGTTGCTTACACCGGAAAGGTATTCTCGATGAGTTTCATGTCTCATCCAATTTACGGCAACCCATCAGTCAAGATCCAGGTGAGTCCCGAGTTTTATTGTTCTATGTATCTATATGATATGGCCCTTGTTTGTCTTGCGGCGTCAGGGGTAGAACAGTTCTCTGGACATTACCTTTTTGTGTGCTGTTTGTAAGCTTGTTCATGTGGCTTCTTTGATTTCTGTGATCCACCTTTTACATGGTCTGCCTCTGGCGTTATAACCGTGATGTCTATGTGTCATGGCCATCTGTGGCATGCAGTATGTTGGTGGTCTGGAAGCGTGTGAAAATCTTTTGATCTGTAATCTTTTGATGTGTTCCAATACTGGTATTGTCTTGTTTATCTGTCTCATGTTATCCTTTATAATTATATCTCTTAATGACACTCGGAGTATTCTTCGTAGACATGTCAGTTCTGCTTTCATTATTTTTCTTTTGTCTTGTGTGCTGTCATTGTCCGGATTTATCACTGGTATCACAGTGATGTAATAATAATAATCTTGTATAATGCAACTTCAGTGTCTATGTTTACATTTTTGTCCTTACAAATACGCGTCATCTGTCCTAGGATCTAGTATATTTTGTTGCATCTATTTTGTATTTCTTTACTGTTTTTCTTTCACTCGATATCATACTTATTATGAGTCTCAATATAAGGTAGTACTACTAGTAGAACATATTGTAGTAGAACAGTACTACTAGTAGAACATATTGTAGTAGAACAGTACTACTAGTAGAACATATTGTAGTAGAACAGTACTACTAGTAGAACATATTGTAGTAGAACAGTACTGCTAGTAGAACACTTGTGGTATTTTTATGTTTGTATGTTATGTGCGTATCTTGAAAAAGGCCTATTGGTCCGAAATGTCGACTTTGTCCTGTGTATTGTCATTTGTATGATTATATTCTGTGTTTTGTTTTGTTGTATGTACCATATTTATCCCCGTTAACATCTGCTAGTGAAAGTGTGTTAGTCGTCATCAAGTAGGACTTCATTACCTGTCTTCCACGTGAGTATTATTTTCATTATGAGTCTGTGGACTTAGTTTAATTGTCTTCCTGTGAAAATTCACGTAAGATCGCTGTATTCGTGTGAAAATTCACGTAATACCACTGTATTCCTGTGAAAATTCACGTAAGATCACTATTCCGAGATTAATAAAAATGAGTATCACATTAATTGTTTAATAATAATAATAATGAGATCCATAATAGGTTAGGGTCGTCAGGGTTGCCACACTGAAGACATCATTACAGAAATCCTACCAAACATCTCCCTTTTTTCAGACATTCGAACCAGTATAGAAAAATTCTGCGCAGACTACTCTTATACAGGACTTTCTTTCAGAGATACGGTTAGTCAAGTACGGACAAACCCATTTACTCACGTTCTTTATTCTTGATTAGAAACTAGCTTCACAGCACGCGGGACATTCCCATAAGCGCTCCGCCCTCCGCTCCAGCAGCTATCCCATTGTATGTAGACTCAGATTCCCGGTCAGGTGTTGATTGTGTGATCTTCGGGACTGTCCAGAAAATTGACTTTCCCTCACCTCTAGATACTCCCATTTCTAACATTCTCTGTATGTGTAGGTTCTGAGCCTCATTGACATAATCTGCATCTTGAAATGAATTTATTACTGCCTTCATTAAGTCTGCTATATCTCTTCTCAGCAATGTGCCATCTATCGCTGCATTGCCTGCCAATAAGTCGGCTCTCTCATTTCATCTGACCCCAGCATGACCAGGGCAGTATATCCATGTAATGATTTGGATAACTGAGTTTTTCAATAAGTCCCACCATTCTTTTCTTAGCATGAACTTTTCTTTCTTGCGCAGCATGCTTTGAGAGTCTGTGAGTATTACCGAGTGTGTTGATGTATTTGTTATTAACCAATTAAGTGCTGCTGTAACTCCCTCTATCTCCATCTCATGCTCGATGTGACAATGGAATATGCTGAAGATTTCTCAACCAACTTCACGCCGTTTCTGTAGGCAACAAAACCCCAACCGCTTTTCTTTGTGTTTCTGTTAACGGAGTCATCTGTGTATATGATTATATCTTGTGGTTTCGAGTGTAGTCGGGCAAGCTCGTGTGCTGTATCCTGAGCCCTGAAGTGCGTCCATTTTCGACACCTTTATCTAGTTGTATTATTACTTTAGTCATTATTACTTTTCTTAGTGTCTATCTCCACCCATTCACTGCCCTTTCATATTTCTTCAAATTTACATACTCCTCGCAGTGTGTCTTCGGCTTCTGCCATCCATGATCTGCGACGCTTGATTCGTTTTCCATTTGAATCATCTAGACGATGGTGTAATGGGTGGTGGTTGTATTCTGTCACTTTAAGGTATGACCTAACTTGTGCTACCTGATGTCGTACTCTAAAACTATCAATGTCAAACTCAAAGAGAATGTGTTAGAGAAAGTAAAATGTTGAACTATTTGGAGAAACATGTTTATCATCAGATGTTTATACAAACAAAGAGATATTAACTCGCATGGCTCTAAGAACAGGAACGTGCTACTCACCATAATTTAATCAACTTACAATACGCAGACTGATAAATGTATGCATAATACCTGTAGCGACATGAATATGAAAGATGGAAGTCCACGCAAACAACAGACAACGAATTAATCACATTTGAAAACAATGACTTTCTAAGAATACTGAACACAAAATTAACATATTATAAAACAAACAATACAATGAGAAAAGAAACACACTTAGAGTTCGAGGCCACGTTTTATGAAGAAACTGGAAAACATCGGCCGTGTACTTAGAATGGAGGAAGCTGGAATACATCGGCCGTGTAATTAAAATGGATGAAAATAGACTTCCTAACTAAACCATTACGTGGAAGTCACAACGCAAAATAAAAGTAGGTGGCCCAAAAATTATACTCAGAACAATCAACAGGAAAGCTCACTAGTAGATAGAAACACTACACAAGAACTACATTCTAAACTATCATCCGTCTTCTATATTACTAAATAATATGAACGCACATACTTGAGATATGAATTCATTGTTAATATTTTTTCTTTCCATCACATTTCTTAATGAACTCACAGTCCAACTCACAGGTCAGAATCTCTTGTCGCAGCCATGTACAAAATGTCTGGTAATGAAGTAATATAGTTTAAAAAATAATGACTCAAAATAATGGAATGTGGGTTTAGAATTTAATCTTCGAATATCCTCATTTCTACAGGGTACTATTTTGACAGTCTGGCATTTCTCGTTCATCTTGTTGCTGTTGGGTCAATTATACAGTGAATCGTTGAAAGAAGATTAGTTGGGTAGTCTACGTGGATCAGTCACCAAGTTTCTACGGAGCAACAAGCTAACATAATTACACGGAGCGAAATTTCGATAAAGGCGCATACACCGAGGCATCCAACGTTCTACGCGTTAACAATGAGAGCCTCCAATCACTCGATATGCGCGCTACACACTGAGTGAGATGGATGTACATAATCTACACACTGAGTCAGATGGATGTTACATAATCTACACACTGAATAGGGGATGTTACATAATCTACACACTGAATAGGGGATGTTACATAATCTACACAGTGAATAGGGGATGTTACATAATCTACACACTGAATAGGGGACGTTACATAATTTTATTAGAGTAAGATTTTGGTCAACCAGTAAGCTGCAGTTATCAGTAGCAGACTTTTGGCGTTAAAACAAACGAACGAGAACTGCCATGATCCATTCCATGATAGCATGGTAATCGCGGATAGTATATTTCTTTAGGACAGTCCAGCTACGAAGTAATAATACAATATAGTATATTTCTATAGGACAGTCCAGCTACGGAGTAAGAATACAAGAGGGAAGAAGCCACGGAGCTAGAAAATCTCACGTCAAGTAGGGGTTCACGTCAAGCCTAGACCATCGCCAAAAAAACCTGTGGACAGAACATACACATGACCTGAATGGTTGATTTTTGATTATTTCTGTGCTTTCTCTGGTCAACCATGGCTATTTTGGCATTCGAATCCAAGTTTTTAAATAGTGACCAACGAGAACCACGTCAATAATGAAAAACGTTACGAATGAAGTCTTGTTTACTTTCGGTCGACAGATCTATAAGCATACATCACAGACTAACAATGAATGGCGTAACACATTTTTTAGGGACTACATTTTGCTAGCCTACAGAAATTTGAGAACACACCAAATCAACTGCTCTCTCTCTTTCTCTCTCTTTCTATCTCTCTCTCTTTCTCTCTCTTTCTATCTCTCTCTAAACCATTATATCTCCCTCAATCTTTCTCCCTCCATCTTTCATTTGATTTCAAGTATGTTTATATTTGGAACCAAGCTCGTTTGACAAGAAACACACTTGCCTGAATGTCGGTGGTCTTCCTGTGTTAAATTGCAATCTGTGTTTACATATTTGGACCTTATAACTTGCTGCAGTATTCTGGTGCTTCATACATAACTTCCATGTTTGTTCAGTTAACATTCATCATCATCATGTGACATTATTTCCAGAACTTGGTTTTCCTTATGGAATCTCTGAAAACTGCGTTTCTGGGCGAGTTGACCTGCCGCAGGGGTGCCTGATTCTGGGCGAGTTGACCAGCCGCAGGAGTGCAAAGATACCGCGCTGCTCTCGAAGGACACACGGTTAGCAGATAACCAAGATCCCAAATGTACCTCCTCGTGGTGCACCCTGGAAACAGAAATACAGCTGCTCGTTCTGTTTTTGGCTGAACCTTTTGGGGATCGTGTCCGTGATTGTGGAGACAGCAGATGGAAAGAGAATTGACTGCAAAAGAGAAAGACAACATCTCCGACACCGTTGCGCCAACACATGCAGGGGCACTGTTGACACACAGTGACGATAGTCCTGTTTGGCCCGATCATGGAATTTGCGGCCAATGAAAGCGACACGAAATGGTAGATGCATGGTGAGAAACGAAAGGATAGCATACTGAGTACAATGAGAAGGCAGAACAACGCCGGAGGGCAGAGCCATGTGCAAATAGAAAGGGAAACGTTTCAAGGAAATGGTAACTATAAGTTCCCAGCTCGAGACAAGCTTCTAGTTACCCGTGCTCCTTACTGGCAAATACCCAATCGTGGGTCTTAACAAAAAACTGGCACCACCTCAATCTTAGAATACATCAAGAGACAACAGATCAAATTGTTTGCACACATTAGCAGACTACTATCAGAAAGCATACCACAGCAAGCTATACTACACAAATTCAGTGAATGCAGACCTAGAGGTCGACCACGAAAACGATAGACCACCGAAATAAAAGAGGCGATAAATTCCATAATATACTCAACACACAAGATGGGGCCGTCTCCATAATTCTTCTATTCCTGACGCTGAAAGACAACAAATGATGTAGCGAATAGACAGATATATACATAGAATGAATAATGTGAACACAGTTTAAAGTCATTTGCTCAATATAATTATCTATTTCTCTAACTCATATATATATATATATATATATATATATATATATATATATATATATATATATATATATATATATATATATATATACATTTAATAGTTGTAAACATCCAAGTTCTTACTTCTTTATTGCACAACCAGATATTGATTACTGCGCAGGTGAAGTTGAGCAAGTTAAACCTTTGGTACTTATTTGCTTTTCATATTTCGTTTTTTAATGCAGGTGTTCTGTACCCGGTTCTCGTGAGCACCATTTTGCTCTGGTAATGACATGCGGTGCTCGCGAAGTGTGAGTTCAACTGTAGCCCTATCCGATAGCATTAATTATCGCAAGTTTTCTATATAATTCCAACTGTGTTGTAAAAAACCCCCAAAAAACAACAAAAAACCAAACAAACAAACAAATAATGTTACTTTTAACAATTATTGGGTAAAAAATGGGGAATGGGCAATTCGGATAATTATATAGTTAGTTCCGACGTTCATTTTTCCTTTCATTTTTCATTGCATTATTGGAAATACCTGAATTGTTTTATGTTTTCTAATCAAGGTGACACGTATTGGAAATACCTGAATTGTTTTATATTTTCTAATCAAGATGACACGTATTGGAAATACCTGAATTGTATTTTTTTTTATAATCAAGGTGACACGTATTGGGCGCACGGTAAAAGTAATGCAGAGGTTCTCATTGATGCTGGCGTAAAAAGATCAATCATATAAAACATTAGAGGCAGACAGTCAAGGTTTCTAGGGCATATGCTGAGAAGAACACAGCTTGAACACTTAATAACCACTGGAAAGATCAAAGGGAGAAGAGATAGGGGACGACAAAGAGAAAAGTTACTAGATGGGCTTGTATTATGTCATAGTAGAAGTTCACCAACCGATCTTATTGACAACACAAGAAACAGAGAGTCGTGGAGAAACATGATCGCCTACGCCATTCGGCATGGCACTTGATTGATTGATTGACACGTATGGAGATCGTTGACAGTAAAGTTCTCGGTACACAAAATAAACAAGAAGTCATTCGTTACGTTTGTTATTATTATTGTGATTGTCTTGCTTTTATGATCCTCACACACACAGTTGGCGGTACTCGCCGCCTGGAAAGGTTATCTGGACACACCCTGCTTTAGTGTGTCCAGAGTTAGCATTACCAGATGCATGTTTATAATTCTGCGTATTTATTTCCATCCACGTTTAGATGGACAGGAGACAAGAACAAACAATAACAACACTACTTTACAAAAATTCATCCAAGGAATTATATTACAATTTGCAGGAATGGTGTCCTGATAATATTGGCTGGACAAAAGCCAAAGCCGATCGCTGCGAGCAGAAGTCCTTAATCAGGGTCTCCGCTCTCCAGGAGATCACGGATTATGAAATAATATTTTTACCACTAAACCCCCAAGCAAACATTGTCAGATCTTAGAAGTTTGAGTGGATTTGATCAAGTATTCTCTAGTGAAAACACGGGAGTTGTTTCTGTTACTTTCTGTGAAATATTAATACGCACTCTCGCGCCCGTGCACACGCGCACGCATGCGCGTGCATACAGGAAGCACTTTATTGTAGGATGAGTTGTCATAAAATATGTTACTGTCACAACACCTATTTTTACACGTTCTAACACATGTGCTGATTTTTACACGTTCTAACACATGTGCTAATTTTTACACATTCTAACACATGTGCTGATTTTTACACGTTCTAACACATGTGCTGATTTACACGATGTAACACATGTGCTGATTTTTACACATTTTAACACATGTGCTGATGTTTACACGTTTTAACACATGTGCTGATTTTTACACTTTCTAACACATGTGCTGATTTTTACACTTTCTAACACATGTGCTGATTTTACACTTTCTAACACATGTGCTAATTTTACACTTTCTAACACATGTGCTGATTTTTACACTTTCTAACACATGTGCTAATTTTACACTTTCTAACACATGTGCTGATTTTTACACTTTCTAACACATGTGCTAATTTTACACTTTCTAACACATGTGCTGATTTTTACACTTTCTAACACATGTGCTAATTTTACACTTTCTAACACATGTGCTGATTTTTACACGTTCTAACACATGTGCTGATTTTTACACGTTCTAACACATGTGCTAATTTTTACACATTCTAACACATGTGCTAATTTTACACTTTCTAACACACGTGCTGATTTTTACACTTTCTAACACATGTGCTGATTTTTACACTTTCTAACACATGTGCTGATTTTTACACTTTCTAACACATGTGCTAATTTTTACACTTTCTAACACATGTGCTGATTTTTACACTTTCTAACACATGTGCTGAGTTTTACTTTCTAACACATGTACTAATTTTACACTTTCTAACACATGTGCGGATTTTTACACGTTCTAACACATGTGCTGATTTTTACACTTTCTAACACGTACTAATTTTACACTTTCTAACACATGTGCTAATTTTACACTTTCTAACACATGTGCTAATTTTACACTTTCTAACACATGTGCTGATTTTTACACTTTCTAACACATGTGCTGATTTTTACACTTTCTAACACATGTGCTGATTTTACACTTTCTAACACATGTGCTGATTTTTACACGTTCTAACACATGTGCTGATTTTTACACTTTCTAACACATGTGCTAATTTTACACTTTCTAACACATGTGCTAATTTTACACTTTCTAACACATGTGCTGATTTTTACACTTTCTAACACATGTGCTGATTTTTACACTTTCTAACACATGTGCTAATTTTACCATTTCTAACACATGTGCTAATTTTACACTTTCTAACACACGTGCTGATTTTTACACTTTCTAACACATGTGCTGATTTTTACACTTTCTAACACATGTGCTAATTTTACACTTTCTAACACATGTGCTGATTTTTACACTTTCTAACACATGTGCTAATTTTACACTTTCTAACACATGTGCTGATTTTACACTTTCTAACACATGTGCTGATTTTTACACGTTCTAACACATGTGCTGATTTTTACACTTTCTAACACATGTGCTAATTTTACACTTTCTAACACATGTGCTAATTTTACACTTTCTAACACATGTGCTAATTTTACACTTTCTAACACATGTGCTGATTTTTACACTTTCTAACACATGTACTAATTTTACACTTTCTAACACATGTGCTGATTTTTACACTTTCGAACACATGTGCTGATTTTTACACTTTCTAACACATGTGCTAATTTTACACTTTCTAACACATGTGCTGATTTTTACACGTTCTAACACATGTGCGGATTTTTACACGTTCTAACACATGTGCTCATTTTTACACTTTCTAACACATGTGCTGATTTTTACACTTTCTAACACATGTGCTAATTTTACACTTTCTAACACATGTGCTAATTTTACACTTTCTAACACATGTGCTAATTTTACACTTTCTAACACATGTGCTGATTTTTACACTTTCTAACACATGTACTAATTTTACACTTTCTAACACATGTGCTGATTTTTACACTTTCTAACACATGTGCTGATTTTTACACTTTCTAACACATGTGCTGATTTTTACACTTTCTAACACATGTACTAATTTTACACTTTCTAACACATGTACTAATTTTACACTTTCTAACACATGTGCTAATTTTACACTTTCTAACACATGTGCTAATTTTACACTTTCTAACACATGTGCTAATTTTACACTTTCTAACACATGTGCTAATTTTACACTTTCTAACACATGTGCTAATTTTACACTTTCTAACACATGTGCTAATTTTACACTTTCTAACACATGTGCTAATTTTACACTTTCTAACACATGTGCTAATTTTACACTTTCTAACACATGTGCTAATTTTACACTTTCTAACACATGTGCTAATTTTACACTTTCTAACACATGTGCTAATTTTACACTTTCTAACACATGTGCTAATTTTACACTTTCTAACACATGTGCTAATTTTACACTTTCTAACACATGTGCTAATTTTACACTTTCTAACACATGTGCTAATTTTACACTTTCTAACACATGTGCTAATTTTACACTTTCTAACACATGTGCTAATTTTACACTTTCTAACACATGTGCTAATTTTACACTTTCTAACACATGTGCTAATTTTACACTTTCTAACACATATGCTAATTTTACACTTTCTAACACATGTGCTAATTTTACACTTTCTAACACATGTGCTGATTTTTACACTTTCTAACACATGTGCTAATTTTACACTTTCTAACACATGTGCTAATTTTACACTTTCTAACACATGTGCTAATTTTACACTTTCTAACACATGTGCTCATTTTACACTTTCTAACACATGTGCTGATTTTACACTTTCTAACACATGTGCTGAATTTTACACTTTCTAACACATGTACTAATTTTACACTTTCTAACACATGTACTAATTTTACACTTTCTAACACATGTGCTAATTTTACACTTTCTAACACATGTGCTAATTTTACACTTTCTAACACATGTGCTAATTTTACACTTTCTAACACATGTGCTAATTTTACACTTTCTAACACATGTGCTAATTTTACACTTTCTAACACATGTGCTCATTTTACACTTTCTAACACATGTGCTGATTTTACACTTTCTAACACATGTGCTGAATTTTACACTTTCTAACACATGTACTAATTTTACACTTTCTAACACATGTACTAATTTTACACTTTCTAACACATGTGCTAATTTTACACTTTCTAACACATGTGCTAATTTTACACTTTCTAACACATATGCTAATTTTACACTTTCTAACACATGTGCTAATTTTACACTTTCTAACACATGTGCTGATTTGTAGACATCGGCAACATTATCTCACTCATTTATAGTTATTATTGTGATGATTTTTTCATAAATTATATTCGAATTCAAGTGAATTACATTTGCGATTCTGCATCAGATAATTCCACATTCAAATAGATCATCGTGTTATATTATTTCTATTACACATTGTTTGAAAACCAATAATTTCATAGTTTCTGGAATTCGCTATACTATTTATATATACCATGGGGCGATACGCGGCGATTACGATCTACCAGTTTTTAGCGAGAATATATTTAGCAGGTCGCCATCATTATTTAGAAATATTACGGATTTAAAAAAAAAAGAAACTGTAATAATTTACCTTATCCTTGACCTCAATAGGTCTACGAGAAGGGGTTGATGACTTAATGTGAAGGTAACCTCTCCCCTTTCCCTTTCAGAAAATGTTTTACGGCCCCGAATATTTCAGAAAACGTTTCTACGGCCCTGTATATTTCAGAAAACGTTTCTGCGGCCCCATATATTTCAGAAGACGTATCCGCGGCCTCGTATTTTCAGAAGATATTCGCTGCCCCGTATATATCCTTAAATATATGGTTTGACTTGTCAGAAGATATTCACTGCCCCGTATATATCCTTAAATATATGGTTTGACTGTTGTCAGAAGATATTCGCTGCCCCGTATATATCCTTAAATATATGGTTTGACTGTTGTCAGAAGATATTCGCTGCCCCGTATATATCCTTAAATGTATGGTTTGACTGTTGTCAGAAGATATTTGCTGCTCCGTATATATCCTTAAATATATGGTTTGACTGTTGTCAGAAGATATTCGCTGCCCCGTATATATCCTTAAATGTATGGTTTGACTGTTGTCAGAAGATATTCGCTGCCCCGTATATATCCTTAAATGTATGGTTTGACTGTTGTCAGAAGATATTTGCTGCTCCGTATATATCCTTAAATATATGGTTTGACTGTTGTCAGAAGATATTCGCTGCCCCGTATATATCCTTAAATATATGGTTTGACTGTTGTCAGAAGATATTTGCTGCTCCGTATATATCCTTAAATATATGGTTTGACTGTTGTCAGAAGATATTTGCTGCTCCGTATATATCCTTAAATATATGGTTTGACTGTTGTCAGAAGATATTTGCTGCTCCGTATATATCCTTAAATATATGGTTTGACTGTTGTCAGAAAATATTCGCTGCCCCGTATATATCCTTAAATATATGGTTTGACTGTTGTCAGAAGATATTCGCTGCCCCATATATATCCTTAAATATATGGTTTGACTGTTGTCAGAAGATATTCGCTGCCCCATATATATCCTTAAATATATGGTTTGACTGTTGTCAGAAGATATTCGCTGCCCCATATATATCCTTAAATATATGGTTTGACTGTTGTCAGAAGATATTCGCTGCCCCATATATATCCTTAAATATATGGTTTGACTGTTGTCAGAAGCATACATACATTGATACCGTTGACAGTAGAGCTCTGTACAGAAAGTAAACAAGTCTGCTTTCGTTACGTTTTTCATTATTGTCGTGCATTTCGTTTGCCATTAATTAAATTATTGGATTTCTTCTTCTTCTTCTTCTTCAGCGTTCGCTCTCAAGTAACCATAACGAATATTTCTTGTGATTTCCGCCAGGGAGCGTGAAGTACGTTGTGCTGCAAGTTCCACAGTAGAACTGTGATTATTTGCACCCCGGTTGGCCACTTGTGGTCAGGACGTCCGAGGTCCAGCACATCCGTTTTCGTCATTCCTTTATATCGGGTTTGGTCCCTAGTCCGTGACAGCCTGTCTATCTGTCGCTGGGCACGCTGGTGTGTAGTGCCTCTTCGCCAAGAGGCTTGTCGAGCGCGTCAATTTGGTACGAGGTGTTCTACTATCTATGAACTCATCTCGTGCATTTGGACAAACTGTGCCTGTGCCCATCGGGTACTGAACCGTTTCTCTCTGCAAGTGTGTTTCCGGTATAGGAAGCTTGACAGTAGAGTTGGGCCAGAGCTAAACCGTTGTCCCTTTTGTGCCTGAGCACATCAGGTACTGAACCCTTTCTCTCTGCAATTGTATTTCCGGTAAAGGAAATCTTGACAGTAGAGTTGGACCAGGACTGCCAGCGTTGCCCTTTTTGTCTACGCCCATCAGGTACGACACCCTTTCTCTTCGCGAGCATATTTCCGGTTTAGGAAGGCTCTATATTAGAGTTGGGTTAGGTCTTCTTGCTTTTCCGAACGCTCGTGATTGGGTCTGGGTCTCTGCCTATGAGGAGTACAGGTAACTAGAAGCTCCACTCGAGCTAACAAAGCTTGTAGTTTCCCCATCCTATGAACCTTTCACTTTCTATTTGCAGTTCGCGCTGCCCTCTGGCGCTGTTCTGCCCGTTCATTGTGTCATTGTACTCATTATGACATTATTTATTTCTTGCCATGCATCCACCTTTACGTGCCTTTTACATTGACCGCCCCTCCAATGTATTTACTGGACTAACTGGCGTCACTGTATATCGCCAGTGTCGCTGTATGTGGTGATACAAATAGTGTCGGAGATATCGCCTGTTTCTATTACAGTCAAATCTCTTTCCATCTGCTTCCTCCACATTCCCGGACACGATCCCCAAATGAGTTGGCCAGAATCAGCTCGAGCTGCTGTTTTCTGCTACCAGGGTGCACCGCGAGGAGGTACATTTGGGATCTTGGTTATCTGCTAACCATGGGTCCGCCTAGAGGAATGCGTTCCCTTTGCTCCCCAAATTATTGGAGTTGCATGCCCAAAAGAAAGCCACAGACGATCAAGAAAATACACAGAAATAATTTAAAAAATCGCTTTTCAGGACATGTTTACTTTCTGTAAACAGGTCTTTACTAGAACCAGTCATGATTGTATGTTGGTTGTTCTTATTTGAAGAAGAGAAGATTGTCTCATACTTTGAGAACCTTCCAGACGATCACGAAATCTTTGAGATTGCTGTCGCCATGTATATGCACTATCGCCATGTGCCACAATCGCGCATGACGCCAGTTGGATCTGTTCAAACGCTTGTGATTTTTTGTTAGATTTCAAATCTGGTCATTTCACATGCGCATAATAAATATCCAATTTAATTTGGTCATTAAATTCGCACAATTTTTAGTAAGACACATCCCTTTTAACCGCTGACTTAAGTCCAATTTGGTTATTTCAGAGATATTTTTGACCATTACAGATACTGGAGATCGTGGTTCAGGTAATGCTGTCACTATGACTCCGATAGTTGCCAATGTGTGTAGTGATGTTCCGTCAAACATTTCCACATATAAACATATGTATTGTCTTTATTTTTAAATTCTCCATCCACTATTTTCACACAATCAAATTAATTTTGTGATTGATTTTCCATGACATATGTTCGTTTCTAGGAAGGAAACCTGATTGTCCAAACACTTTTATATCGGCATCAAACCCATAACCTTTCATGGTCGTATTGGTGTTTCTCTGGGAACATCAATACGCACAGTCATGCCCTTCTCTTCTAATTTCATTGTTGAGGTTTGAAGAATCTGAATAATGTCCAGGCTTTAATATTATCATCTTATAATTTCTTCTGAAGTCTTCCTCTTTTTTTCATCCTCAACTCTTATATATAGTAGCTTGTAGAAATATACACTAATGAATGTGTCATATTCCGCCGAACACGGATTTATTAGGCCATTCATTGGCGCAAATAAAACGGCAACACAACACATTTCCATTCTCTGGAATACACCCTGATTGAAATCTAGTAGAATTTGGTCCTGTTGCATGAGAGATCCAGCGGGAGTTTGAGAATGAAATCTAGTAGAATTTGGTCCTGTTTACAAGAGAGATCCAGCGGGAGTTTGAGACTGAACGACGAAGAAGAAGGAGAAGAATCGGTCATATGTAAACGCCAGAGTTATATTACCATGTTCCATCAAATATTGTCATTGGAAGTACCTGAATTGTTTTATAATTAAGTTCACATTGTCATTGGATGTACCTGAATTGTTTTCTGCTCTTTAATCAAGTTCATATTTAAATGCCTGCGGTCTTTTATTTTGTCCCATCAATCATATTCGAATATTTAAGTTGTTTTATACGCTCGAATCAGTTGTCTCATTTAATGCACTAGTTGTTTTATGTTGATATCACACTGTTGTATTTGATATTCTGATACATCGAGAACGTGCACAGTTTTTATGTAAAGTGCACCGTTTTGTAATCAATAAACAATTAACCCGTAACCCGTCAGGGTCGTAGGGGTACCACATTGGATGCTTGAGCACCTCCAGCGAATTATATCTTCAGCGATGCGGATGAGTATGGAAATATCTTGCCCTGTCCATTCCTTGATGTTTTCCTTCCATGTCTTTAATTTACCTCCTCTACTTCTTCCTCCATCGACAGTTCCCTGCAGTATTGTTTTTGACAAGGAATCGTGACTGCATACATGTCCGAACCATGCTAGTTTTGTCATGTTTTCCCACCAAGTGCCATATTCAATTTGAGTTAGTTTTACGATGATTTTCCATGAAATATTTTCACTTGCCAATAGTTTAGTTATCGTGTTATCTCCATTGCAAATATTGTCGCGTGCACACACGCAAGGAAGTTACTGTAAATCTATTAGGATATTGCCAATTCAAAGCAATAAATTACTGTAAAGATGTAAGGATATTGTCATTTCAAAGCAGAACTTCGAATTGCCTTAAAACATATACAAATGTCGCTATACAAACACAACTGGTTATATTCATCTGATTGTTCCTGAACTGTGTATTTGTTTTAAACTATTAAGACACTTGGATACACGAAAGTTACAATAAAGATGTGAAAACTGAACAGGAAGCATTTTATCTGTTGTTATCACCTCCATCACTTTTCTCATACTGGATGTAATTATGTGGTAGGTAGTAGACCTTTGCATCACTTTCGTTCCACATTGATGACATGATGAAATCCCCTCCTCACGCCGCCTTTGTCTCTGCTATGACCGTGCTATCTATGTAAATGATTATTATCTTGTGTTTTGTAGTATTGGTGGGTTGTATCAGCCTTCTGCTTTAGTGACTTTGCTCAGTTGTGTCACGTTTGTTAAGAATTTGTTCTCTTTGCCTGCATCTGCTCATTTACTATCTCTTTTTGTTTATTATGCCATTAGGATGGTGTTTCAGTCACCCAGACCTTTCCTCGTTTGATTGTTGCTTCAGTCGCCCAGACCCTTCCTCGTTTTATTTTTGTTTCAGCCACTTAGACCATTCCTTGTTTGATTGCTGCTTCAGCCACCTGGACCATTACTCGTTTGATTTTTGTTTCAGCCACTTAGACCATTGCTTGTTTGATTGTTGCTTCAGCCACCTAGACCATTCCTCGTTTGATTTTTGTTTCAGCCATCTAGACCATTTCTTGTTTGATTGTTGTTTCAGCTACTTAGACTATTCCTCGTTTGATTGTTGTTTCAGCCAGATAGACCATTCCTCGTTTGATTTTTGCTTCAGCCACCTAGACCATTCCTCGTTTGATTTTTGCTTCAGCCACCTAGACCATTCCTCGTTTGAGTTTTGCTTCAGCCACATAGACCATTGCTCGTTTGATTGTTGTTTCAGCCACTTAGACCATTCCTCGTTTGATTTTTGTTTCAACTACCTAGACCATTCCACGTTTGATTGTTACTTCA
The DNA here is from genome assembly GCA_034231615.1 of Meghimatium bilineatum. Taxonomy (NCBI): domain Eukaryota; kingdom Metazoa; phylum Mollusca; class Gastropoda; order Stylommatophora; family Philomycidae; genus Meghimatium; species Meghimatium bilineatum. The sequence continues at coordinate 64,025,684 of CM067317.1, read as the reverse complement.
GCCACCTAGACCATTCCTCGTTTGATTTTTGCTTCAGCCACCTAGACCATTCCACGTTTGATTGTCACTTCAGCCACCTAGACCATTCCTCGTTTGATTGTTACTTCAGCCACCCAGACTCTTCCTCGTTTGATTGCTACTTCAGCCACCCAGACTCTTCCACGTTTGATGCACATTTCTTTGTGTTGTATAGAGACTGGTATAGAGGACAATCAATCAAATGACGAGTGGCGCAGACGATCATGTTTCACTATAATCTTTGTTTCTTCTGTTGTTAATAAGTTCAGTTAATGACATCTTTATGTGTCACAGTGACCACACATCCACACATTTCTCTCTTTGTCTTCCTGTCTCTTCTCCCCTTGATCTTTCCGGTGGTTACTAAATGTTTATGTCTTACTTTTGTCATCAAAAGTCCTAAAAATCTTGACTGTTTGCTTCTAATTTTTGTTATAATTTGTCGTTTTACTCCATTATCTCTGAGCACTTCTACATTATTTGTATTTGCTGTCCATGGAATTTATTTTCATCATTCTTCTCAAAAACTATACCTTAGTTGTCTTCAGCTTATCTTGAGCTCTTTTGTCCATGCTTTGTATCCATAAAGAAGGATGGGCTCATACAGAACAGTGATCATTATTGACATCATGAAATACTCTTTCACTCTACTTGGCGGTGATCACAATCGTCAGATGGTTCAAACTGAACGAACCACATTTACAATCAACAGACATCGTCTTGTGTGTATTCAATCATTTGCTTGTGTGTATTCGTGTATTTTCTTGTGTGTATTCGTGTATTTTCTTGTGTGTATTCGTGTATTTGCTTGTGTGTATTCGTGTATTTGCTTGTGTGTATTCGTGTATTTGCTTGTGTGTATTCATGCATTGTCTTGTGTGTATTCAATCATTTGCTTGTGTGTATTCATGCATTGTCTTGTGTGTATTCAATCATTTGCTTGTGTGTATTCAATCATTTGCTTGTGTGTATTCAATCATCTGCTTGTGTGTATTCGTGTATTTGCTTGTGTGTATTCGTGTATTTGCTTGTGTGTGTTTGTGCATTGTTTTATGTGTGTTTGTACATTGTTTTATGTGTGTTTGTGCATTGTTGTATGTGTGTTTGTGCATTGTTTTATGTGTGTTTGTGCATTGTTTTATGTGTGTTTATGCCAAAGTTGTGCGAACACACTGGAGATTTCATACTTGCTTGTGACATGTGAGCACTTGTGTATTTTTATGATGACTGTGCCAGACTGTGCGCACATGTTAGCATCATCATAAAATCGTTCATTGTTAATGTTTTTTGGTTATTTACTGCGTTTTAAGCAAACAAGAAACTGTCACACAGGGTTAAACAGTTGCAAGTTATTGCACATTTTATTATCATTGTTTTTGAACCGGTATAATTTTCCAATTTTTATTGCGTCTGGTTTAGTAGCATCAGACTAGACAATGGCCGCATGGACATTGTAAACATTTAACTGCCGACAGCGTGACATTTAGTGTCCACACTTTATAAGGTTAAGTGCATATATATTTAGAGTTACCTGTTATCAGAATCGATATCGTTTTATTGATTCATGTGTGGGCAGACAAATAGGTGGACAGAATCATAGGTATAGGTAGATTCATACGTAGGCAGAATCATGAGTAGACAGGTACATAGGTGGACAGTTAGTTAGTTAGTCGTCGGATCATCATCACTGCAAACTGGACACGTCCATAGTTGCTCCGATCTCTCCTTGAGTGTATCTGTCATTACACTTATGCTGACAGTACCGGTCTTGTGCTGGTTGACCATCATTCTTCTGCGTCCTCCAAAATGTTCACTTCTAGCAACACCGCATTTCAATCCCTGATCTTTAATCTTGGACATTGAAAAGAATCATCATCCACACTAGTCTCACTCTCGCGTGTTATATCTCTTAAGGAATTCAAAACATCATCGCGATCCATTGCCCCATGCCACAATCGCGCATGATTACAGTTGATCTGCTCTTTCATTGCCTCTAACACCCACATGTCCCAGCACGAAAATAAATATAACCACTTTTAGCCTCACCTTTCTCAAGGCTTCAATCCACTGTTCGCGAACGTGACCCACTTGTACCTTCTTAATCATACTCATAGTCACTCAAGATTCAGACCTGCGTTACCTTCTTTGTGCATATCCACTCAAATCCCCTGGTCACTGCCATAGTCTACATGGTCATGCTAGTCGTAGTGACCGCAAAGGCACATCTCTCCTCCCTGATCGTTTTACCTGCGCACTGAACTGTAATATAAAGATAAGGCAGCATGACAGGGAAGAAGATGGTGTGAAGAGAAGATGGTGTGAAGAGAATATAGTGTGAAGAGAAGATAATGTGAAGAGAAGATAGTGTGAAGAGAAGATAATGTGAAGAGAAGATGGTGTGAAGAGAAGATGGTGTGAAGAGAAGATGGTGTGAAGAGAAGATAGTGCACTTTCCCCTTCTTACTTTCCACTATCTTCTCCTCACGCCCTCTTCTTCCCTGTCATAGGTGTACAGATTCATGAAAATGAATCTAAGAGTCTTTCAGAGTAGATAATCTATTTAGTAATATAGATTTAACCGATCCCGACTTTTTCTACGGCTTTTTGGATAGACAAGGTTATGATACGAAATTTGTGACGTCACGAAACGAGTCAATCGTATAAATAAGCAATAATTGAAGTTCTATTGCATAAACATTTTTGTGAAAGTTCTGTATAGAAAGTTCTGTGTAGAAAGTTCTGTGTAGAAAGTTCTGTGTAAAAAGTTCTGTGTTGGAAGAAATTATGTGTAGAAAGAATTATTATTATTATTGTAATAATAATAGTTTATGTTATTATATTACTATTTTACAAGTATATGCATCCAATTCCAGCAGTTCAGAGGACGACATAGAAACCGTTTTCTTGGTCTACCTTTGGCATTATGTCCGGAAATTCGTTTGTGATATGCTCTTATTGGTACTTGCTTTGGGTTTGTTGATGTTATTTCAGGTTTTGTATTGGTTGATAACTCTTATTTTTATTGCTACATACTACCGAAAACGGATGTGTCGGGTCATTTGCGCAAATAAAACGACGACACAACAGATTTCTTGCTCATTCTTGCAAAACCACGCTTCACTCCCAGTCCCAGTATGCTAGACATAGTCACGGTCGCCCGTGTGGTGCCGAGGCCCGAAATGTGAGCAAAGAATAGCAACACTTTTTACCTTCCACGCATGTCGTAAAAAGTGACTAAGGAGGTTATGGGATGGAGTTGGATGCCCCATCCCATATAGGGTCAGTGACCCAAAGCCATGCTGAAGTCAGATGTGTCAGACCAAAAGGCGCAGATATCACAGCAATGCTGTAAACCATGACACAGCGCATTCCGTTCTCCGGACTACATCCTGCTAATGTTCAGGAGTTTGAGAACGAACGCTGAAGAAGAAGTAGATATGTCACGGTAAAAGAAATACGGCCCATATATTCCAAGTGGTCTAACTTGATGAGTGAATTGAAAATATTAGCACTCTTCATTATCAATACGGATACAAGTTCCAGTGTCGGGTAAGAACCCTAAACAGGAAATGGGTGGCTGGGGTAACACAGGGCAAATATCAAAACAGACAAAAATACGTATAAGTGTTACCAAAATAAGTCAGTGAAACAACATTACAAAGAGACACAGTGACAAACGATGTTTCGACTAAAACGTATTCATTAGGACAAAGAAAATAACACAGTAAAAAGATCTTAGTAGAGACAAACATGGTAGTGATAGGAAGGAAAGAGAAGGGGACAAGGACAATAGAGAATGGATGACGGAGGAAGCAAAGATAGGGCAGCATGACAGAGAAGAAGATGGTGTGAGGAACAGATAGCGCACTTTACCCTCCTTACGTACCACTATCTTCTCCTCACACCCTCTTCTGAACTAGATGGGTTCTCTGTACCATTATAATTTCAACGAACTGGGTGGGTTCTCTGTACCATTATCATTTCCACGAACTGGATGGATTCTCTGTAGATACGGTACTGTTTCCTAACACCGAGCTATATTCTTTATTTCTGTCTGGCTTTTTCATATGATGTGTATCTGGTAAACCCAATACCTTCTATTTTCTGTTGAGACATTCCGTATTAACGTTTACCGACCTCTCCTTCACCTTCCAAATGCAGGTTCTTGAAATATTCTTTTTGATATGCCAGATAGAAGTTGATTATACCATCCAATCTTGGTTTACTTAAGTGTATTTATCAGGTTTTCATGTTTTCTCAGTCTAGCACATTTTGATATGGGCGTTAGAATAGTTATCAGTCATTTTTTATTCAATTTGTCCTGGACAATATCGTGTTTGTTTCGTACAGTCGTAGTTAACGTTTTGGCAAACATTGAAGATAAAAGGTATGGAACCCGACGGGGAAACAGGGAAGAAATAGGAACACAGGGAGTAGAGAGAAAATGGTGGACTTGACCGAAGAAATATGAACATAGGGAGTAGAGAGAAAATGGTGGACTTGACCGAAGACACAGGAACACAGGGAGTAAAGCGAGACACTGGTGAATTTGACCGAAGACACAGGAACACAGGGAGTAAAGCGAGACAATGGTGAACTTGACCGAAGACACAGGAACACAGGGAGTAAAGCGAGACAATGGTGGACTCGACCGAATAAATAGAAACATATAAAGTAGAGAGACAATGTCGGACTTGACCTAGATGAAAATCTCACGTAATGAGGTTGAAAAAGCACACAGGGATAGAGATAATTGATCGTAGCCGAGGATGAGTCAAGACATCGACCGGTCCAAGAACTTCATTGATTGATTGTGTTTACGTTCACATCGCTTCATTATGTATGGGGTATACCCAACCTACGTCCAGAAATGAAAATCACGGGAAACGTCAATTAGGGCACTTTTGAAGCATGAATCCACTTGAATTTATAATTTCGAGCAACTCGTTTTATATTCCCACGTGATAAACGACCTGGACTGTACTAAGTCGTTTGTCTGAGTTAACAGACATAGTTCTTCAGAGTAAGACCTGGAGTAGGAAGTTTAAGCTGAACTAAGTAGTTTGTCTGAGTTAGCAGACCGAGTTAGCATACTGGAGTTAGCAGACTGGAGTTAGCAGGATGGAGTTAGCAGGATGGAGTTAGCAGACTAGAGTTAGCAGACACGAATTAGCAGTCTGGAATAAACAAACTCAATTATCAGACTGGAGTTAACAGACTGAGTTAGCAGACTGAGCTAGCAGACTGAGCTAGCTGATTTGTGTACGAATATGCATGTTCTGTGTTTGTGTTCCTGAGGATACTTTAATACATGTACTGGATGTTCGTTGATGTTGTAATAGTTCTCGTTTCGATTGGTCTGTTCTCAGTGACTTGAGTACACATGATAAAAGTCTTGACCATATCACATTTTTTTTTGTGGGGGGGGGATGTGGTTGGTCAAGTATGGAAAACTTGTTTACTTGTGTTGCAAAGCGATTCGGTGCTGCTAGAACAGACCTGGTTCAATTCCCATCAACTGTAGGAATTATTTTCATTTATCCCCATGCTTCCTACTTGAATTTACTTGATTTGAGTTAGCAGACTGAGTTAGCTGATTTGAGTTAGCAGACCGGAGTTAGCAGTATTTCAATTGCCGATTAAAACGACGGGATTTAGCGACGTAAGTTGATAGCTTTTGATGTACTTCCAGACGGACAATCACTCCAGAAATGTAGAAAATATGTATAAAATAAATAAAATGAACTACAGTTATTACAGACAAATACAAATCCTTTAGTGTTACCTTCGTGTAGAAACCAACACATTTCTTATTTTCCGTTGTAAACCTTCTATTGCACCATTTAAAATTTTGCACCAGGAATATATTTAGTAAATATATTTTAAGTGTATTAGGCTCAGATATTCATAATATATACACACAAAAAAGGAACATTTGTAGATTAATATGTCAATAAATGTGATTTATAAACAATGTCTTGGATAATGTGTGGTTCGGAGGTAAAGTTGTATATTATTGTGTCTATAGATGTGATACTTTCCCACGTGATAAGCGAAATATCTACAATTTTTATACCAACACAATTTTTATACCAACAATGTCAAACATGGTCTTTAACAGCTTCGCAGCAAAGAAAAATCGTCACATGTGAAATGAAGTGTCTGAGGAAAGCAGAAATGGTTATCAAACTAGATAAAATAAGAAATGAAGAAATTAGGAAAAGAGTTGGTATAATATCATGTATCGAACATATTGAGAGACAGCAAGTAAAATGGTTCGGTCACCTTATGAGAATGAAGCCAAATCAAATACCAATACGAGCATATAATACAAGAATATCCGGACGTAAAGTCAAAGGTAGACCAAGAAAACGGTGGATAGAAAACATTAAGATAACCTTGAACAAACATGGACTAAATGCAACCTCGGCGACACATCTGGCCTTGGAACGACAGCTTAAGCTACCACCCCTACGCTTAACGGCAAGTGTGAATGCAATCAACAATCATTCACCTGGGGACAGACAATAGACAATATAGATGTGATTTATAACGATGTCTTCGATAATGTGTGGTTCGGAGGGGAGAGTTGTATATCAATGTGTCTATGTATGTAATTTATAACAATTTCTCGATAATTATTTATACAAATTTTAACAAAAAATGTTTCTACAAATTAAAACACATACGGAATGGCATACATATCAAGTGTCATATTAAAATATTCAAGGATCCATTGAAAAAAAAAGTATTGGGACTTTACAGGGAAGCAACTTAAAATTGTGAACACAAAAATAATCTTGATATATGAGTAAAATCGGTTTGGCTGGAAAGAAAACATGCAAGAACACCGTGTAATATAGGGTTAAATATGTAATATGCTATTGCAAGTCTAGGAGACAACAAAGAGGTTGTTTAAATCCGTTTAAATCCTTTGTTATGACCTTCTGATCATCCTATTTCTTGAACATTATTTCTACTTCCGTACACGTCGTCAAAAGTGTGCCCATAATTGTATTCAGTCAAGAGCACTGGCTTATACGCCACCTAAGGATCAGCTTAATGAGATTTATGTATTCAGTGGCGGGCATTAATATTTGGGAGTATTAGTGTCTTGTTTACTTCACACACCCAGAGAGCACGGCGCTGTCTATCAACTTTGTCCACACGCTCTTTGCTATTTTTCTACTACCTCCTCATGTCAACAACTGTTAAGAGTTCACAGACCCCCTGCTTAATTATGTCAAATTTATTTTACCCCCCCCCCAGCATTTTTGTTATAGTACCCAAAAGTACGCAACTGGCATCTTACGGACCGACAAAAAGTACGCAAAAACTGCATGATTTTATTCACATGTTTAGAAAACTGTTTGAAAATTCAATTTACTTGCTGTATAAAAACGGTATTGTTGACATCAAGAAGACGAGGAGGGAGGAAGAAGACATGGATGAATAATATCAAGGACTGGACCGAGTGTGAAGTTTCCAAACTCATCAGGATGGTAGAGGATAGAGATGAGTGGAGATCTTTCTGCACCAAATGTCACATTGTCACAAATGTCAAATGACCCTACGACCCCGACAGGTTATGGGTTTATTATTGACGATGACGATGATGTACGTAGTGGAATACCGTCAACCTGGATGGACATTGAAAACATTGAGCGAACGGAACGTTATTCATGCTGATAGAAGACAATAGCCTCAGAAGTTAGAATATCAGTTGGAAGTTGCCACAGTATTCTTCACAATGAACTGCACATGCACCGTGTCTGCCAACACACGATTCCCAAAATATTATCTACCGTAGAGCAAGAAATGCGATTGTCCCTGGCAGGAGACATAATCACTATAGACGAGATCAAGATATCATTTTTCTCAACATCATAATTACAGATGAGACCTGGAGTGTTTTGGGTACGGTTTTAATACAAAATGTCAATCCTCTGAATGGAAATCTTCTACATCTTCCTGGATACAGAACTGTCGTATGAAAAAGTTTGATAGGAGCAAAGGAAACGTTATGTTCGATGTGTCTTTGTATTCCAAGGGTATTGTCTATAAGAGTATATTTAAGGACAAGGCAAGCAGCACTTTCGGCAGATTGTACGCAAATGTTTGAAGTAGAAATGGCATTAACCTACAGACTAAGCTGAAAGTTTACAGAGCAGTGGTACTTCCAGTGCTGTTATACGCTAGTGAAACATGGACTGTGTATAGACTCATGTGAAAACACTATATCACTTTCACACAACTTGTCTCAAAAAAGGTATGAACATCAGATGGCAAGACTAGATTCCAGATACCATTGTCCTTGATAGAGCTAGTATCCCCAGCATTGACACGATCCTGATGCAGACACAGATTCACTGGGCAGGTCATTTGGTACGTATACCAGACCATCGTCTGTTAAAGATAATTCTCTATGGTGAGCTGGAGAAAGGTACACGATCTCAAGGTGGCCAAAAGAAGCGCTACAAGGGCTCGTTAAAGGACTCACTGAAAGCCCTTGAAATAGACCAAGACACATGGGAAGAACTTGCACAAAATAGATCTACATAGCGTTCTACAATCAAAAATTGCGCATCATCTTGTGAGAAGAGGAGAAATGCAGCAGCTCAACATCGGAGAGTAGCTAGAAAGCCACGGATAGATCTAGATCCGTCTTCAGCGGTCATTCCATGCCCGAACTGTCCAAGGATATTTACAGCTCGAATAGGGCTCATTAGCCATCTACGAACTCATAATCAAGTACATAACTAATTGAATTTTCAAAAGTGGATGTAACAAAAACTAAATTAACACTTGTGATGGACGAACAACAGTTAACAAACAGTTAACAGGACAAACAGTTAACAAGGAAAGGTGCGTTGATATCCTCCTTCCTCTAAGGGACGTAAACAACCATAAAAATCGAGAACAATCAGTTGGATTATGCTGCATCACAATGTGCTGCCCATTGATCCCTACTGGTAAAGAAGTACCCCACAAAGCACAATGTGATTAATTCGGAATAGCCTCCATATTATCCCGACCTTACACCGGCAGATTTGTCTTCTTGTTACTTTGACTGAAGTCGTACATTGAAAGGACACCGATTCAATGGTGAAGATGACGTTATCACCAATGCAACAAGACAGATGAGAGAGGTTTCAAAGAATGGGTTTCACAAATGATTCCAGTAGCTGCATGCACGTTCTCAAAAGCGCGTAATTGTGGGAGGAAACTTCTCTGAAGCAACTGTAGTGTAGATCATTCTATTGTCATTTATTTCTATATAGTGCACACATTATATTGTTACTCATTTCTATATAATCCCATAATTCTATTGTTATTCATTTTTATATAATCCACTAATTCTATTGTTACTTATTTCTATATAATTTCCTAATTCCGGGAACATTTTCAAGCTACCACGTACATATGTACGTGCGTACTAATTTTTGTGACATACATAAATATACCTCATACAATTCAAATATGAAACAAGTATTTGAGAATGTGAATTAAACTAATTTTGTATCTCCCGTGTTTGTTAATCGTCAAGAGTTTGAAATATAAACATTTCATTCCTTACAGCATTCGACGTATTTATAAACAGACGACTCTCAATTGGTAAAGACATATAAACCCAGTCTGTAATCAGCGAGTTTTAATTCTTTTAAACAGAGACCAGGATTAAACAGAGACCAGGATTAAATAGAGACCAGGATTAAGGGTTCGATAATAATAAAGGACATCTCAAAAACTGTCTGGAATTAAAGTAAATAGAGAAATAGGACTGATGCCAAAAACTGAGTCGGTAGTGTTTGATGAGCTTCTGTGGAATTCAAAGACTACTAATGTCACATCAGTGCTTGTAAAGTCTCCAGCAAACATTATGGCGGGTTTATTTCACACGTCAGACCTGAAATTTCTCAGGAACTTATAAACAAAACACACGCCATCTAGACCCCGACACTATTAATGTTCAAGAACACAATACGCTAGCTTGTCGCAAGCGTAGACGAATGACCCACAAGGTGACCGCAATTTTTTACTGAAGGACCACGGAGAAAAATAAACATCTGACAGGGAGTGAGGGGGGGGGGCACGAAATTATCTGAAAAGGGGAGGGGTCTCAAAAACCTCAATGTCTCGTTATTATATTAATTGAAGTGTATATTAGTTTGTACATATAGATTTCCAAGAAGTATGAGCTATTTTCTCCTTTGAGACTATCCATAAATTTAGTCAAATATTTTTTGGCCAATATTTGACCTCTACCCCTCGTGTCAGTAACTGTCAAGAGTTTTAGAAACTCCAGATTAGCAATGTCCAAACTAAATTAACACCCTCTCTCTTACATTTTAACTCCTGATTAGTAATGTCCAAACTAAATTAACATCCTCTCTCTTACATTTTAACTCCTGATTAGTTATGTCCAAACTAAATTAACACCCTCTCTCTTATATTTTAACTCCTGATACTCCGTAGTCGTAACCTTCGATAACAGTTACCATGTTGTTTCGACAGGCCGACATTGTGCTTGAGCTAGTTACGGGCAAAGCGATGGTGGGCGGAGCAACAAAGAAACCTGTCGCATGGCCCAAATTGTGCCCTGATGTTGACGTCTATTTCGGCGGCATTAGACTCGAAACACCATCGAGTCGAATGGCTGATGGAACAGAGGGCGGATCACTTATGGGAATGCCCCACGTGCTGTGAGGCCAGTTTCTAATCAAGAACCAATCCTGATTAGTAATGTCCAAACTAAATTAACACCCCTCACTTTTACATTTTTAGCAGAAATTATACGAAAAGCTTTCTGTTTAAAATGTTTAGAAAGTGTTTCAAATCAATACGATTTAGATAGTTTAGAACAAAAATATCCGTTTATATCCATGTACCCAAAAAAATGACAGCCTACAATTATGCACTAACTATATCGCTGTGATAAGTCAAACTAGTCAACCACTATTACATATTATAATGACGAGAATGCAACATAAGATAGAAACAGAAGATGTTCATGCGGCACAGTCAGGTTTTAGATGCGACAGAGGCAGCAGAGATAATATCTTGAGAACCATTATAGAAATATGCAGGAAATCAACATTGACCTACACGAACGTTTCATCGACTAAACCAAGGTGTGACATTGGATTTCCAAAACATCTACATATCTAATCGCATTGCTGTATCACGACCAATTGGCAGTAGTAAAAGTAGACGGAATAATATCAGAATGGTTAAATGTACAGAAAGGAGTTAGACAAGGATGCACACTATTACCTTACTTGTTCAACATCTACGCTGAAAACATAATGAGAAATGTAAAAGACAACAACACATATCCTGACTTCCAACCTCTTACCATCGGCCGTCAGCAGATCCCAGAAATCAGATATGTTGATGACACAATTCTCTTAATAACAAACGAAGCTGGTTTACAGCAAATTTTACAATAAACAAACAAAAATACAGTGAAGCCAAAAACCTGTTCTTAAATATGAAGAAAACAAAAATTAAGTAAATGGACATAGTGAAAGTGCAACCAAAGATAATAATTGACAATTTCGAACCAGTGGACGTAACAGATTTCTAGTATGTGGGCACAAATATAAATAGTGACATGCACTGTCGAAATCAAGACAAGAATTGCAATGAATAGGGACATTGAAATTTGCGCAAATGAAAATCTTTGGCAAGGTACCAGCAGCATAGCCAAACCGTGTATGATCAGAATAAGCGTATTTTCAGTGGAAATATACGTCTGCGAGTCATGGACATTAAATAAAAAAGTAGCAAAGAGAATCGCTGCTTTCGGAATGAATTTTACCATGGACAGCTAAAAAGTCAAATCATGAAGTGTTAAGATCAATAAACGTCTACTAGGCTGTCTCCTTACCAACATCATAACAAGAAAGCTGCGTTGTTTTTGGGGGTCATATAGATAAACATAACAGCATGGAAAGATTAGTAACTGAAGGCAGAGTAAACGGAAATAGTTGAAGAGGGCTCCCAAGACGACGATGGGGAAGTGACATATCAGTTTCTTTAAACATCACTATAGCTGCGGCAGGTTAACTCCCTCAGAATCGCTGAGTGTTCATAGAGTCCATAAGGAAGACCACGTACTGGAAAGAATATATCACATTATGATGATGAGAAGAACATGTATTGTTGACGTCAACTTATGTGAGACACCTGCTCCCTATATCAAGAACTTTCACATTTTTTTCAGGGCACCTCCTTTTCCCTAGTTGTAATTTATAAACGTTCACTTTTGTGCAATTTGCAGATTTTTCAGTCACGATAAATATCGTTATCCCTTATTTCTTCAAAGATTCATGATAAATATCGTTATGATATTATCCATTATTTCTTCAGAGATTCATGATAAATATCGTTATGATATTATCCATTATTTCTTCAAAGATTCATGATAAATATCGTTATGATATTATCCATTATTTCTTCAAAGATTCATGATAAATATCGTTATGATATTATCCATTATTTCTTCAAAGATTCATGATAAATATGATATAATTCCTTATTTCTTCAAAGATTCATGATAAATATCGTTATGATATTATCCCTTATTTCTTCAAAGATTCATGACAAATATCGTTATGATATTATCCTTTTCAACAGTACAACAGTCTCCTATATATGTAGTTTCATCATATAGAGTGTCAGCTCCACAGGGAAGGTTGGCTACATCGGACCTCCAGCATCGTCTCTTGCTGTGGTGATGCATTTCACTAGATGTAACCTGACCATCTTGTGATGTTTCTTTCCTACTGGTATATCTACCTAAATCTTGCTCGATTCCCCTGGACTCTATCTTCAAGTAACGTCTTCAAGAATGGGTCATGATTTTTAATCTATCAAAAATACTTTATTTGAGTTCTATTTGATTTAATAAGCATTTTTTTAGACGTTGTTTTCGTTAGAACCTCTTTGTTTACTTTCTTCTCTTTCCATGAAGATCTTCACATTCTTCTATATGTCCGCAACTCAAAATCATTAATTTTGCTTTCTAGTTCTGTATACACTATTCATGTTTCTGAGCCATACATGAAATTATAATAGATGTAGAATTGTATAATTATTCTCATGTTTGGTGTATTTGTGATTTATTTAAATAACGCTGTACTGTAGGGTAACATCAACGATCTTGATACATAATACCAGGGATAGAGAGCTGTGGAGAGATATGATAGCTGACGCCAGCCAGCATGGCACCTGATGATGATGATGATATATATTTTGTCTGGGGATATTTTTCTTGGTGATAGTTTGTCCGGGATATATTTTCCGGTATACATATGCAACATCAAATTAGATGGAATCAGTGTGATGCAAGTCAACAAATTCAAATATTTAGGTACACTAATCACATCAAATGAAAGATGTATTAAAGAAGTCAAATGTAGAACGATTTCACAAGATGAAGTCAATCCTATGTAATATATTTTTGTCAGTTGAGATGAGAAAGAGAGTTCTTAAAAGTATTATAGAAACAATTCTGATGTCTGAATGCGAATCGTGGACGCACAGCAGAATAGTGAAAAATTATATTGAGTCAGCAGAGATGTAGTTTTATAGAAGACTGTTAAAAACATCATGGGCAGATAAAAAGTGTAATGAAGATATCTTCAAATACTTCAAAATAGACCTTTTTACCTGCATCAGATAGCGACATTCCACATTTTTTGGACAAACCATTAGAAGAGGAAAGATGGAAGACATTGTACTAACAGGCAAGTTGAAGAGCGAGAGATGTCAGGCTAAGACCAAGAGAGAATATTCTGGACAACCTAGCATTGTGGCATGGGAGAACATCGGTATCAGAAATAATTGACATCACACGAAATAGAAGGCTGCGAAAAGACATGATACACAACGCCACACTGCATGGACCATAAGAATATATATTGTCTAGGTATAATTTACCATTGAATTCTCTTCATGATTATATATATATATATATATATATATATATATATATATATATCACAGAAATATGGTGTTTTGGTAAATACGCATTTCTAACCGAAAATACAAAATGTATTTTCTATAGGGAATAGAACACAGGTTTTTGAAAGTTTCACGTAAACACGACAGACTATCCCTAAGGGGCTATGAGATGTAAACACGAAAACATACAAATTACAATATACAAGACATTTTCAATGTTTCAAACAGTTACGTCTTTCTCAAGAATATATTTAAAAAAAACACAGTGAAAAACAATAAAAACAATGTTACCACCACAGAAGCACTAGATACACCATTGACATGTAAACAATACGAAGTTCAAGGTGACAATGATGTATGTGGAAACATGTAGTCATAGAAACAGGTTTTGTTGAAAATTGGACGGGATATAATAACAGATATAAAAAATTATTACCCAATACAACATGAAGAGCAATACAATAAGGATTACACCAGCACAAATTTAAACAAATGAATGTTCGGAGTTACGTAGAAAAGGCTTGAGGCTACCAAACTAAAAAACATAAATCGATTTTCAAGAGCGTACTCAGATCTGTCATCCTTGGTGCAGGATCTGAAGACAGGGACCTGGATATTGAGTCAAACTTTCAAATACATGTGTATTGTTGTTCCGTTTCACGCAGTATTACCTTATATTGATCTTCTATGGGGAGGCACGCTTCTTTCAACACATGATGGTTTAATTTGGTTATATCACAGTGTTTTACTATTTAACACATCATGGAGATTGTTGATTTGGAAAATTACGCCCACCGAAGTTTAGTAATCATTTCATCAATTGATATCCATTTAGTTCAGTAAGAGATACCACATATGGTAGTTTGTTTTTTTGGTAGTTTAAATGTGAATTTATGTCCAGTTTTTTATGGTCGTTTAAATGTGAATTTATGTCCAGTTTTTTATGGTCGTTTAAATGTGAATTTATGTTCAGTTTTTTATGGTCGTTTAAATGTGAATTTATGTCCAGTTTTTTATGGTCGTTTAAATGTGAATTTATGTCCAGTTTTTTATGGTCGTTTAAATGTGAATTTATGTCCAGTTTTTTATGGTCGTTTAAATGTGAATTTATGTCCAGTTTTTTATGGTCGTTTAAATGTGAATTTATGTCCAGTTTTTTATGGTCGTTTAAATGTGAATTTATGTCTTCTTCTAATGTGAATTTATGTCTTCTTCTAATGTGAATTTATGTCTTCTTCTAATGTGAATTTATGTCTTCTTCTAATGTGAATTTATGTCCAACTTGTTTAATTCTTTTATTTTAAGCATCAAAATAGTGGAGGTCGCGTTTCTAGCAACCTGGTTTCCACAATATACGGATAAATTTCAAACATGTTGAGATCATGTTTGAACTTGTATCTTTTATTGTATAGTGTGGAGGGTTGAGTTGAGGGGACACACAGATAAATGGAAATCAGATGTAGACTTGGAAGAGAATGAGCGCTGTACAAAGTTGTATGTTGTGTGTTCTATTTTACATTTATATACATGAATGGTGTGTATTTCTTTACAAGCACGGTGTGTATTTCTACGGTATCGAATGTAGAGTTCCTCCCCCTGTTCCAAGATCTCTTGAAATTGAAGAGTATTGTTATCAGGAAACAAGTCTTTAGTTCCTGGTTTCAGTGGGCGTTATCTGTTACGTTATGTTTTATGTTACTTTAACGAAGATCTTTTGATGGTTTTTGTGTGTGTAGTTTTCTGATGCTGGTAATGAATTCGAAGAAAATAATTACAGATCAGCTTTGAAATGGTGCATTTTTTTTAAAAAAGGCTCTAAAATGCAAATGACATAGAGAATTAACTTCATAGTACTTGGTTACCACACATGTACTGAGTCCCTCTCAACGAATCTTTACACCTCCTCACATTACTCACAGAAGATAAAGCCGTGACTTAGAGTTATAAATTTCAGTGATCTTTGAAAGTTATAAACCTAAAGGATCTTCGAAAGTTAAAAACCTCAGGGATCATCGAAAGATTTCACTTTATAAACTAGACGTCACGAGTGGGATTCAAATCCGCGACCTCTTGAACACGAAAGGAACGACTTACCCACTGCATCAGGGAGATATGTGTGTTTCCAATAATGTTATATTGTCCCACTTGTAGAAATCAGTTTGTATGACGAGTTTGAATGACATAATTCATCCTGTAATTGTGGACCGAATACTTATCGATGTTTATTTGTGATGGATTTTTATATCTATATGTTGAGGCTTAAATCCAGCTGCTGTATCTTTGTATTCGTCTTCTTTCCTTCTTCATATTCTTGATTGTTAACGTAATGTTGTCTCGTAGTTACAGATTGACTGCGATAGCTATACATTTTCAACCCGATAGTCCAATTTTGACATGATAATTTTGTTACTGGTCTATATAAAGGGTGGCCAACCCCAACTCACGCGAACCTCACCTCATGCGAATTTTAGGTTTTTACTTATGATGTATATGATTAATGAGAGTAGTACTATTCTTTGCTCTCCTTTCAGAGCTAGACAATACACATAGGACATGATGTCGAAGTCCACATGCTTTGATGATTCTTGGGGTTAATCCTTCCTTGGAATACTAGCCTCTCTTCCCCCTCCATGTCAAGACTCCTACCAGCCCTCAAACTACCAGCATCCCCCCCCAACAAGTAAAGACTCATTTCCAGCACTGTCTCGGGAATTTAACTCTTCCCCAGACACGAAACCAGAAAATTATCACAGGAACTCTTATCCAGAAGTCGACTGATACAATAGAACTATTCTAGAAATACAAGTCAAAATAGGTCCCATACCTTAAGGTCATTATAAGACAAGCCAGCATTGCCAGATATAACAAATACAGAAAGAAAGAGAGAGAGAGAGAGAGAGAGAGAAAGAGATATGCCTACTTGTTATTTTAAAATATCTGTAATTAAGCATATTTGCCCATCATTTAGAATTTATATCATTCTATTTTTTTTTTTAAAACACTAACCATTTCTGTCATTCTATTTAAAAAAAAAACATTCTAAGTTAACTTTTGCTTAACATTTAACAATACTATAACTCTGCTAATTATTCTGATTTTTCGCTAACGAATAAATGATTGCTAATATAACTCGTCATTGTTATATTGTTTTCATGCTTTTATCTTCATATCTTTCCGTCTGCTGGGTTTACAATTTCTTCTTAATTTCACAAAAGACTAATTATGTTTTCTTGTTTCCTGTCCATTTATCAATAATTCCACGTTAATCTTTTGTCACCGCCCCCCTCATTAGCAACACGATTACATGTAATTACACGCATACTTTCATTCATCTTCTCCGTCAACCTATTACACTGGTCCCCAAGTTTTTACCATTTACACCTTCCTTTAACTTTGCACAAAGGCCTTACACTCTCCCATTTCCACTTTTAGACCCAGTCCCTACTTTTTAAAGTATATGGTATGGAACAATCCTACAAACCGCTATTATGAAATTAACAAATAGCATTACGTGTCCTGGATATATTTAAACAATTGACAGCATTACGTGTCCTGTATATGTTTAAAGAAGTTCTATTTTATTAACTGGCATTGTGCAGTTTTCGCCAGTACAAGATCTGTATAAGAATATAGTCAAATTAACTGAGATTATACAATGTAACTGAGATTATACAATGTAACTGAGATTATACAATGTAACTGTGGTTGTACAAATGATTTGTATTTTGAGTAATAATCGTTATTTTATTTGCTTTTTCTTAAATATATTTTTTGAACCATGTTTATTTTTTGTTTTAAAACTCAAAACCAATCATCCCTTTAATACACACATATTCAAAATCTTTCCGTCCCTCCCTTTGGATATCATCTGAAAACTTACCTGTACAGGGACGCCTAGTTTGCTATACGCGCCTAAACCCCTAGTTTGAGAACCCCTGTCATAACGCGTCTCGCCCTATCGATCAACTCGGTGAATATACGAGGTACACAGTAAACGATGACTTATATAACAAACAAATATGTTGTATGTACGGTATTCATCGTCTAGCAGATAGTCATTGCAAAAAAGAAAGGAAGACGAACAATATATCTCATAACTGAAAAGGAATTATATATACATATATACATACCACTTGTGATGAGCAAGTGCAAACCTTACAGACGAGTTACACTGATCAGTCAAGTCATCAAAATTCTTCTTAATATAATCATAAAAAGAATTTAACAACATATGGACAGAGAAATCAATATAGTTCAGACAGGCTACAGACAGAAAATAGGTACAAGGGATCACATCGATAATATAACACAAATATAACACGAGAAGTGTAGAGATTTCAATGCTGTGATATATACCTGTTTTATATACTTCTACTCAAAAACCTGTGACTGTGTAACAGATTAGAAATTAGGAAATATAATGGAAAGCATGCGCTTTCTCACACCATCTCATATCGCTCGTTAAAATATTTTACCAGGAGCAACATGCATTTGTCCGCCTCAAGGGAGAAACAGACCACTGGCGTGATGTTCAAAAACGTGTTCGACATTGCTTCATCGTCTCACCACATATCTATAACGTATACACACAGAAAAACATCACGGAAAATGTACGAGAAGACTCTCATGAAACGTTTCAACGTCTTAATATCGGAATTCATGAGATGCCAGAAATTCGGTTTGCAGACGACATCACTATAATGTCATGTAGACCATCAGGTAAAGAACACTTGATTATGTCATTTACACCTCCTAGCGAGACTCAATATATGTTTCTCAATTTATAAAAAAGACAAATAAAATCATGCATAGAAACAGAAATCAACTCACATGTACAAGAGTCATTGGCAAAGAGCAACTAGATAATGTCAACAACTTTGAATATCTCGAGGTAACCAATAATATCACAGCAGATTATTCGGTCTAGATCAGAAATATATTTACAGTGGCCCCACCAAAGTATCTCAAGTAAAAATTATATGCTAATGGGCAAAGAAAACAAAACCCCAAAACTAGTTTGGTGACCATAGTTCCTTTTCTTAAACACTTCATCTCATATGTGATGATTTGTTTCTGCTGTGAGGTTTGTTAAAGACCATGTTTGACACTGGTAACAAAGTGTTGATATGAAAATTGTAGATATTATCTGTCTCTTATATTAATATTTGGCCTCAGGAGTAATGGTGAATGTCGATATGTAACTGCGTTTGCTTTCTGACATCTTGATTCTGTTTCTCTTGTCTAATTTCGCATTTTGTGAAAGAAAAAAACAACAATTCCTAAATATTTGAATTCATTTGTTTGTTTCACTGCTGAATCGTCTATGTTGATATCTATTTTTGTTGGTGACTTGCTGATTTTCATAACTTTCGTCTCTCAGAGCCCTTCCAAAACAATAAACAATTTTAAGGGCGCAAAATTATTAAAAACTGTGAACAGGAAGTAGTATGGGGTATTCTCTGCGATTAATGTTCTATTTCTTTGTTGGAGGGGAGTAGTTTTTGAGGTATTTAAGCGGGTAGGGGGGGTGTGGATCAATAATTCTTGCAGTTCTTAATAAAGTGTTAACAATTGGAACAAATTACCGACGTAAATTAAAGACAAAGCATTGTCTCTCTCCCACCCACACACGTAACACCCACACACGTAAACAGTGTCAAACATTGGGTGTCATGTTACAAACTGTTCTAGAACGTGTCAACGTCTAGAATGTTTTCGTGTCAACGTCTAGAATGTCTTCGTGTCAACGTTTGGATCAGGCGTGGTCTCAGTCTGACAACTAAGTTGGACGTGTACCGTGCAGTGGTTCTACCAACACTGCTTAATGCTGCGTCTTGCTGGACTGTCTATGCGAAACACTCGACAGCTTAACTCTTTTCACCTTCGGTGCCTACGAAACCTCATGGAGTACGTTGGCAGGATCGTGTACCAGACACGGAAATCCTTCAGAAGTCCCGTATACAAAGCATCCATACCCTGCTTACTAGGTCCCTACTCCGCTAGACTGGCCACATCGCCCGTATGCCAGACAAGCGCCTTCCAAGGAGATTGTTCTACGGGGAGCTGTGCGAAGGTAAACGTTCAAGCGGAGGGCAGAAAAAGCGCTTCATGGATCACCTAAAAAGCTGTCAAGAGCTGCAGCATCGATCCTAGCTCCTGGGAGGTAGTCTCTCCCTTGATCGCTTGATCGCTCAGCCTGGCACACCCAGATCACTGCTGGCATCACGAAATTTGAAAAAGAAAGTACACTGCGGGCAATCCACATGCGCAATAAGCGGAAGGACAAATCCGAAAATTCTTCTACCCCGAACCTTCAGCACTCCTGCATGTACTGCAATAGAACTTTCCGTTCTCGAATCGGACTCATAGGACACCTACGAACTCACAAACAAAATTATACAATATTTTTCCCATCGCATTTATTGTTTCTCTTGTCATGCTCATCTTCGTTTGCGAAGGAGGAACATCATTAAAACGTTTCAATATAATTTTGAGTGTACACGTCATCATGCTAGCCTGGAAGTTGCACGTAATTCCTCTGCCTAAATACCAAAACATGGCCCTTTATATTTCCAGAAGCTAGACAACTTGTCTCTAGATTTTGGGATATTTGTGAACTAACCTTGAAAAAGGACACGTCTGACGTACACACGATCAAAGACAAGCTTGTTAAACTAATGAGGGAGACAATTTTGTTGATCTGTGGAAGTTGAACCTGACAGAGCACGTAATTTGGCGCGACATGATTGCTTTATTATACCAGGAAATAACAGTCCAGCAAGACACATCATGACTGGTATATATTTATACCCACACGAAGAGAAAGACAAGATGATAGGGAGAAAGTGGACCTAAGGTACAAGAAAATGCAACTCTGAAGTAGGTCACTAGCCGTGAGGAACATAACAGATCTGGTTCTGGACATTGTTAACTAGACGATATTGTAGGAAAAAGAAAAAAAACCTGTCTAGTTTGTGGTGTTATTTATGGGTGAGTTATGTATCTCTCGTGTAAAAAAAAAAAGCTAATTAAATTTCTTTCCTGGGTAGAATACTGTCCAGCTGGTGGGGTAACATCTTATTGACTCATTGAGTTCTCTCTTGTTCAGTGTTCATTCTCAAACTCCCGCCAGATCTCTCTTACCAGCAGGATGTAGTCCAGAGAATGGAAATAGTTATGTCGCCGTTTTGTTTGCGCCAATTGCCCGACATATCCGTATTCGGCGGGTCATTTAGTTCAAGTGTAAAGAATCTTGACCATGCAAACTAACTCCAACATTCCAACCCCAACAAAACTACCCCCACAAAAAAGCCTAACAAAACCACCCCCATCCGCACAATCCCCCCACACATATTATGAAAGAGACACACTAATCTAGAATTGAAAGTAAAATTCAGTGTGTGGTAGAGAGAGAGAGAAGAGAAGAGAAGAGACAAGCTCGTACTGTCCGAACATTTTAACATCCTTATCGTCGTTACCGTCATCACCATCGTCGTCATCGTCACCGTCGTCGTTGTTATAATGATCATCATAGGTAGACACAACACTGGTAGATACTTCACTGTGTGTGTCATGTGACGTATTCTCTCCAGAACCTTGTCTTCCCAATGAACTCCCTGAACCCTTCTCTGTCTTGGGCGATACCGCTTGCATTTTCCAACGACGTATTCATATTATCTTTAAGATAACTTCACGGTTAAGAATCATATTGTAAATGGTGAATTAAGAGCACGAGATTAGAGATATAACAGAGAAAATACCAATAGAAATTGTTCTATTAAGAAGATGGAATTCTGTCTACTCCTAGGTCCACATTGTAAGTGCCCAATGTGATGGTACCGCGCGGCGCCCCCCCCCTCCAAGGAACGCTGAAGCCATCTATGGGGGGCGACAATGGACTCAAAAGCAATTGGGGTGGGAGGGGGAGTGGGGGGGGGGGCTTTCAGACGGTCTAGAGGTCGTGGCTCCTTATAGAAGAAAATAATATATATTAAAAAAATTGATTATTTTCATATTTCCATATATTTTATATGATGTTGTAAGTATTCAAAAAAATCAAGAATTATTACAATAATATTCTTACTAATGTAACGCAATCTCTGAATATGTATTCATAATTTTCATATTGAATACATTGTATAAAATTGTGCATAATGTTATTCGAGCATACACCTTACAATCTTTACATATGGGATATGTTCCTTCAAAATCGGAATATCAATAAATGTGTGTAAGATGAAGCACATATTGACCACTGCAAGATGAAGCACATATTGACCACTGCAAGATGAAGCACATATTGACCACTACGTGTTCAATAATTTAACGGCATAAGCAGGAATGTATCATTATTTGCTATTTACGTTGAAAATATGAAACCGCTTGCACGCGGAAAACTGTTGTTAATGGGAGACTTTACAACATTTATGTCGCACAAAGTGGGCGTTGGCCAGAAAACATTTAGGAGCCTATCGTATATACAGACACGATATGTTTTGTTTTATAAAGTTACATGTACACATGTCTTTGTCTATCAATGCCCACAGCACACAGAGGTTGTATAGTGTGTACCTGTGAGTGTGTGTGTGTTTGCTAATAGTTCACAACAAGGTTGCGGTGTCCAGGTACTGGGGGACTGATAACCATCTAGAATATAAGATTTGCTGGCAAAAGGGAAGGCTGGGTTTCTCATCGTCTGTTGCCGAGTGTCCCTGATGACTTATCTCTAATCTATATATATATATATATATCTATCTGTTGTCTTTATATCTATATATATATATATATATATGTTGTCTTTATATCTATCTATCTGTTGTCTTTATATCTATCTATATATCTATATGTTGTCTTTTCTCTACTTATGCCGTGAGGCCTCGCAGGTTTGAATGAGATCGGTTTTCGGACTATGCCACGTTTGGTCGCTTGAAATGCAGTAATATTGTGCCCTGTCCGAATGTTGGTAACTCCTTCAATCCAATATCTTGTATGATTCGGAGCTAAAAATCACTGACACAGCGGGGATAAATACCCATCACGTCAAGAATTCGGGAGTACAACTGTAGCACATTTTTCTATCTCTATTCTCTGCTTATGCCGTGAGGCCTCGCAGGATTGTATGACGATCGCTTTTCGGGCTATCTGGTAGCGTATCTAGAACGTCTTGTCGCATGAAATGCAGTAATACTGTGCCGTGTCAGAATGTTGGTGACTTCTTAAATTCACCATATTCACGTTCTACTTCTCTATCTTGTTGTTTCCATTTTCATGTTGTATGCTCTTGCCGCTGACCAATAATGGTTTATTATCATTAGGTGACCAAACCATTTCAGTCTCTGTTTTTCAATATATTTTACAACTGATGTTGTTTCAACAGTTTCTTGTAATCTCCTCATTTCTCACATGATCTCCTCTTTTTCTGTTTGCTGCTTTTCTTAGACATCTCATTTTACTTGTACACTTTCTTTCTTGTTCTTTTGTTATGTCCATGTCTGACATTGAAAACATAATGTTGGGATGAATATTGCATTTATAATATGACTTTTAGTTTCCATCGTGATAGATGTGTGTTTCGAAAGTGCTGTAAGTTCATCAGTTACATAGTTGGTTGTTTGAATTCTTGCCTCGAGCTCTGTCCATTCTTCCGTCGTCTGTAAAAATGTTCCCGAGATATTTAAATTCTTGCACTTGTTTCGGTAAGAAACACCACAAAACTCAGGTTGTTTAACTCCAACATCATCCCTATTCTTCTATCATATGGATGCGAATGTTGGAAAGCCACAAAAGCCACAGATAAGAGACTAGACACCTTTGAAAACTCATGTATACGTATCATTCTGAATGTTAAGTGGAGTGACTTGAAATCTAACACTACTGTAAGAGACGAAAGCAAACAACCCTTTCTTCATTAGACAAAGGCGTTGGACGTACATCGGCCATGTTCTCAGAATGAACAACCTAAGAATTCCCCAGCAGTCACTATATTGGGTGCCACCCGTAGTAAGAAGAAGAGGGAGACCTAGAGAAACTCTACGAAGAACCATTAATAGAGAAGGCATGTCAATGAACCTAAACAACACGCAAGAATTGAAAGACCTGACAACACAAAGACAGAAATGGAAAGCTATGGTTTCTGCCCTATGCGCCACCTATGACCCTGGAGGAAAATAACATAACATAACTTATTTCAGTGTTTGATCATTTATCTTTATGTTGATTGTATTGGGTTTTCCGCCTATAGACATTACTTGTGTGTTTTTTTTCTGTGTAGATTTTCATGTTGTGATTGAGGTTGCTTTCGTTTCGTATGCGATCTTGCAGCTCTTCACTTGAACAGTGCAGTAGGCACTGAAAGTCAACAAAGAGTTCAGTTATGTCATTTAGATGGTAAACATCTCATGGTGTGTCTACTGCTTAATAATGTGTAATATTATCCATATAAATGATAAACAATAATGGTGATAATGCACATCCCTGTCTAACTCCTGATTTTAATGAAAATCATATTGTAAGTCTTGGTTTTCAGTAACATCAAGAGTTAGACAGGAATGTGTCTTATCACGATTATTGTTTATCATTTATAGGGATATGAATTTATCATTTGAAGGGATATAAATCTATCATTTATAGGAATATAAATTTATAATTTATAGGAATATGAATTTATCATTTATATGGATATAAATTTATCATTTATATGGATATGAATTTATTGTTAATAGGGATATGAATGTATCATGTATATGGACTCATCTCTGATAAAGAGGTAATAGATCGTACATAAATTCCCAGCATGGTCTTTCTTCTTCACCATCATTTAATATGCCTGATCCACATACGTCGAATGGGTAATGGAACACTTCCGAAAGATATTATGTATGGGGATCTGACAAATGGCTGTGGAACGAAAGGATTTTTTTGTACATGAGAAACGCCTTTTAATGTGATGTGGCTAGACACGAACACAACGGACACTGACGGGGAATTGACAATAACAAATCTAGCTGAAAGTACATTCCACAAGCGGGTGTTAAAACTTCATATACTAGGCTGTGACAGATGGCTGACACTAGACGGAATCTAATGAGACAGAAGCAGTTTCTGATCAAGTCTCGAAGCAGGAGCTAACTCCTTCGTCTCTTGAGAAGGTACAAATAATACTAGAGAGGAGAGAAATGGTTACATGATAGATCGTGGATCATTTGAGCATAGTCTTGAACAATATCATTGAATGAAAGGTGTAGTTCGTGAAAGACAACGTAGCATTATTTTTATAAAGTTGTGAATAGTGTAAGACAACGTGGCATGTGTGATAAAGCAACGATTATTGTAAGACAACGTGACGTGTTTGATAAAGCAACGATTATTGTAAGACAACGTGACATGTGTGATAAAGCCACGATTAGTGTAAGACAACGTGGCGTGTGTGATAAAGCAACGATTATTGTAAGACAACGTGACGTGTTTGATAAAGCAACGATTAGTGTAAGACAACGTGACATGTGTGATAAAGTAACGATTAGTGTAAGACAACGTGACATGTTTGATAAAGCAACGATTATTGTAAGACAACGTGACATGTGTGATAAAGCAACCATTAGTGTAAGACAACGTGACATGTTTGATAAAGCAACGATTATTGTAAGACAACGTGGCATGTGTGATAAAGCAACGATTATTGTAAGACAACGTGACATGTGTGATAAAGCAACGATTATTGTAAGACAACGTGACGTGTTTGATAAAGCAACCATTAGTGTAAGACAACGTGGCATGTGTGATAAAGCAACGATTATTGTAAGACAACGTGGCATGTGTGATAAAGCAACGATTATTGTAAGACAACGTGACATGTGTGATAAAGCAACGATTAGTGTAAGACAACGTGACATGTTTGATAAAGCAACGATTATTGTAAGACAACGTGACATGTTTGATAAAGCAACCATTAGTGTAAGACAACGTGACATGTTTGATAAAGCAACGATTATTGTAAGACAACGTGGCATGTGTGATAAAGCAACGATTATTGTAAGACAACGTGACATGTGTGATAAAGCAACGATTATTGTAAGACAACGTGACATGTGTGATAAAGCAACGATTATTGTAAGACAACGTGACGTGTTTGATAAAGCAACCATTAGTGTAAGACAACGTGACATGTGTGATAAAGCAACGATTATTGTAAGACAACGTGACATGTTTGATAAAGCAACCATTAGTGTAAGACAACGTGGCATGTGTGATAAAGCAACGATTATTGTAAGACAGCGTGGCATGTGTGATAAAGCAACCATTAGTGTAAGACAACGTGGCATGTGTGATAAAGCAACCATTATTGTAAGACAGCGTGGCATGTGTGATAAAGCAACCATTAGTGTAAGACAACCTAACAATTTTTATATAGAATGGAATGCTTCCAAAACAACATTAACTTATTCAATTATATATCAGTTCTCGCCGCAACACTTCTCATAAATGATTAAATCGTCTAATGTTTCAGTGTCATAATCTTATATCTCCTAATCAAAGATCTCAGACGTTCACGAGGATAAAATATGTCTTCTTCTTCTTCTTTCCTTCCTCTTTTACCCTTTACGGGTGTCGAGGGAGATACAATGTTCTTGTTCTCGCTTTTCTGGCAGCTTCAGATAATGTTATTTGGTGTTCGTGTAATGTCTCTTTGATGTTGTCGATCCAGCGTACTCTATGCCCACACCTGGCTCTTCTTTCTGCGTCTCCTCTTTTCATTTATGCTTCATAAACTAATGAATTATACGGCATTCTTTCCAGATGACCAAACCATTGTATCTGTTGGTTTTGTATGTATTGTAGAATTGATATGATACCCACTCTTTCTCTTATAACATCGAGTCTAATACTTTGTCTTCTGGTCACTCCTGTGGCTTTTCTCAGACATCTCATCTCTGTTTTAACCAGCTGTCTTTTATGTTTTGTTGTTAAGGACCGTGTTTGACATTGGTAGCACAGGGTTGGAATGAAGATACTTTGGATGGTTTTTTTTGTTGCTGTTTTTCATTAGTAGCATTTTGTGTTGCAATAAAGAGGATAATTGACTCAGTATTTGATTCGCTTTGCTACAACGAATGTCTATTTTGGTGTCCATATTTCCATCTGAAGAGAATGTTACGCCTAAGTTTTTGAAGGTGTTGGTTTGATTAATGACTTGATTTTCCACTGATATATTTAGATTGTGTGTATCCCATCCTATTGCCGTGGTTTTTTGTTTTGTCTATTCTTATCTTCATGTCGTTGCTCTTGCACTCGATGTCCATGGATGTTAGATGACGGTAAAGTTCAGTTTCTTCATTTGCTATTATTGCCCGATCGTCGGAAATAGTAGCTCTTCGGTATTTTAATTGTGCATCTTGGCTTTTTTCGTAATGTTATCGATATATGTGATAAACAGGAGGGATGATAAACGCATCCTTGCCTAACTCTGATTATGTAAAAAAAATTGCCTACATTAAAAGGAAACGCACTCCGTTGTGCAGCAGATAAAAAAAATATAATGTTAACGTTTCTATTTTTTTAGTGCGGTATGGGAATGAAGTTGAAATTTCCTGTTATGAGATAACACATGACTCATTTTGATATAGCATTTGTAGTTGTTGTTATCATCAATCTTTTTGATATAAATTTAAAACAGTAGAGCAAAGAACACATTGTTTTCTTAATAAATAACATCAACGCAGTAAAGATGATTTAACAGCTGTTTATGTCTCAGATGGAAAACATCAGAAGGCAGTATACAGGATTTGAATCAGGTCCGTTCAGCTGGTAACTATTCGCCTCGCAACTTGAGTAAACATATGAGCTCCATTCCCGAATTCAATTAATCAGCACCGCTAAAAGTAAAATTTAAAAAAATAAAGATCTCAGCCAATTTCCACATTTTGTGAGTTTCAAAGATCTCAACCAATTTCCACATTTTGTAAGTTTCAAATATCTCAACTAATGTCCACATTTTGTGATTTTCAAGGACCTCAGACACTTTCCACATTTTATGAGTTTAAGAGGTTTATATCCCCCGCCCCTATCTTTCCCGAGCACAGGTTAGCAGCAGGACAACTTTCACCCTCACTTTCTCTTTAATAAATTGAATCAAATTTCGTGTAAAGATTAGATAATTAGCTTTTGTTTAGTTAACCCCCCCCCCCAACTTTTAAAAACTAAAGTCGTTTCTACAGCCCTGGTACTTGCATGTGTCGATTGCCGCATTTCTACGGGATCGAGAGAAAACCTGCACAGTGAATGCCAAAGATTACCCACACCTGCTTTAAAGTGATTAATATGAGCATATATTATATACCAAATAGAGAACATGAAACAAATAATATCCGATCATAAGACGAAATAATGCTCTTTTATTTCGTCACTTAATAAGGTATTGTGGTCCAAACGTATATTAATTATGTTTTACGCAGGATAATTTCAGTTCAAAAATTTCAATGAAACCAAGACCCACCTTGTGGTGACGTACGTTGCTTTCAACCACGGATGTGAGTCAATTTGATTATATCAGAGGTCTTTTTTTATCATAAAAGGAATAATGACAATTGTGACGAAGTAAACAATAAGGACCAACTATAGCAGCATGTATTAGTTATCTAAACTACAGTAGTATCTATTAGTTATTTATACCAGCCGAACGGGCCTGGTTCAAATCCTGTATACTGCCTTCTGATGTTTTCACTCTGAGACATAAACAGCTGTTAAAAACGAAGATGGATATACCTTGGTCACGTTTTACGACTATATGTAAACAGAATAAACCAAGAGGGTACAATTCACCTGAGGGTAAAAGAAAAAGAGGAAGACCTAAAACAACCCTTAAAAGCACCATTCTTAAATAAGGGGAATTAATAGGCTCTAAGACCATCCCGGAACTAAAGCTGCAGGCAGCGGACCTCATCATATGGAGAACCAAAACCTGTGCCCTATGCGTCGCTTGCGGCAACGAAAGGAACAAACTAAGTATCTATTTGTTATCTTAACTACAACATTATCTATTAGTTTTCTAAGTTACAACAGTATCTATTAGTTTTCTAAGTTACAACAGTATCTATTAGTTATTTAAACTACAATATTATCTATTAGTTATCTAATATACGACATTATCATTTAGTTATCTAATCTACGACATTATCATTTAGTTATCTAATCTACGACATTATCATTTAGTTATCTAATCTACAATAGTATCTATTAGTTATCTAATCTACAATAGTATCTATTAGTTATCTAATCTACAATAGTATCTATTATCTAAATTACAGTAACAAACTTGCAATGCTGAATTTATTTTCAATGAAAATAATAGCAACTGTTTTTCACAAAAGCAACTAAAACAGAGCTTAAAAATTTCAATACTCTAACGGAGGAACACGATTATTTCTTTTTAAAAGGAAAAAAAAATTAAATTATAAAAGATTCCTCTTAGGAAGTGTTCGGGAGGAAGTGGTTCTGGTAATGCTCCCTTCAGATCCAGATCTCAGAGGCTTTAATTATTTCTTAATACAGATTTGGAATCCTTATTTTTCTTAATTATGTTCTCGAGTTTTTAAAATGCACAAGCTAAATAGAATCGATACACTCTTCCTCCATCTTAAACTCATTAAAGTTAGGGGGATGTGGCCAGAACACAATGTGTTTGTTGTCGCTTACAATTTGACTGTGATATATGCCACGTTCAACTGGATACATCTGGCCTCGGCACGAAGCTATTATAGCTACACATTTATTTGTGAATGTACACAAATATATTCATAAATGAGTGTACGTAATGCGTACATTGAAAGGCCCTAGTTGAAATTTTGGTCGTGTGGCGACCGTAGCCGGTACTTGAAATTCAGGGTATAAAGAATAAGGGCCAATGTGTTCTTTCCAGTGATGTCGTAGGAAGCGATTAAGGAAAATTGGGGGATAGACTGACAACCTGTCGCCTGTGAAAAAAAATAATTTCTTGTCTGAATTTCTTACTTTTGGTTTCATGTAATTAATCGCTCACCGCCATCTGTGAAATCACGGAAGTATTTTATAAGTGAGTCAACTTGTTCAGTAAATTGCAAAATCCTAGCGGGTTATCACGGGAGTTTATCATGCTAAGGGAGTAAACGTCTACAAAAATTCTGGAGGTGAAACCCTAAGACAGTCGATGGCGCATTAAATCATCATCTAGCAGCCCGTACAATGCTCTTTGTATCCAATTGTATGGCATTGCCTTTTCATTTGAACTAGTCAGCAGGTTAGAGTAATGGGCAAGGCAATTTCTTTATAAAACCTTCTCGAGCTTAAAATCAGAAAGAAATGATGTTTGAAATTGTAAACGCATCATAGTCCCGATGGTGGAGATCATCATTACTCGTCTGAGATAGATAGAGCATTGAAACTGGATATATTTAATTGTATATAACAAGAAATTGTTGAGATGGTATTTGTACCTATAAACTGGAGTGGCTGTGCCCTCAATGAAATGTTGACTTAATATGAAAGGTTACTAAATTAGGAACTAGTTTCACAGCTCAAATATTTGTAAGAATTGCAAAGCTGCATAGCCAGTGATGTTACATTACGTCACTGGCACAAAGGATCCAGGTATTTAAACTTAAATGGAGTGACCAGCGATTCCTAAATTGTGATCCTGGGTCCCTCTGGTCATTTGAACCCTATATATATATATATATACTTACAAATAATGCAGTGCACGATCTTACTTATTGCAATGTCCAGATCACTCATTTTTTTATCTTTCAGGGATCACAACTAAAAAACCTTGCAGTTTTCACTAAAATGTTGCAGTTATTATATATTTTCAACTTAAACTAATATGTTTATCCTGATAAACAGGTGGCTTCTCCCATCTGATTACTGATTACGTACCTGAGAGAAAACCGAAGATCGTTATTTCGTTTTTATTTTAAAATAAGAACTTAAATTTAAACTATGCACCATTTCTCTTGTAAACCTGATTGCTTTTTGTTTCACCTGTTGATGTAAATTCTTCAGACAAACTTTCTCGTCTGATAATGTCATAAATGTGTATCTGTGCTAACGACCCCTTCCCAACAACCTCCTTCCGCACTCATAGCTGGAGTAGTCAACCTGCTTCAGACAAAACCTCGGCACAGTAAAGATATTAACAATATTTGACGAAGATTGAAATGTCAATTGGTTTCTTCCACAATTTTTGTATTATTATTGGTTTTAATTTTTTTTTTATTACGAGATGTAGACTATTGAAGCAGATATTTATTTATTAATAATATTTGCTAAGTAAATATTGTAACAAAATTCTACAGCTCGTAATTTAAAAAAAAAAGACGATTTCTTCTCCAGATTTCGGCATAACTACTATACTAAATCTTCTCCAGATTTAGCACTAACTACTATAATTTTTCTTCTCCAGATTTCGCACAAACTAATATGGTTTTCTTCTTTAGATTTCGCACTAACTGCTATAGTATTTTTTCTCCAGATTTCGCATTTACCACTTTAGTTTTTATTCTCCCGATTTCGCACTACTTTAGTTTATCTCTCTATCCAGATTACACTCTAGCTACTATAGTTTTCTTCTGCAAATTTCGCAATAATATGGGTTTTACCTTCAGATTTCGCTCTAATATGGTTTTTATCTCCATATTTCACACTAACTACTTTAGTTTTTATTTTCCAGATTTCACACTACATTAGTTTGTCATCTCCTTTTCTCACACTACTTTAGTTTTTCTTCTCCAGATTTCACACTAACTACTTTAGTTTTTCTTCTCCAGATTTCACACTAACTACTTTAGTTTTTCTTCTCCAGATTTCACTCTACTTTAGTTTTTATTCTCCAGATTTCACACTAACTACTTTAGTTTTTATTCTCCAGATTTAACACTACATTAGTTTTTCATCTCCAGTTCTCACACTACTTTAGTTTTTCTGCTCCAGATTTCGCACTAACTACTTCTATTTTTCTTCTCTGAAAAACAAAACAACCGTGTGTGTTTGCAAATCTAATTTTTCAGAAAACCAACACTGAACATTGTCTGCAACAAATAACCCGTTTGATAGATTGCCAGCCGTCACAAACTAGATTGGACATCCCTGAACGGATATCATTATTCTATAGTTCGCATTCATTGTCTGTCAATTGTTTGTTTAGTTTGTCTTGTAAATCATCGAGTTTTTCTCCACTATTCTATCTCTATACTTCTCTCTCGATCTTTGTCATTACTTTTCTCTTCGTCCCTTTGGATTCCATTTACTTCTTCTTTTTATTGATATTGTCTACTGTATATTTTTCCTTGTCTGTCATTGTCACTCTGTAATCTTTCTACTGATTTCTATCTTTATTACCTTCTTCTTTCTATCACTCTCCTCCATCTCGCGATCCTCTTATGTCTCTGTCATTTGTCTCACATTCTGTCTGTCTGTTTGTCTGTCTCTCTCTCTCTACATTTCTCTGTGTGTTTCTATTGTGCAATGTGCTTCTATTTCTATCGATTTATATCTTTTTTATAACATATTCTCTGTATGTTCTTAAAATATTATTTTTCTTCTTCTGTGTTTGTTCTCAATTTCCTGCAATTTAGCAGAATTTAGTTGGGATAACGGAATGAGCTGTGTCATGGTTTGTCGTTTTGCTGCGATATATGCGTATTCCGGTCTGACATAACCAACATTAAGACGACGCTTGTGTCACTGATCCTATTTGGGAGGGATATCCATCTTCACCCCATAACCTCCTTTGTCGTCTCTTACGACATGCGTGGAATATCAACAGTGTTGCTATTCTTTGTCCCCTTCACGAACCCTGGCAACAAACGGGCATATTATTATCTACTTAGCATTTTCTTTTTAATTTATCACTCATTATTCATGTCATCTCACCCTGTAATTGTTGTGTGTTTGAATGTGTTTATATGAGCCTCATTATTCATGTCATCTCACCCTGTAATTGTTGTGTGTTTGAATGTGTTTATATGAGCCTCATTATTCATTTCATAACATCATCAAATTTCTCAACATCTCATTGAAAACCCAAAGTAGCACCATTGTAGAACGAGGAAGTCAAAGGTGCCATAAAAGATGAATTTTTTTTTCATGAAATGGGCTACAAGCAAAGCACAAGAAGATTATATTTAGTACATGACAACTAAATCAATAACAGAAAATCGTTAGGGATGCTAAAACCAAAGTTGGAAAAGAATATGGTTAATCATTAAATACAGATTACAAACAAGCACAAAAGAAATTCTACACGAAAATTATTATCGGAAACAGGAAAGATAAATATGAACCAACCGAAATAATAAATAATGAAAATGGAAGGACCAGAAAAATTTTTGGAAAGGTGGCAACAATTTGAATGCGTTTATTTCAACCTCATTATTCGTTTCATCTCATCATAAAATTGTTGTGTTTGAATGCTTTTAAATCAGTCATTCTTGTTAACTGTCCGTTTATCCATTCCTTTTCTGTTATTATTTGGTTCAATAATGTCCGCTACTCAATTTATAGTTTCAGATTTGTTTGAGTTTTCTGAATCGACGTAAACATTCTATGATAAAATAAGTGGTTTATTGCTGCAAGAACATGGCACAGAGTAGGCATGCTGATGGTACCTGTAGCATCGGTATTCTGACATCTTCCAAGTTTGTCCTAGCCATCTGATTCTGTGCACAGTAAATACTCTAGTATAGTCTGTTCTTGTCAATGCATCAATGTTAGTGACTTTATCCTGCCATACATCAGTGTTAGTGACTTTGTCCTGTCATACATCATTGTTAGTGATTTTGTCCTACCATACATCAGTGTTAGTGACTTTGTCCTACCATACATCAGTGTTAGTGATTTTGTCCTAACATACATCAGTGTTAGTGACTTTATCCTGTCATACATCAGTGTTAGTGACTTTGTCGTGCCATACATCAGTGTTAGTGATTTTGCCCTAACATACATCAGTGTTAGTGACTTTGTCGTGCCATACATCAGTGTTAGTGACTTTGTCCTGTCATACATCAGTGTTAGTGACTTTATCCTGTCATACATCAGTGTTAGTGACTTTGTCCTGTCATACATCAGTGTTAGTGATTTTGTCCTGTCATACATCAGTGTTAGTGACTTTGTCCTGTCATACATCAGTGTTAGTGACTTTGTCTTGTCATACATCAGTCTTAGTGACTTTGTCCTGTCATACATCAGTGTTAGTGACTTTGTCCTGCCGTACATCAGTGTTAGTGACTATGTCCAGTCATACATCAGTGTTAGTGACTTTGTCCTGTCATACATCAGTGTTAGTGACTTTGTCTTGTCATACATCAGTGTTAGTGACTTTGTCCTGTCATACATCAGTGTTAGTGACTTTGTCCTGTCATACATCAGTGTTAGTGAATTTGTCCTGTCATACATCAGTGTTAGTGACTTTGTCCTGTCATACATCAGTGTTAGTGACTTTGTCTTGTCATACATCAGTGTTAGTGACTTTGTCTTGTCATACATCAGTGTTAGTGACTTTGTCTTGTCATACATCAGTGTTAGTGACTTTGTCCTGTCATACATCAGTGTTAGTGACTTTGTCCTGCCGTACATCAGTGTTAGTGACTATGTCCTGTCATACATCAGTGTTAGTGACTTTGTCCTGTCATACATCAGTGTTAGTGACTTTGTCTTGTCATACATCAGTGTTAGTGACTTTGTCTTGTCATACATCAGTGTTAGTGACTTTGTCCTGTCATACATCAGTGTTAGTGACTTTGTCTTGTCATACATCAGTGTTAGTGACTTTGTCTTGTCATACATCAGTGTTAGTGACTTTGTCTTGTCATACATCAGTGTTAGTGACTTTGTCTTGTCATACATCAGTGTTAGTGACTTTGTCCTGTCATACATCAGTGTTAGTGACTTTGTCCTGCCGTACATCAGTGTTAGTGACTATGTCCTGTCATACATCAGTGTTAGTGACTTTGTCCTGTCATACATCAGTGTTAGTGACTTTGTCTTGTCATACATCAGTGTTAGTGACTTTGTCTTGTCATACATCAGTGTTAGTGACTTTGTCTTGTCATACATCAGTGTTAGTGACTTTGTCCTGTCATACATCAGTGTTAGTGACTTTGTCCTGTCATACATCAGTGTTAGTGACTTTGTCTTGTCATACATCAGTGTTAGTGACTTTGTCCTGTCATACATCAGTGTTAGTGACTTTGTCTTGTCATACATCAGTGTTAGTGACTTTGTCTTGTCATACATCAGTGTTAGTGACGTTGTCCTGTCATACATCAATGTTAGTGATCTTGTCCTGCCACCAAACTCCATAAATTCTACGTAGGCAACGCATGCAAAAGGTATTTCGTTGACTTTTCTGGTGCATACAGGTTGTCCATGTTTCAATGT
Organism: Meghimatium bilineatum; assembly: GCA_034231615.1. Taxonomy (NCBI): domain Eukaryota; kingdom Metazoa; phylum Mollusca; class Gastropoda; order Stylommatophora; family Philomycidae; genus Meghimatium; species Meghimatium bilineatum. Next base: position 63,990,293 of record CM067317.1, on the reverse strand, counting down.
CGTAGAGTAGGGTGCTGATGACATAAGCCTAATTAACGAGGAGTTTAGCTTGTATGGTTAGTTTACTATTTCCCCAGAACTATTTTTGTTAGTCTGTTTGTTCGCATTAATTGATAACCTATATCGAAGTGCTCTGTGCTGTCTTCAACGTTGGCATGGTAACCCATATCACCGTGCACTGGGCTGTCTTCAACGTTGGCATGGTAACCTATATCACCGTGCACTGGGCTGTCTTCAACGTTGGCATGGTAACCTATATCACCATGCACTGGGCTGTCTTCAACGTTGGCATGGTAACCTATATCACCGTGCACTGGGCTGTCTTCAACGTTGACATGGTAACCTATATCACCGTGCACTGGGCTGTCTTCAACGTTGACATGGTAACCTATATCACCGTGCACTGGGATGTCTTCAACGTTGGCATGGTAACCTATATCACCGTGCACTGGGCTGTCTTCAACGTTGGCATGGTAACCTATATCACCATGCACTGGGTTGTCTTCAACGTTGGCATGGTAACCTATATCACCGTGCACTGGGCTGTCTTCAACGTTGGCATGGTAACCTATATCACCGTGCACTGGGCTGTCTTCAACGTTGGCATGGTAACCTATATCACCGTGCACTGGGCTGTCTTCAACGTTGACATTGTACTCAATGAATGGGCCTGACTTTCTTTCATCTCGGAATTTCTTACTGACCCTGCTATTGTAGGCCATGACAACATCGCCATTTGGTACAGATATTGTTATTGTACACTGTACTGCGACAATTGTGTAGGATGTAGGAACCGACAGTTACCTATCAGAGATATTGTTTGTTGAGTTCTCATTCCCTCTTAGTCTACACAGCTCAGCGCATATCCATAGAGGGTTAGCCTAACAAGCAGCAAGATCTCATAAACTATTTTGGTTCACTCACATATCACGTGCCTACCACGCTCACAGTTTTTAAGTAATCTGCGCCGATTGTAATTTTATAGAAGTTTGTGATGTCATTGACGATTGAATTTTTTTAGTAGTTTGTGACGTTGCTCTGCCGGTTCATGTCTATTAGTGAAATAATAAAATATAAAGAAAACAACTGCTGTCTCCCTTCAGACAGATGTATAGAGTTTAGGAGGGAGGTGGGGGTTAGGGTTAGTAGTAGGTCTTCAACTACCTCTAATATCCACCATCATCCCTTCTCCTTCTATGCGCATCTGTGGCATTAAATCTTGACATAATTTAATACCCGCTAAAATTAGCCATTTTGTTTATCTGGCAACACGGCCTGCAAGTGACGTAATTTCATTGACAACATGGAAATTGCGCGCACTATAACAAACTTGGAATGAAGCTGCACATAATATCAAACTTCGTCCACATTTCGGAAAAAGTAGGTATACACATGATATGTGATTGTACCACTATCTGTTATAAGGATACACTGCGAAAGTGTATTTTTAGTATCTGGGCCTTGCAATAGCTTTGATAATCGCAGAAGATGAGCGCACAAACAGTGATAAGCAGATATATGTTATAAATATCTAATACATCTAACACACACATGATACAAATAAGTATACTAAATTAATAATGACGAAACCGTTGACGTTTCGATCTAACATCTTCGTCTGAACGAACACATAATAGTAATAAAACGTAATACAGAAAAGTATTAATTTATAAACTTTAAAAAAAAACCAGTCCGTTTATAGATCTAAAATATATAATCACTGAGTAAAACTGAAATCCAACAGGTAAAGCGTGAAATGGGGTAATGAAGTTTTAATAACACGAAACACTCATAGGCACCAACACAAATCGACGTTTCAATCGAATGGCCTTTATCAAGCATAACATACACGTATACGTAAAAAAACGACAAGTAAGGTCGACACAAATTGTCCAGCGAAATGGCTGGAAGGATACATAGAAAAAGACAATTGCACGGTTTCTGATGTCTTTTCAAGAATAAAAGTGTGCATTCACCGTAGCGAAATTGCGCACTATAAAGAGATGTAGAAAACTAAGACATGAAACCAGGATAATATCTACCCACAGATACAAGAGAGAGATAAACAATATAACAACACACATTATTGCATCACATTAAGGATATTTGCACCGCAAGGAGTTGAACGGTGAATATAGAATATAATCTAGACGTTACAGAAACATATGATAACACTCAGCTACCATGTGCCGTGGAAACACTTAATAGAAATTGATTCCATAGACTGGTTCAGGTCAACATAATGTCAAACTGCCGCATCCAAAAACAAGAAAACAATTACTATTCGGAGAACTTTCTGAAGGCCAGCGAGCCAGCGTTAGACCAATGCTGAGGTATAAAGACATCTGTAAATCCTTAATGAAAGATTTCTTCAAAGACCCCAAAATCTGGGAAAACACGGACGAAACTCGGGATGTCTTGAGGCATAACCTGGATGATGGGGCAACGTTGTTCAGAAATAATTTGTTTAAAGATATGGAAGACATGAGAGACGCAAAAAAAAAATTTAAAAAAAAATCTTCCGTTGCTGTGACATGATCGTTTGTGAAGTCCCTATTCTAGAGAACACGTTCAATGAATTCCTTCTTCATTTTGCTGAATGACTGTCTGCAAGACGCAATATATCATACACACAGATACCTTTATTTGTACATTAACATCTTGAAATGTAACACTGTTTTGTTGAACCTTATGGCTTTGAGTAATGACACCAGTCTGTTTGCCATTTATCCTGATTGTTTTAATTAATCTTGTAGCTTGCTGTAAATAGAATTAATTGATTGTTACTTAGAATCTGACAAGAAGATCAAACACAATTGTTTGTGAACAACGATTGAACGTTGATTAGAATCAAACATTACCCACAGGAAGATCAAACAACATTGTCTGTGAAAACTTGAATGCTATTTGAAATGTCCTGTCTTGATTAAAATTTAACTGATGTTTAATTATATTTTTCTACCCTGATATGCTTGTTGTACATATCGTTCAGTTTTCAAGTCCTCGTTCTTTTTGTGGTCAGTTTGAATCTCACGTTGATATATCGCCTCAAATATAGGACCTAACTGTTTAGTACTCTATTGTAATACTTATTGTTTTATAATCCTCCACTTCATTTGAGCCCTTTTTGATTCTTTGTGTGTGTATATATATATAGTGTGGATGTATGCGTGGATGTATGCGTGTCTATGTGGATATGTTGCTGACCTTGTCCATATGTCTCACCCCTTCTCTTGATTGTAACATCAATTTTTGTGTACTTAACGCTGTTCTTCTCTCTTTTTTAATACTAATGTCGCCTTAATTACTCTCGACCTTTATTTTCTTTCGAAGTTTCATTGTCTGTTTTCCTTCAGTTCATTATACTCTGTCATAATCTCTCTCTGTCATACTTTATATATAATACTTTGTCTCTCTGTCATACTTTCTATATAATACTTTATCTCTCTGTCATAATATCTCTGTCATTTTTGTGATACTTTCTCTGTACTGTACATTTTCTCTGCCATACTGTATATACCATACTTCATATTTTTGTCATAGTTTCTCACTCTGTGTCATAATTTCTATGTCATATTTTCAGTGTCTTAATTTCTTTCTCTGTCATAATGCTGTCTCCATTATGTACCATACATTCTCTCGGCCATACTTTCTCTTTAATACTTTCTTTCCCTGGCACATCTTCTCTCTATCATCCTTTTTATGCATGTAATAATTTGTCTGGCATTTTTAAGATACTGTCTTTATACGGTACTCTTCCTCTGTCATAAAAATAATCTTCCCTCCCTAAGCCCATACATCTTTACAATGCCACGTTCCCATTTCTGATTACTTCTATTGACACAAGCTCTTTGAACAGAAAATGAGAAACTCCATTTTCTAGAACTTTAATCTTAGTCCTCTTGATTTACTTTTCTCTGTTCGTGGAGCTGTGTGCGTGTCTGTGTGGTTGTATGCGTTTCTGTGTGGATGTATGCATGTCTGTGTGGATGTATGCGTGTCTGTATAGATGTATGCTTGTCTGTGTGGATGTATGCGTGTCTGTGTAGATGTATGCGTGTCTGTGTGGATGTATATGTGTCTGTGTGGATGTATGCGTGTCTGTGTGGATGTATACGTGTCTGTGTGGATGTATACGTATCTGTGTGGATGTATACGTGTCTGTGTGGATGTATACGTGTCTGTGTGGATGTATGCGTATGACGTATGTTATGATTTCTTCCTCACATATCCAGTACAATGTTTTCTAATTTAGCTGAGTCAATGCCATTCTAAATATTTATGTTACACCACCATAATGAATGTCCTATAACCTATACATGTTACTGGTATGTTCTATGTTCAGTTTACCTCTCTCTACATGTTACTGGTATGTTCTATATTCAGTTTACCTCTCTCTCTACATGTTACTGGTATGTTCTATATTCAGTTTACCTCTCTCTACATGTTACTGGTATGTTCTATGTTCAGTTTACCTCTCTCTACATGTTACTGGTATTTCTATATTCAGTTTACCTATCTCTACATGTTACTGGTATGTTCTATGTTCAGTTTACCTCTCTCTACATGTTACTGGTATGTTCTATATTCAGTTTACCTCTCTCTACATGTTACTGGTATGTTCTATATTCAGTTTACCTCTCTCTACATGTTACTGGTATGTTCTATGTTCAGTTTACCTCTCTCTACATGTTACTCGTATGTTCTATGTTCAGTTTACCTCTCTCTACATGTTACTGGTATTTCTATATTCAGTTTACCTCTCTCTACATGTTACTGGTATGTTCTATATTCAGTTTACCTCTCTCTACATGTTACTGGTATGTTCTATATTCAGTTTACCTCTCTCTACATGTTACTGGTATGTTCTATATTCAGTTTACCTCTCTCTACATGTTACTGGTATGTTCTATGTTCAGTTTACCTCTCTCTACATGTTACTGGTATGTTCTATGTTCAGTTTACCTCTCTCTACATGTTACTGGTATGTTCTATATTCAGTTTACCTCTCTCTACATGTTACTGGTATGTTCTATATTCAGTTTAACTCTACATGTTACTGGTATGTTCTATGTTCAGTTTACCTCTCTCTGCATGTTACTGGTATGTTCTATATTCAGTTTAACTCTACATGTTACTGGTATATTCTATGTTCAGTTTACCTCTCTCTACATGTTACTGGTATGTTCTATGTTCAGTTTACCTCTCTCTACATGTTACTGGTATGTTCTATATTCAGTTTAGCTCTACATGTTACTGGTATGTTCTATATTCAGTTTAACTGTGATTCTTCCAGTTATCTGTTTCTCCCGATATCACCTTAAACCTTCTTTATATAGCCTCCAGCCCAAACCACTTCCATGTAGCCTCCAGCACAAACCACCTCCATGTAGTCTCCAGAACAAACCACCTCCCTGTAGCGTCCAGCACAATCCTTCTCCCTGTAGCCACCAGCACAAACCACATCCATTAAGCCTCCAGAACAAACCTTCTCCTTGTAGCCTCCCAACAGAAACCTTCTCCCTACATCCTCTAGCACAAACCTTCATCTGTTTATGATATCGTCTTTCATCAGTATTTTAATTTGACTTTGTGAATCCATTCATCCGAAACACAGTCCATATTGAAGATCTTTCGATTTGGTAGTTAGAAAATTAGTTAAGCTATGCTAAACCAGTCATTTACACACATATATTTACACACATATATTTACACACATCTATTTACACACATCTATTTACACACATATATTTGCACACCCATGTATTTATTTATCTTTTCAGTTAGTATATTTATTAAATACAGAGGTACAGATCTGTTTTTGCCTCTATAGACCCCTCAATTAGTGCTATAAAAATATATATAGCATTGTTGGTACCTTTGCCTTTTAAAAAACCATATTGTTCTGGACTTATTTCTGTTTGTATTTTGTTTCTCAGTCTCTTCATGATGATTCTGAGAAGTATTTTTTTGTTATTTGGCTCATGAGATTGATTGTACGGTGTTCAGATTCGGTGGTCCCTGATTTTTTAGACTATAATATACTAACATATGGATGCGAGTCTTGTACAATCAACAAACTGGAAAGTGGGAAATTAAAACCAACAGAGATGTGATTCTATAGAAGAATGCTGAGAATACCATGGACTGCCAGAAAAACTAATGTGGAAGTGCTGAAAGAGTCAAATGAAACGGACCTTAATCAATAATATAAGAAAAGGACAATCTTAAGTTTTTCGCCACTTCATGAGACAGGCAGATTTGGAGAACTTAGTCACAACAGGCAAGATTGAAGGCAACAGAGAAAGAGGGCGACAACGTGAGAAAATATTAGGCAGTTTGGCAACCTGGCACGGCAAGAAAACAATAACGACCTTGATACATAATACTGTTGACAGAGAGCTGTGGAGAGCCATGATCGCCTACGCCAGCCGACATTGCACCTGATGATGATGAGGATTTATTAAATAACATATATGTATATAAGGTACCCTCAAAGTATTCATCCCTTACTAATACAACTTCAATATTCTTCTATTTCAGCTATCTGATTCGACTAATCTACTGCAACATCCCCTTCCGTCTTGGTTGATATTTAATAGCACTGCGCGGTCTCTCGCGGGCATTCCATTTATAGCAGACCGAGGCTGGACACTTCTGACTATCAAGGCAGAATGTGTACAGGAGCTTCAGAGAAATGACTCTTTCTCGTGCCATAACTCTTCAGATGTTTTTAAATTAAGTGTTGATAAGTTTGTATGGTCGAATATGTTCATTTCCCAGTTGACTTCTATAAGACCGAAGTTAGTGTTGCCAATTGAATCATTGTACTTTGGAAATGTGGAAAGTACAGATTCTGTGACCACGGAGCACAACTGTGATGGAGACACTGTGATAGCTAGTTTAGTTCTGTGCTTATCGCTATATGATATCAACTCTAAAGAAAGACTGCAGTTAATAACTAAATTATCCGATTTTTTATCAATACCTGTGTCTTCCATTATTTTGGAATCTTCTCCTAGTTACAAACGTAACGCGTTTCTAAGTGGATTTCAGATGGTTTCAACTGGAGCAGGTTCTTATGAAAGTTGCAGTCTGAATCAAAATACAGAAATTATTTGGGGATTGCCCTGTTCAACAGTGAACCATTTAACGGATTTTATCAGAGTTCTACAACACAATGTCGATGTAGGGAGACTACAGACAGAACTGAATGAGGGAATTGTTGGGTGGTATGTGGCCTCTTCAAATACACTTCTAACGGGACAGACCCGTAGAAGACGAAGAGCGGGCCACAATACTCCGGCACTTACTCCCGTCCCTAACCCACTGAGACCAACATCAGTTATTGTGTCGAGCCACGACGAGACTGTAACATCTTCATTTCGTGTGTCATTATCTGATGTGAGCTTGTTGTCAACAGTCAGTCTCTTCTCTTCGTATGAACATTCTACAACCTCAAGTCAAGATGTGTTATCGTCACCGTCTACCGTAATATTACCGAAACCACGTGATACGTCGTCGTCAATTCGTAGCCATACGTCATTGTTATCATCGTCTATGTCAGTTATATCATCATCATTGTTATCGTTAGCGTCGTCAGAGTTTACTGTACCAACTCTTCAGTCAATATCCACAGCAGTTTTGAGGCCAACTCCAGAAATCCACAGTATCAGTGGATACCATCTAACATCCAAATACTCAAATGTCTCATTCAGTTCTCGAACTATTCCAGAGACTGTGCTTCTGAAACCCTCAACAACTGATACCCCCTCAGTGCCATCTCGGAAACTTCCAGAAATATCGTTGCCCTCAATTTCGTTATCAGATTTCTCATCCCCATCGATAAGCATTTCTTCTGTCACACACACAACAAGCTTTGCATCTTCCTTGTACTTATCCCAGCCTCAACCTAGTTCACTTATGTCATTTAAGATGCTTCATTCGGAAAGTGATTTATTAACATCCAAGACCCAAATGCTAACAAAAGATGGATCTCAAACTATTGTTGATACAGACATTCCAGAGAGTGTTAGTTCATCATCAGTTGTGTTATCTGACAGTAATATAACATCAGTGCTAGAACCCTTAATATCACCTTTATCGCAGTTGGCATCATCATTATCCTCAGTTCTGCAGCTGGATTCTGTATATTTGATAACCTCAAGAACGGTAGAAATTTTATTTCCGGCTTCTTCAGAAGAAAGTAAAAGTACAGTTCACAGTATCTATTCAGTTATGTCTCGTCCTCCAAGTACTGAAATACTATCTCGGCCTCCAAGTACTGGAATACTATCTCGGCCTCCAAGTACTGAAATACTATCTCGGCCTCCAAGTACTGGAATACTATATACTACTGAATCTAGTACTCCTGAATTCGACGATACATTTGAATATTATTCAACTGATGTCTACGAAACAGAATTGATGTCAGTAAGCGAGATTACAGAAGAAGATCACACTAGTAGGTTTATGCAATCTCAACATTTGATGTTAACGCTGGCAGTGACATCTCAATCAACCGATATAATTGTACCTCTGCCGTATGATATTTCCAAAACAACTACACTATATGTAGATAGTAACTCTACTGTTTTAGATTATCATTTCTCAGACAGCATTATTGACTTGGAAATGAACCAGACACATGCAGAGTATTTGGAAACAGATCATGAACGGTCGTCGTCGGTTGACGATGAATCAATTGCATCAACAGTGCACAGTCTTTCAATGGAGACCCTTATTTCTTCCACTGTACTTCCAGTCGAGGGTAGCGTACCAGAGTATGATAAATCAACATATATAATAGAAGATAGAGCCAGTCTGATTGATACAGACGAGTCTCTGCCATCAAGGACGGATGTATCGTCATATACCATAGTTCCTGAATTTATTTTAACAAGTGAGTGGAAACCTTCAAGCACTTCCATCATGGCGACTAGTACGGATACGTTCTTTACAGAGCCTACTGTCGTATATGGTGAGTACTTTACAGAGCCATCTGTCATATATGGTGAGTACTTTACAGAGCCATCTGTAGAATATGGTGAGTACTTTACAGAGCCATCTGTCATATATGGTGAGTACTGTACAAAGCCATTTGTCATATATGGTGAGTATTTTACAGAGCCATCTGTAGAATATGGTGAGTACTTTACAGAGCCATCTGTCATATATGGTGAGTACTGTACAAAGCCATCTGTCATATATGGTGAGTACTTTACAGAGCCATCTGTAGAATATGGTGAGTACTTTACAGAGCCATCTGTAGAATATGGTGAGTACTTTACAGAGCCATCTGTAAAATATGGTGAGTACTTTACAGAGCCATCTGAAGAATATGGTGAATACTTTACAGAGCCATTTTCGTATACGGTGAGTACTTTACAGAGCCTCTGTCGTATATATGATGAATACTTTACAGAGCCATCTGTAAAATATGGTGATTACTTTACAGAGCCATCTGTCGTATATGGTGAGTAAATTACAGAGTCATCTGTCGTATATGTATAGCATTTTTGTGTGGGTTGGTAAGATTTCGCCATTTTCATGCGGTATGGGGGCCTACAATTGTTTTGTTTTTTAAAAGTTCCTTGAAACTTGAAGAAGTTGCGCAGCTATGGGCGGGGGGGCAGGAACAGAGCATGCAATTCTTGTAGAACTTACAAGCTGGTCAGAAAAAAATGGCTTGGCTGGCCGCATTTTACGCAACGCCATTTACACTTCAAATATTTGTGATTATTATATATGATTTCAACTATTCCATTTATACTTAGAATAATGATGATTTCAACTATTCCATTTATACTTATAATAATGATGATTTTAACTATTACATTTATATTCAGAATATTTGTGTGTTTATTATATATGATTTTAACTATTCCATTTATACTTAGAATATTCATGATTTAAGAATATTTATCCTGAGATTTTTGATGTTATACATTTCAGCTAGGGGCCATACTATGTTGTTATGTACATTCTGTATTGTAGATTTCTAAGGTAACTGCTGTATGGTCACATCCTCCTAGTTGATTAGTTATCTGCTCTTGTGCTATGTCTGTCTCTATCATAGGTTGTCATGGCAATGTCTGGTTAGTTCTGTTCTTGTAGTGTGGCATGGAAGAATGGACAGAGAGCTCGAGACAAGAATTCAAAAAGTCAACTACGTACATTATGAACTTATACCAATATTGAAACACACATCCATCCTGATGGAAACAAAAAGGCAAATCATAAATTAAATATGTCAGACGTGGACCCCAACTAAAGAACAAGAGAGAAAGTCTACTACGTGTGAAATGAGATGTCTAAGAAAAGCAGCAAACAGAACAAGAAGAGATCAAGTGAGAAAATAAAGAGATTACAACAACTGTTGGAACAACGACTGTGCTCAAATATATTGAAAAACATAGATTGAAATGATTTAGCCATCTAATGACAATGAACCCTTATTGGACAATGGCAAGTGTACACAACATGAAAATGGAAACAATAAGATACAGAGGAAGACCAAGAAAAAGGTGGATTGAAGGAGTTACCAACATTCTGATACGGCACAGTATTACTGCATATCAAGCGACCAGACGTGCAATAGTCCAAAAAAACGATCGTCATTCAATCCAGCGACGACTGACAGCATAAGCAGAGAAAAGACAATGGAGATAGATAGATAGATAGATAGATAGATAGATAGATAGATAGATAGGATAGGATTGGATAGGATAGGATAGGATAGGATAGGATAGGATAAGATAGATAGATAGATAGATATTAGATTAGATTAGATTAGATTAGATTAGATTAGATTAGATTAGATTAGATTAGATGAGATGAGATGAGATTAGATTAGATTAGATTAGATAGATAGATAGATAGATAGATAGATAGATAGATAGATAGATAGATAGATAGATAGATAGATAGATAGATAGATAGATAGATTAGATAGGATTAGATAAGATAAGATAAGATAAGATAGATAGATAGATAGATAGATAGATAGATAGATAGATTAGATTAGATAGATTAGATAGATAGATAGATAGATAGATAGATAGATAGATAGATAGATAGATAGATAGATAGATAGATAGATAGATAGATAGATAGATAGATAGATAGATTAGATAGGATTGGATTAGATAAGATAAGATAAGATAGATAGATAGATAGATAGATAGATAGATAGATAGATAGATAGATAGATAGATAGATAGATAGATAGATAGATAGATAGATAGATAGATAGATAGATAGATTAGATTAGATAGATTAGATAGATAGATAGATAGATAGATAGATAGATAGATAGATAGATAGATAGATAGATAGATAGATAGATTAGATAGGATTGGATTAGATAAGATAAGATAAGATAGATAGATAGATAGATAGATAGATAGATAGATAGATAGATAGATAGATAGATTAGATTAGATAGATAGATAGATAGATAGATAGATAGATAGATAGATAGATAGATAGATAGATAGATAGATAGATAGATAGATAGATAGATAGATAGATAGATAGATAGATAGATAGATTAGATAGGATTGGATTAGATAAGATAGATAGATAGATAGATAGATAGATAGATAGATAGATAGATAGATAGATTAGATTAGATAGATTAGATAGATAGATAGATAGATAGATAGATAGATAATTAGATAGATTAGATTAGATAGATTAGATAGATTAGATAGATTAGATAGATAGATAGATAGATAGATAGATAGATAGATAGATAGATAGATAGATAGATAGATAGATATATGGATAGGGATGGATGGATAGATTAGATAGATTAGATTAGATAGATTAGATAGATTAGATTAGATAGATTAGATAGACGCAGAAGTGAAGGAACACCCGGATAAATGCTTACAGTTCTCTGGTTGTTATGATCTAAAGAAGAAGACATGGAGGCGATGGTGTGACATACTCGTATCACTTCACAATTAGATTATTACAGTCATTGCCTTTCTCATTCCCCCCCCCCCCCCCCCCAAATCCAACTCGCTATCGAAGTATATTTCAATTTTCAACTCATGATAACATTTATTCCTGATATTCGATTCTATTTCCCAGAACCCACAAATAGCCCACCATCTGTCCATCATGCCATAAACTGGATTCTTGCTGAGCAAGGGAGATTACTGGAGTTTTATATCCCACATGACGTCTTTCTAGATTTAGAAGATGGAAATACTACAGCATTGAACTTATCCTTGGAGTTACCACCTAGTCAGGAACAAAACAGTAACTTCTGGCTGCAGTTTGATTCTGATAAACAGGTAGGCGAATGTATACTTCTGACAAGCAAGGTAGGCGAATGTATAATTCTTAAGTGCAAATGAAATATATTTCAAATGTCGGTAAAATTTGCTTTTATGTCTTCCTCGCTATAAATAGCACACTGTTTACATTTTTTTTAAATAGTTGAGGTCACGGATTTCCGTGAAACACCAAGCATATTGATAGATGTCGTGAAGTCACGTCTCTCGACGCAGACGATATTTTACAGAATTGGTTTTTCCAATGACTTTTACTGCGCGCTACACACTGAGAGTCCCCCTCCCACAATTTAACCACTAATCCTACCTTAATTCTAAATAATAATTCTAACCCTAACCGTACTTCATTTACACACTGCGCATGCCCAATCACACTGCAAAGGTTAGGTAATAACTCGAAACTAAAACACTGGTCACAGTGAAGACCTAAAAACAAAATGCGCCCAAATGTCATATAACAAATGTCATATGTAACAAATATCATGTTTCTGAAGCGTAGCACGTAAAGGACATTGCTTTAAATTGTTCTTTTCTATCGTAGAGATGTCCTCGGAGATGTTGTAGTATGACAAATTGTAGCAACAATTAGAGGTAGTCATTCAAGATGTTTAGGGCAACAGCTTCTCATTGCAACTATGTGAGGCTTCTCATTGCAACTATGTGAGGCTTCTCATTGCAACTATTTGAAGCTTCTCATTGCAACTATGTGAGGCTTCTCATTGCAACTATTTGAGGCTTCTCATTGCAACTATTTGAAGCTTCTCACTGCAACTATTTGAAGCTTCTCATTGCAACTATGTGAGGATTCTCATTGTAACTATTTGAGGCTTCTCATTGCAACTATGTGAAGCTTCTCATTGCAACTATGTGAGGCTTCTCATTGCAACTATGTGAGGCTTCTCATTGCAACTATTTGAGGCTTCTCATTGCAACTATTTGAAGCTTCTCATTGCAACTATTTGAAGCTTCTCATTGCAACTATGTGAGGATTCTCATTGTAACTATTTGAGGCTTCTCTTTGCAACTATTTGAAGCTTCTCATTGCAACTATGTGAGGCTTCTCATTGCAACTATGTGAGGCTTCTCATTGCAACTATGTGAAGCTTCTCATTGCAACTATGTGAAGCTTCTCATTGCAACTATGTGAGGCTTCTCATTGCAACTATTTGAGGCTTCTCATTGCAACTATTATAAGCTTTTTATTGCAACTATTCGAAGCTTCTCACTGCAACTATTTGAGGCCTCTCATTGCAACTGTTTGAGGCTTCTCATTGCAAATATTTGAGGCTTCTCATTGCAACTTTGTGAGCTTCTCATTGCAACTGTGTGAGCTTCTCATTGCAACTGTTTGAAGCTTCTCGTAGCAACTATTTGAGGCTTCTCATTGCAACTATTTGAGGCTCCTCATTGTAACTATGTGAAGCTTCTCATTGCAACTATTTGAAGCTTCTCATTGCAACTATTTGAAGCTTCTCATTGCAACTATTTGAGGCTTCTCATTGCAACTGTGTGAGCTTCTCATTACAACTGTGTGAGCTTCTCAATGCAACTATTTGAGGCTTCTCATTGCAACTAATTGAGGCTTCTCATTGCAACTATTTGAGGCTTCTCATTGCAACTATTTGAGGCTTCTCATTGCAACTGTGTGAGCTTCTCATTGCAACTATTTGAGGCTTCTCATTGCAACTATGTGAGGCCTCTCATTGCAACTATGTGAGGCTTCTCATTGCAACTATGTGTGGCTTCTCATTGCAACTATTTGAAGCTTCTCATTGCAACTATTTGAAGCTTTTTATTGCAACTATTCGAAGCTTCTCACTGCAACTATGTGAGGCTTCTCATTGCAACTATGTGTGGCTTCTCATTGAAACTATTTGAGGCTTCTCATTGCAACTGTGTGAGATTCTCATTGCAACTGTGTGAGCTTCGCATTGCAACTATCTGAGGCTTCTCAGTGCAAATATATGAGGCTTCTTATTGCAAGATTTTCTAAAAGTGAATCATAAACATCCTTCATAACGTAGATTTGGAAATATCAAAGCCATTATTCTTTCTTATCCAACTTTTCAATTTTCTCAAAGTCACTGCCTCACCACAATAACTTTGTTATGGACCACAATAACAAAGTTATTGTAAAACATTGCACATTTCTCTTCCGATCAATTCTTTGTCAAAATTATCCACCACTCTTGGCCTAATTTTCGTGTGTAAACACTTGGAATTCGAAATTTCAGATTACGCTGTCGTTCGGTGCAATTATCGTTTACTTATTCCAAGACATGAACATTCCTCTTTTCTGGATTTAAAATAAAATATCCAGAGCAATAGTTAAAAACGCACAAAAAGCATGACCTACGAGTATTTTCACTCTTGAATTGTTCATTTCGGCGAACGATTTTCAAACAATGTGAGTGTGTAAGGGCTAACTTTAGTTTTCACATTTTATTGTCGGTGTCATGTTTTATTTCAGTTTTGCTTGCTTCACATGCAAAACATCAAATTTCTGAATTCTGGCCATATTATTAGTAGAATCAAATTGAAATTTGGGCATACACATTAGTAAATTTTTAGGGAGTAAAACGCCATCTTTTGTTTTCATAGAAAGTAACCAAAATGGGTGTTTTAGCGCACTTTGAGAAATCATTCTCTGGAGGTCTTGTCAGGTTTACGCGTGTTCTTCAAGCTATAAGATTGAATCATTGCACACATTATCAGTGTATCATATCTAAGACCGAATAATCTATGATTCACTCTTGCTACCAATCACTCACAACTCATTGTGAACTTTTCTAACCAATGACCGCATATTCAATCATAACTCGACGTGGTCATGTTCGCACGTGCGCTGTTGGTAACAAATGTTTGGCAGACTAAATCAAAGAAGCCACCGTATGCCCTATTGATAACTGGTGTTTTGCATCACTCAATCAATGAAGCCCTTGTGTTTACACAAACTTGGGTGCGTTAGCCACAGACCAGGATATGCGTATCTAGGTCTTCCTTGTTTCCTTTTTTCCCTGTGGGTTTCATATCATTGATGTTGTAGCTGCCATCATCATACTCATAACCCTCCACGCTCATATGGATGTCAATCTGGCAACATCAGCACAAAAGTCCCATCATGCCTCTCTGTTCCTTGCCTAGTGTGAAAAATCTTAATCTTGTCCTTTTTTTAAAAATATTATCAATTCATACTTTCTTTTGTCTTTCTTTCGACCCCCTGCTGTTCCCATTAGGATCATTTTGGAAAGAGAATCGTGCCTTGTACGTGGCTAAACCACACAAATTTGTGACGTTTCACTACTGACATGAGATGTTCTTGTTGACCTGCTAGAGTATTTTGTTTCTCACGTTCTATAACTATATCTATGTTTGTTTTTAAGTAGAGCCTTGGTACCTTGTCGATCCCGCAGCATCCAGTTTTCTTTGCCTGTTGAACGTCATATTCTCTGTTGTCTGAGTTCCTTCCTTTACCAAATTATACTTGATATATATTGTCCTTGTTATTGTAACCGCGACCATCGCCAGTTATAGAAGACATGTTCTCTAAATTAATGATGCCTTCATTCGTTACTTTTCTTGATTATTCCCTTGTCCCCCGTTGGCCAATATTAATATACTTCGAATCGCCCGTGTGTTGCCGGGGCGCAAAAGGGGACCAAAGAATAGCAACACTGTTTACCTTCTACGCATGTCGTAAACGGCGACTAAGGAGGTTATGAGATGGAGTTAGCTGTCCCATCCCATATAGGGTCAATGAACCAAAGCCATGATGAAGTCGGATGTGTCATGCCGAAAAGCGCAGATATCGCAGCAATGCTGTAAACCATGACACAACGCATTCCGTTCTCCGGACTACATCCTACTAATCTGCAGGAATTTGAGAACGAACGCAGAAGAAGAAGATATACTTCGAATAGATATGCCAACAATAGCACGGGTACTCCAAGTATATAAAAAGTAACCAATAGAAAACGTGACAATAATAAAAAAAACATACAGAATGAAGGCTTTATTAATTCAGTTAGACGGCCTGCGCAGTCAAGAGCCACGCTGTAACTATGGTAAAAAAAAATTTGAGGGGTTAACAAGTGAGAGATAAAAACTGAAAAAAACCACCAAACTGATAAATGAAATGTTTTACTTACCTAATCCTAATTGTTCATATCTGAAATTTCTACTGAAATTAAAAGTAGATCTGACGCAGTTCTGTCATCTCTAGAACGGCCCTTTATTTATGAACGATCTACTTGCCAGACATACACAACTGCGTCCATCTTATATCGTCTGCTCATTAAGCCCTGCCTGTTTGGCAATTTATTGTATTTACTTTGGCTACACTCGTTTATTTCTCTGCCCTTTTAATTTGCTATCATTATTAGTCAGAATTGATGTTTCTACAGAGAACATTGTTTGAAAATCATGGCATTTGTTCGATGTGTGTTAGTGTGTTTACTATATCCATTGGAATGATTTCCTTGGCATGTCTTATACTTCATTGATTACCAAAATACTGGTGTCGAATATGATTTTATATATGATTGTATAAGTTGTACTGCCACTTATGTGGCCATCGACATACACGCGAAATCTAAACAATCTTTCTTGCCTCATATTCTCAATTATTTCCATGCATTTCGTTGTATATAAGAGGTAGAGGTAGGTCCCTTGGCATCTGCCGTCGAGGATGAAGATAACTCTTCATGTACTAAGTCGCAGCAACTATTAAGTGAGATGAAAGTTCTCTTCCTTGCTATTGTTACCTCCCTTAAGTCATGCATCAGGTACTCATTTACAGCTGAGTCGACTGAAGGAGTGGTCGTGTCAGGCGAGAAATCACAACCCGAATTGTTTGTGTCCGGATGTGATTTGTAACCCGGTGATAACAAGTTAGCTCACTATCAGTTATGCAACCGCACCCCTGTACAAAGTATATACATAATGAATTATGAAAAGCACATCAAAATCGTCACGTACGAAGGCTTGTTTGGAATATGCTTGTATGTTTTTACTTTGGATAACCACAGTTACTTAAATGGGGAAGAAAAGAAAAGGCTGTGAAACTTCGTTCTAATCGCTTCCACTTACTCAGTGCTCAGCCGCGACCAATCGCCAAAATAAGACCTAACAACGGAATCAAAACAAATCAGCATCAGCCTCCTTAGACGATGTTTTTAATTATTGCTGTGCCTTTCGCATGACCGTCTGCAATAGAAGACCTCTGCACACAATTAGGCTTTCATTCATTCCTTTTAAAAATTATTTTCGTGTTTCTGTTGATCACAGTTTATATACTTAGGTTTACACAGTTTATAAACACAGTTTATATACACAGTTTATATAAACAGTTTATAAACACAGTTTATATACACAGTTTATATACACAGTTTATAAAAATAGCGAAAGCGACTCCAACTATATACATAGGGACTACCACAATTACAGCAATAATAAAAAAACTTAACGAATGAAGTCCTAATAAAATTTGTGCAGAGGTCTTATAAGAAATGTAAATGGTCATGGCTTTTCATTGATCAGTATTTATATACTTTGTGTTGCTGACCAACAAAATTTATGGAGATATTCGAAGACATGATCTGGCAGGCTTGAGTGATTCAACCATATATCCTTAGATAATCGAAGACATGATCTGGCAGGCTTGATTGATTCAGCCATATATCCTTAGATAATCGAAGACATGATCTGGCAGGCTTGATTGATTCAGCCATATAATCCTTATTTATTTTCATCTGAGGCTGAAAGTGTTTAGCTCGGTCTTACTCTTCCAGCGATGGCCGCATTTTCTAAAGTACTAAACCAGTGCTGTTCCACCTTTTTTCCTCTTTCAGGACACATTTCCTTTTTTTTATCTTCCCCTGTGACCTAAAAATACATGTTGACACAACTTCCTTCATGTTGTATTTCTACATCTTCTTCTTCAGCGTTCATTCTCAAACTCCCGCTGGATTTCTCTTGTAACAGAACAATGGTTCTACAAGATTTCCAGTTGAATGTAGTCCAGAGAATGGAAATGCGCTGTGTTGCTGTTTTATTTGTGCCAATGGCCCAACACATCCATCTTCTGTGGTATTTCTACATCTTATTAAATACTATTCAAATGATTTTACAACCCAACCTTTTTGTGCCCTCCTCCTTTAAAAAGATTACTTCTGCCCCTCCAAAAAAAAGATTGCGTCTGATCCCCCCTTAAAAGATCACTTCTGGACCCCCCTTCCTCCCCCTTAAAAGATTACTTCGACCTCCCCCCTTAAAAGATACATTTCTGTGGAACCCCCACCCCCTCCCGTAAAAGATATCTTTCCGTGTCTCCTTCTGGTCCTTAGGAAAAAATCCTGATTTCCTTTTTTTTTAAAAACTCTATTACACGATTTCAGTATGACAACAAACTGATGTCTGTCATTTTTTTGTGTTCTCAATTTTAAGTTGTTTCCCTGGAAATTCATATTCTTTAAAAAAATGTATCCCTGAATCTTTCAAAATGATAGGCCAATATTTTAAAATCAATTTTTATACAAAATTGTTTAAGTGAAAAATTAAGTGCATTTGTGCAAGGTATTTTGTCTGATTTAGTTTCACTTCATATGTCATGTGACGTATTCCTTCCAGAACATTGTCTTCCCAATGAACTCTCTGAACCTCTCTCTGTCTTGGGCGATGTGGCTTGCATTTTCTAGCGATGTATTCATGTTATCTTTAATGTCGTCAGTCCATCGTCTTCTTGGTCTGCCCCTTCTCCTCTTCCCAGGTACTCTTCCCTCCAATATTTGTCTTTCTAAACAGTTATGTCTCTTTATATGACCAAACAGGCGTAGTTTTATTTTTGTTATTGTGTTTAGTAACCAACACTCTGGAATATTCAGTGTGTTTATAATAAATTTGTAAACTATTTATATCGCAGTGTAGACCTAAACTGCAATTTTCCTATAATATGATTGAATTGTGATTAATTGTATTATTACTAGCATTGATACTAGCTCCTGGGAGACTACAGCACTTGATAACTTCATATAGTTTCCTAAAATGAACTATTCAGTATTGATACCAGATTAGTTTAATTATACATTCAGTTTTTGATCAAATAAATTCTTTCCCTTCAACATCACACAATATAGAAAAATGGCTATCACTCTTATAAAAACATTAATGTACAATTTTTTTGTCTATTTTGTTAAATACATTATACATACCTAAACACAATACACTTCAAATATTCAATAAACATATTTCTATCATGGACAACCTTCAATGGTGTTATATGGATATATAAATAGATCTCCCTAGTGTAGTGGTTGAGCTGTTCGTCTTATGTTCAAGAGATCATGAGCTTGAATCCGACTCGTGTCATCTTATGTGCTAGGTGAATTTTTCTGAGATCCCTGTGGTTATCGCTTGAAGCTACGGAGTTAAGTGCTATGAGTGGTATGTACTCTCGGCAAGCAGCGTGCTGTTTCGTGAGAGTGACGGAGTACATATCAGAAACTGAGTACAATGAAGTCAATTTTCTACGTTTTTCGAAACCATTTTCTTCTAAAATGGTGTTATAGAGGGGTAGTTCATGCTTCATTCCCAGGAAAACGATTTGACCACAAGACAGTTTATGTAAAATAAATCGCTGCTAAAAATTAATAGACAGCTCATATACTCTCAATTAATTGATTGTTTAATTTGTCACTGATATTTTGTAATGTAATATCATATTACTACTTCAGGTCTTGAAAGGTATCCCACTTCGTGAAGACATGAGTATGAACAATTTCTCAGTTGTGTTAGTGGCTAGAGACTCTGAGGGCCTAACTGTATTTGATTACATACGGATACAGATCAGTGATGCTCCATGGAGCACATTCACTCACGTGTAAGTATGGATTAAGTGTTGTAACTGTACAATATACCCTATAATCTTATAATTCATCAATATGTGACATATTCTTTCAAGAAAGTGATCTTCCTTGTGGATTCTGTGAACACTCCACAATTCTGGGTGAGTTAACCTGTCGTAACTTGAGACATGTTTAAGAAATCTGATAAATATCTGCACTATCGTTGTCTTGGACTCCCTCTTGTCCTATCGCCGTTAACTCTGCTTTCAGCTATTAATCTTTCCATGCTGTTATATCTCTTTATATGATAAAAAAATAACAGCTTTCTTGTTAGGATGTTGCTAAGGAACCAATCCTCTTTGACGTTTATTGATCTTAACACTTCTTGATTTGTCTTTTTAACTGTCCAAGGTATACGTAAAATTCTTCTGTAGCATCTCATTTTGAAAGCAGCGATTCTCTTTGCTATTATAATTATCTATGATGTTATTATTATGCAGTGGAATCCCATTATAACAACTTGGTCCAGATGACAAAATATGTGCTTATAATTATACAGTGTAATCATGTTATAACAACGTGGTCTAAACCGACAAAATATGTATGTAATAATGGAAAATTCGCCATCTACAGTACAATCAATATAGAATAAATACAACTAAAGATTTATTTTCTTGTGTTCGCGCCATAGCAATCAATATGAAGATTCATTCGGTTTCCGCCGGGAGCGTAGTTACGTTGTGCCAATGTTATACCCTTTGTGGTCCCAGCACCACCGATATCAGATGACTTGATTTTTCGGGTGAGCTACCCTAGCCTGTGACAGCCTTCCTATCTGTCACCAGGCGGCGAATGTGTTTTGTCCATACGCCAATACCGTTTGTTCTTCACATCTATCTTGCTCGAGGTGATTGTTTCATGCAATCACCGTTCCTGTCATTATTTCTTACATTCACATTGAAACATACAATCACAATTCTTGTCATTACACCAAATACTCATTGAACTATGATATGGTCCTCACGGTTGCCCCACATCTTCACCTTCAGATCTGTCTCTTGGGGCCATATTTTAGTTTTCACATCAAGGAAGAGTGGACATGACTGCAGAATGTGTTCTAGTGTTTCAGGATCCTTTTGACATGGGCATTAGCCAGTTTGGACAGTCTTCATTTTGTGGAGATGTGCTTGTAGTGTAAAGTGCCCTGTGTGAAGCCTACAAATTGTGTTTTGCTGTGATCTGCTTAGCTTTACTATGGGGTCCTGTGGAAAGTTACTGCCTGTTTTCTGACTCCATGTATGTTTGTGTTTTCTTTTCATGAGAGGGTTTACTTCAGACATTCATATTCTGTGCTGAAATTGTTCATTATACTACATTATACACTATACAACATTATAAACTTTACTACATTATAAACTTTATTACATTATAAACTCTACCTAGTATTGCAGATCCAACAAACAGTGTAATTGACCAATTTGAAATGTCCTACAAATAAAAAATCCTCACACCACGAAGCATGTCATTACATTGAGCACTCACATCAGTGAATATGTGTGTTGTTGCTGCTTAAATCTTCCTACATGAGCATAAATCTTCCTAAGTGAGCATAAATCTTCCTACATCAGAATAAATCTTCCTACATGAGGAGTTGGAGGCACATAATGTTATTGTTTTATATATGCCTATATAGAATGTCCTGCTAACATTAAAAACAAAATAATACAGCACATTTGCAGCTTAGGTTTACACTGTGACCCTTTGTTCTAGTTTCGAGGTATTACCTAACCTTTGCGTGTGATTTGGCATGTGCGTTAGGGTGATAGAATTAGGGTTATGATTAGTATTCATAGTTAGAATGTCAAATGGGACTCTCTCAGTGTGTAGCATGCAGAAATAATAAGAGCGCAGTAGAAATAATTGGAAAAGAAAAGATTTCCGTACAATCTCGTCTGTGTCGAGAGATGGACGTATCGTCTGTAGTGGCTGGGTATGCGCGGTAACCATAGTAACGTCACAGCATATATTGATATGATTGGTTTTCCAGGGAAATCAAAGACGTGAGTGTAAACAGTGCACTATTTATATCGCAGTGTAGACCTAAACTGCAATTTTCCTATAATATGATTGAATTGTGATTAATTGTATTGTTACTAGCATCGATACTAGCTCCTGGGAGACTACAGCACTTGATCACTCAGCATGGCACACCCAGGTCACTGCTGGCATCACAAAATTTGAAAAAGAAAGAACACTTCGGGCAATCCACAAGTGCAAGAAGCAGAAGGACAAATCTGAAAATTCTCCTACCCTGAACCTTCAGCACTCCTGCATGCAATGCAGTAGAACTTTCCATGCACGAATCAGACTCATCGGGCATCTACGAACTCACAAACTAAATTATACAAATTTTTTTTCATTGCATTTATTGTTTTTCATGCCATGCTCATCTTCGCTTGCGAAGGAGGAACATCGTCATCATTAATTGCATTATTCATATTTTCAGATTCTTAATGAAATTTGCACTAGATTATCATCGGTTTATGAGTGACAGGAGGAACTTAACTAACCTAATTATCAATATTGGATCGTTTTTTAACATGAACAAGTCACAGTCTATAACAGTTTTAGATGTCAGCTCTGGATCTCTTGTGCTGTCCTGGACCAACAACACTATGGTTGGAAATGTGTGTCAGTTAGAAGTGAGTACTTACTATCAACACTGGTTCATCTTACAGTTTCTTGTCAACAATAATACAGTACATGTTTCTTGTCAACAATAATACAGTACATGCTTCTTGTCAACAATAATACAGTACATGCTTCTTGTCAACAATAATACAGTACATGCTTCTTGTCAACAATAATACAGTACATGCTTCTTGTCAACAATAATACAGTACATGCTTCTTGTCAACAATAATACAGTACATGCTTCTTGTCAACAATAATACAGTACATGCTTCTTGTCAACAAGAATACAGTACATGCTTCTTGTCAACAATAATACAGTACATGCTTCTTGTCAACAATAATACAGTACATGCTTCTTGTCAACAATAATACAGTACATGCTTCTTGTCAACAATAATACAGTACATGCTTCTTGTCAACAATAATACAGTACATGCTTCTTGTCAACAATAATACAGTACATGCTTCTTGTCAACAATAATACAGTACATGCTTCTTGTCAACAATAATACAGTACATGCTTCTTGTCAACAATAATACAGTACATGCTTCTTGTCAACAATAATACAGTACATGCTTCTTGTCAACAATAATACAGTACATGCTTCTTGTCAACAATAATACAGTACATGCTTCTTGTCAACAATAATACAGTACATGCTTCTTGTCAACAATAATACAGTACACACTGTTTACTATTACCAAGCAATGTTGGCAGCACTAGGAAACATGCCTATTGCTGCATGTCTGCACCCATCACATATTTCATAGATTTAGTATCCATCTTTGTTTATTGACTAACATCTAGAAAATGTTTTCTGAATAAGGTACTTTGGAAACAATCCTTCTATATTATTTCTTGTTCCCTGACAATGTGTCATCACATATGGATGGCAGCTGGCAGTATGTCTGTAACTAAACTTTTATTTATGATGAGGCAGAAGACATTTCTTTGGTCTGGATTAACAATACAATTTTAGGTGGTGACACCATCAAGCATGTAGATAATAGTGGTGGAGGGCGCGGTCTGTGTGTGGTGACACCATCAAGCATGTAGATAATAGTGGTGGAGGGCGCGGTCTGTGTGTGGTGACACCATCAAGCATGTAGATAATAGTGGTGGAGGGCGCGGTCTGTGTGTGGTGACACCATCAAGCATGTAGATAATAGTGGAGGAGGGCGAGGTCTGTGTGTGGTGACACCATCAAGCATGTAGATAATAGTGGAGGAGGGCGCGGTCTGTGTGTGGTGACACCATCAAGCATGTAGATAATAGTGGATGAGGGCGCGGTCTGTGTGTGGTGACACCATCAAGCATGTAGATAATAGTGGAGGAGGGCGCGGTCTGTGTGTGGTGACACCATCAAGCATGTAGATAATAGTGGAGGAGGGCGCGGTCTGTGTATAGAAATGAGGACATGACCTTTGGTACTAAAATCTTTTGCAAAATGTGGGTAAACATCCCATCACCTCTTTTAGTACTAGAAACTTTGGCAAAAGGTGGGTAAACACACCCTTTCCTCAAAAAGTGGGTAAACATCCCCTCTCCTCTTCTCACCGTAACCCCTTAGCTGTGGAGGTATCCTTAAGGATATGATGAGGGGATACCACAATTTTTCTCAGATTTTTTTCTTTTTAGTTTCCCAGGAAGCAATTTGTCTGGATGCTTTATTATAAGCTTCCAGGCGGATTTTTCCCCTGGTAAGCTAAAAAGCCGACGATCTCAACATAATGAGGGTGGCTTTTCATCATATCCTTAAGAATACCTCAGCAGCTAAGGGGTTAAATATTTTCTGCAAAAAAAAGGTCATAAAAAATCTCATTTAAAAAAAGAGAGAATGGCAATGAAAATGGATGAAGACCCTTTGTTTTTAATAAAGGTAAAATGCCATCTTGCTAAAGGCATACCCGGTAACTATCGCCCTATACGCCATATTGACATCTGTTCTATCAGTTGTTGAGAAACAGTTAATGTAAATGATTGATAGCTGAAAAACTATCAATAATGGACATAATGGACATTAAATAAAATACAAATATTTTATAAGAGTTTTATAAATACAAAAAGGGATCAAAAGTGATATATGTTGAGTGGAACCACTGATAACTATCAATCACTCTTAATAAACCAGTGGTATTTGCTATGTGATAGCGTGGTACAGAATTCATTTGTGATGGCCAAGGTACCGGGTTTGAATCCCGTTATAGCCAATTGTGCATCTGGTCCATTCAGAAAAGAATGGCTATAAACTGAACACATTTATATTGCCTAGAAAATCACTACTGCAAAAAGAAATGTTGGGTTGATGGCTACATCCAGAATAGAATACGCTAGACACACGTATATTTGTATACACACAAAATGTATACTATTTACCTTTTGTCATATATGTAACCTGTATCTTTGTAGATTTTTTGCCAATCCACAGAAAATGTCAGAAGTTCAACTAAATTTTATAATACTAGATTTGTGTTTTTATAATTCATTGTTTAATTGACCGTTTTCAATTTTTTCTAAAGCTTTTTTTCCTGATCCGTCAGGCCACCACCACATCTCAGTAGACATGTGATTGCTAGTTGTGTCACCCCTAATTGTTGTTTTTGATGTATACCAGTAAGAAAACTTGAAGGAAATACTAAATAAGGTAGAAAGGTTACTGAAAAATGACTATCAATAAGAAAAATAAATAACTAACAAGAAAACATAAAACAAGGATAATTTCTATGTTGCGGTCCAAATGGACCTTTTTCAAGAAACAATACTAACCAAAAGTACAAAACCATAAAAATGTTGAAAACTAGGACTTGGAGTTGTGTCCCTTATCAGAAAACATCCAATTGGTGTTAGGGTATGCATGTCTAATAAACGTAATAAAAGTCTTTTACTTTTAAAAATCTGAGTGGACGAGGTCCCTTAATACATTAAATATATGTAAGATAAATCCATTGATTTACTAATTGACGCTGTGACCATGCTCGCCAGTGTATCGGCTCGCTCATTACTCTCAACACCCACATGTCTTGGCACAAATATAAAGGCGATATACAACATTCATAGCCTTTTTAATATCAGGAGGAGAAACCGGACACATGGATCTTCCCAGAGTGTTATGACGTCAGTTTTAATAATAAATGTTTAAGATGTCCACGTTATATTAGTTTTATCAACAAAAGTTAAAGATGTCCACACGTTATATTAGTTTTATCAATAAACATTAAAGATGTCCACATGTTATATTAGTTTTATCAATAAACATAAAGATGTCCACATGTTATATTAGTTTTATCAATAAATGTTAAATATGTCCACATGTTATATTAGTCCGCTAGTACAATTTTTATCTCTATTTACTATTTCAACAGGAGATTAAGAAAGTATTAAGCAGAATGATACGCCGTGACGGAACTGTGAGATCATCTCTCGATCGCCACCTAGGAGAGGGCACATATCATTTAAGTGAAATTCTGTTTGAGCCAATTGGTGCTTGCTATGTCCCATCTACTACTGTGAGAGTAACTACAATTACAAACATTGTGTCTGATACTAACAAAGGTTTGTCTATATTTCTCTTGTTTCTCCTTATACATTTTATGCATTAAATACATAGAAAAACATTGACTTCACATCATTACCATTTAAGTTGTGTAACAGTTCCTAGATTTATTAATTTTGGAAAATTGGTACCAGACAATGAGTTAACATTATTACCATTTGTTCAGTTGTTAAACATCTCTTAAATGTAACCAGCCTTAGATAATGGGTACCAGACAGCGGTTAACATCATTACTATAGATTCAGTTGGTTAATGGGTTAATAGATTTAACCAATTTTTAAACAATGGTAACCATCCTTCTGTATTTTAATGTGATTTTGTGTGGTTATTTAATTTGTGTTTGTTTCTTGATAAATTTCCCTATTGGACTGAAATGTAGAAAAAGTACTTGTTCATTTGTTTTATTATTTATTTTTTACATTAGTTTTATTATGTGTTAGTTATTAGTTAAACCAGTAACAATATTACATTATCCTAGTTAAACCGTAACAATAGTACATTATCCTAGTTAAACCAGTAACAATATTACATTATCCTAGTTAAATCAGTAACAATATTACATTATCCTAGTTAAACCGTAACAATAGTACATTATCCTTGTTAAACCAGTAACTGTCATGTGACGTATTCCTTCCAGAACGTTGTCTTCCCAATGAACTCTCTGAACCTCTCTCTGTCTTGGGTGATGTGGCTTGCATTTTCTAGCAATTTATTCATGTTATCTTTAATGTCGTCAGTCCATCGTCTTCTTGGTCTGCCCTTTCTCCTCTACCTAGGTACTCTTCCCTCCATTATTTGTCTCTCTAAACAGTTGTGTCTCTTTATATTACCAAACAGGCGTAGTTTTCTTTTTGTTATTGTGTTTAGTAACCAACACTCTGGAATCTTCAATGTGTTTATAATATTTGAGTTTCTGATTTGATCTTTCCATGATATTCTAAGTATCTTCCTGTAGCATTTCAGCTCGAAGGAGTTGATCTTCTTTACCGCTGTTTTACTTAATGTCCATGTTTCACAGCCGTATGTTGCAACCGGAAAAATAAAAGTTCGTAAGATTAGCAGTTTAAACCAGTAACAGTAGTACAGTATCTTAGTTGTCGTTTCTTGGTTTTGTTACTGCGGCACTCCACCGTGTCGGATATCTTCAGACAGTTTGGCTGTATATATACTTCATGCTCCAGCTCTCTGAGTATGATTGGTGCCTCCATAACTTCAGATATGGTTTCATCTTGTCCAATGTTGTCTCACTTCTCATGAAGCTCCTTTTCCTTCTTTGAGGTTAATTTTGACATTATTTCCTTCATCAAATGAGTGTTTTCACATGAGAATGTTGTCATCTTTATGTAATGTAACGCTTTTATTGCTCTCAGCACTATCTTCATTTAGTTGATTTAACCAACTTCCACAGTTTCTGTGTATTTTTCTCAAAGTTCATTAACTGTAATATTTGCACCTTTTTTGTACTGATGTCTCCAATGTGGTACACCCCTACAATAACAATGACTGGATATGAGTCTTATTATTATTATTATTATTATTATTATTATATTTAGAATTTACTATAAAATTACACTGAATGTCTGTTAATCAGTGAAATTGGTAAAATACTGAGTGTATACATACAACTGTTGAAGTCAGATATTTCTGGCCATTGGCTCATATAGAACTGGGGCACAATGCATCTCCATGCTATGGCATATATCATGCAGGAAATCTAGTAGGACTATTCTCTTGCTGCAAGATGGAATGAGTGCTGGTTTGATAACAAAAACTAAAAAAAACCCAATAAAATCTCTGCTTATCTGCATAACAGATGGGTTTAGGCAAAAGTTTTTAGAGGCTCTGCTGAGAAAAAGAGTTAAATTAGAACAGAAATAACATGAGTTACGTGAAATGGTTCTAGTAGTATACACCCAAATTATGGAAGTTGTGATTTAATCATATATTACATGCCATTAGTTTATTGTTTTTGCAACAAAACATTTCAACTCAAATATCTTCCCCATTTTTGTGTTTACAATTTTAACGATTATTTCCCTTTAAAGTCAGAGGATGTTTTTAATATATACTTGACATTTTCAAGATGATAAATGATTACCAGTAGTATGATATTTCGCGTGCATTTAAATTTGTAAAAATAATTCTTTCCAATTAATTATGTAAATAAAAATGTATTTTGCATTTTAAAATATATATTTAAAAATTTGGTTTCACTTTATTTAGTTTTCAACAATGAAATATTTAGGGTGTAGTATTGATATGACTTTAATTTATTTCTGCATTCGGTTTTTGTAAAAATATAGAACTACTCGTTTCTTTACAAAAATCACATTATAGAGAATAGAGTAGCACTCCCATAGAAACTAATATACAACTTTTACATTTTTGTGTGCATATTCTGTATATCTGAACCTAATACTCTTGAAATATTAAGTAATCATATTTTTATCAGGGAAAACCTTAAATGACATAATAGAGGAAACAAAAATGGGTGAATTGACTGTGTTTGTGAATACATGTCCCATTTCCATTGCTGTGTACCCACACTTGTTCAGGTTGACATGTTCTGTTGTGGGGGGGGGGGGTGAGTTATGTAGTCTCACTATACATGTTCTTGAGCATTCTATTCTTGACAGCACTCTAGATATCTGAGGTTTGTAGAGTGGTCTTCATTTACTTTTCTGTCAGTGTTGTTTTCCATAACCTTACTACTTCCAGATGGTGACTGCAAGGCAGTAAAAGTAAACCACACACTCCCCTTCCCCCTCCCCCAGGTGTGCTCTTGCCATTAGCTTATAGTGGCTCACACTCACTTGCTACTATCCAGCACTGGACATGGGGTATTTCACTGGGGATACCAGCTCTGCCTGATATCCCACCCCATCCTGGTGGGTAGCAATGCATGTTTGCTATTCCCCCAGAGAGGTTCTGGCTTGTATCAAAGTTAATACTTCACAACTGGAGACCTTTCCTAAAAACACATCATTATTTTCTAAATCTGGAAAACTTTCCTAAAAACACAGCCTTATGTCTAAATCTGGAGACCTTCCTAAAAACACAGCCTTATATCTAAATCTGGAGACATTTCCTAAAAACACAGTCTTATGTCTAAATCTGAAGGCCTTTCCTAAAAACACACCATTATTTTCTAAATCTTTAGACATTTCCTAAAAACACAGCCTTATATCTAAATCTGGAGACATTTCCTAAAAACACATCCTTATTTTCTAAATCTGGAGATATTTTCTAAAACAAAAGCCACATCTTTATAGAAATTGGCAGATGAAGATATTGAATACAATCAAATAATTTGATGACAATGTGAAGTGTTGGTAATGAATATATTATTTTGATATTAGTTTTGTTCTATATTTTATTATTGTCCATGTTTTGACTTGTCTTATTTTGTTTTTTCTCCTCAGTTCATGGTTTGAGTATCTGGGCTCATGTTATTCTACCAGTGATGATTGCTTTCCTAGTTTTCATTCTCATTATTCTGATCATCATTTTCTGCAACCGAAGACGCAGGCAACGACAGGCTATTCTCAATGCAGAAAAGGAAGCAGTATCTAACGACCGCAATCCAGTTATTTTTCCAGATGAGATTGAGGCTGATGATCCATCTCTAAAACCAAGGGACCCACTTGTTTTACCTACAGATCCACAAAAAAGTGTACCATTGAACTCATCTCAATCTAACAATAGTGTGAGCCCAACAAAATCAAGGAGCATTGACAACAGGGAACAAGAGCGATTGAATGGCAACAGTAATGTCCAAGAGATAGATCAACAACAAGACCATAGATCCAAGAGAGATAGTCAGCGTCACAGGGACCCTAACAGGTTAAGTGGAGTTGTCACCTCATCATCCACTCTTCCTAAAGATCATCCCAGTACTCCCTACTGTGACGAGGAAACAGAATCCAGAAATAGCTCTCACAACTCAACAAAATCTGTCGGTTCTGAAAAGCGACATCCTAAAAATCCACCCCCTTACTGGCAGTCACAGTCAGATCCTCCCCCTTACAGACTTCCCCCGCCATATTTAACAGACAACACGACCCAAGTCTAAGCCGTGTTTATTTTCAGGTACATTCGCAAACTTCTCACTTGTAGCAGTACAATGGACCAAGAAGATCTCTAGCAGGATGTAGTCCAGGGAACTAAATTGCATTGTCACCATTTTATTCACGACAATTGCAAGACACATCAGATTTCAGTGCGGTAACTAATACATTTAGTGTTTTACCACTTTCACTGAAAGATGGACATCTGTAACCATATTGCTAGTAGGCTAGTAGTGTGAGAGAACTGGTTCTCATACTGTAACTATATCAACCAGCAATGCAATTATTCTTGATTAAATACTGGCCTCACAGCACGTAGGGCATTCCTATAAGTGCTCCGCCCTCTGTTCCAGCAGCCATTTGACTCAATGGTGTTTCGAGTCTAATGCTGCCGAAACATACGTTGACATCAGGGCACAACTCTGGCCCCTGTGGCAGGTTTCTTTGTTGTTCTGCCCACCCATGCAGTGCCCATAACTTGTACAAGCACAACGTCAGCCTGTCAGAACAACATGGTAACTGTTATCGAAGGTTACGACTACGGGATTGTATAGATGATATGCCATGAAGCTTCTATAAGAAGATAACCCCAATATAAAGGACTGTCATCTACTAAGGTTTTCTGTTGCATGGTTGGTTTGTCTAGTGAGCCATTGGTGAGACCCACAGATGCAACTGCATGCGCAGCAATGCAAGAGAACTGGTACTTGCACTGTGCACTGAACACCATCCTGAAAGGTAACCAGTCAAGCAGTCTTGACTTTTTCGTAGTTGTATGTATCGCTATTACCATAACCACAGACGCCCAGTGTCTTTATTTTGGTTGCTGTGTGATAGTTATATGATTTGAGAGTTTGGAATTAACACATTGTAATCCAGAACATACTTATATCCCATTGCCAACAGTGTTCACACTTATCTCCCATTGCCAAGAGTGTTCATGCTTATCTCCCATTGCCAATAGTGTTCATAAATCTTAGAAAAAATGACAGTGCTGGCATGAAAAATTTGCAAAAACGAGAACTGTGAAATTTTTAATGTGTCTTTACAAATATTTGTATTTTGTGTTGTTGAAGAAATGTCAAGGCCTGAGAATTGTTATAAAAGCTGAATTGTACTTATTATAATGCTGAGCATCATTTTACATTACTTTCAATGTATCAAATACACTGACCTATGAAATATTTTGAATTATTAAAGGATTCACCCGCAATACCACATTATACAAGGTAGCCATATTGTGCAGTAGCTAGCGCACTGACTTTGCATATGAGTGGTCCTGGGTTCATTCCCCAGTGGAGGTGGAAAGGGTTTTCAGATCACAACGGCTCCCGGGTTGACCCAGCCTTAATTGGGTACTTGGTAAATCCGGGAAGTAAATACTGCGAGGGAGAGGAGATGGCTACCACCCTTATATAACAAAGCCACTGAAATGTGAGATCACTAACATGTCACACCACTACAGCATTAATAAATATTATGGGTAAACTTTCTTTTACATTATACCATATACATACTATATTCCATGAGCGCAGCCATATTGGCATGATGTACTTTCCCATTAGAGCTACTTTTGTATTACTATCACTACAGTTACTGTATTACTGAAGTGTCATAATACTTACAACAATCATAGAAATTGGTCAATTGAAAAATTGTACTTACTAATAGAAATTGGTCACCAGGTTATATAATGGAAATTCAAGGATTGTCAAACTTGGTCAGCAAAGGGATAAAACTTATTTTTAGTAAGCAATGTCTTGTTCAATTATGGACATTGATCCAATTTGATCATATCATTTGATTATATTATATCAATTGATATTTTAGTGAGCCATTTCTTGTCAACTATGGACATTGATCCGTCTTGATTGTATCAGGAAATATAATCATAAATATTATGGAATGTTGAAATTCAGGTTATAATCACAACTTTCTACAATTGATTACTTATATGTATTGTTTGCTTGCTCCACTCTCAATTACCTAGTACACATTTTTTTCCAATTCCCACCAGTGAAATTAAGTTTATTGTGCTATGGCTTAAGATGTGCCATGTAACCCTAAGACTTTAGTTTTCAGCGTGCCTTTAATTCATGTGAGTTTCCATAGCCTATAACAGCCTTCCTTTCTGTCGCTAAGCAACGGGTGCATAGTGATTCTTAACTGTGACTGTGTATCATTCACTGTGCCCTTTGACAATGTAGATTAAAATGAGTCCCTGAGTAACAATTTCTTTGGTGAAAATGATTAGCAGGAAGTTGGACTTGGGTCGACTATGTTTATCTTATGTGAAGTGATCCATTGCTGGAAAGCTTGTATCGTGTTAATAAAGGATTCATTATCCTCTATACCCATGGATACTTAATACTTTCCCATCTGAGAGCCTGGTTCAAATATAAAAAATGCTTGGAAATAGAGTAGGACTATGGTTGGTGCATCTTCTTAACAGAGGTTTTGTTCACCAACATTGTGAAGACCTATCCAAATCTGATCCTCTACACACATTTTCTAAACACTTACCTGCCTTTTGCATTTACATGCCACAGTCTTTTAAATAACTAGAAGCTTGTTCTATGACATAAACTTCACTGCGACATGCCACAGTCTTTTAAATAACTAGAAGCTTGTACTATGCCATAAACATTGTTTTCTTTATGGTTTCCGTATTGAATATTCTCAACTGTGCCACCATGGGCACTTGCCAATGGCCTTTATTAACACTGTGCTGCCATTACATTGTTCTTATTAAATTAGCCTTACTTCTCTGTATTTGCTCACAAATTTTGCTTTCAAAAGCTATAAAACATCACAACCACCTGGTTGTCCTGGCCAGCTTCTATCATAAACTGTTCTTTGGCATTGTTTTGCTTTTACACACCAAGAGGTTGATTTCAAAGATAGTTTCTCTTATGCAAATACATAAACGTATGTTTTCACACTCCCAGGCAGAAATCACACGATTTATTCGATGTGGCTTCAAGAGAGCGAACGCAAAAGAAGAAGATAAACATATGTAAATCACATTTAATCTCAGTTTGCATTGCCCGCCATGATCTCTCAAGATGTTGACCAGGAGTTTTGCACAAACTTTAAAATACCTGTTACAGAGAAATCTCTTTATAGCTCATACATTTATATATGCAGAAAACAAAAGTAATGAAAATCAGTATACAAATCCAGTGGCAATAACAATAAACAAAACTAAAGTGAAACAAACTTCTGAATGTAAATACCTGGGAAGTATATTCACAGACAGCATAAAATTAGACAGATTGAGACAAGATGTCAGATGGCAAACATAGTGATATACCAGCTATCATCATTACTGTTCAACCCAAAGATCAAGATAGAAGTCAAGAGACAGATGATAAACAGTATTTTTATGTCAATACTCTGCTATCAATGTCAGACATGGCAGCTGACAGCAGCCTAGTAGAGAAAACTTACAAAGTGTGAGATGAAATACCTGAGATATGTCGCAAGAGTGACTAAACTAGACAAAATGAGAAATGATGAAATCAGTAGAAGACTCTGTATAAGACATGCATAAAATACATTGAGTAACAACAAATAAAAGAGCTAACACATTGGAATCAAAAGCGTCAATAATAGGGAAATTAATTGTAGACAAAAATGATTTATTAAAATTCCTATGTAAACATATTCTAAATAAGAACACTAAACTGGAAAGAGATATAATATTGTGACTTAAATAATGTAGAATGACAACCATGAAGCTGGGAAAACAGGGAAATTTACTTGGTGTAAGGGAGGATGTGGGATTAAGAAATATCTGAAATTCCAAATGCCTGAGAAAAGTCACAAGAGTGACCAAACTAGACAAAATGAGAAATGATGAAATCAGTGAAAGAATTGGTATAAGATCATGCACAGAATACATCGAGTAACAACAAAGAAAATCGTTTGGACACCTTAAGAGAATGAACCATAACCACCAACAAGAACACACAACATAAGAAGATCCGGATACAGGGCCAGAAGAAGACCTAGAACACAATGAATATATAATATCAAGACAACAATGAACAAATACAGATTCAACACAACCAAGGCGACACATCTGGTCGTGGATAGACAACTAACTCTCCCAGTCACCACACCTGCGCTTAACCGCAAGCATGGATATTCTAACAATCATCTACCTGTGGATAAACAATAGCCATTTATAACAAAAATCCCTATTCAACAAAAATTTTCAAAATTCTGAATCAAGGTATCCTTTATTACCCTCGTATATATAGTGAATTTTGGCTATTGCATAAATGGTCTGGACATATTTTTTGTATAAAGGCTTTCACTATACAAGGCTGCACTATGAGGAGGTATCATTAGCATAGGTGTCAACTACTACAGATTTTTATTATAATACAAATTTTGAACCCCAATAAAAGAAAAAAAGCCCAATTGCTAAAAATGTTTTTATTTTTTTTTTAAACAAAGGTCACTTGTTGTTAAATGTCCTATTAATTATTACCAATAATTATTACCAATGCAGATATTTTTTATCTCACACGCTCATACTGAGGGGCAAAAAACACAATTTAAAAAAATTTAGTGGGGTTTTTTGGGAGGTGTGTTTGCTGCTAATATGGATGTTTTTATTGCAATATAGAAATAAATTGTTAAAAATACAGATTTATGTGAACATAAGTTGACAAGTTTATATGTTTTTAGCCAATTTCTAGTCCTGAGACTCACATGAGAATAGTGTGATTGCTCTTATATACATATATATATATATATATATATATATATATAAGTATGTGTGTGTGCATATGCTGACATGAGCATTACGTGATAAGACAAAATACCAAAGAATTATGTTGTGATAAGTTACCATCCACAGTGAATACGCTTACACAAATTTGATTATGATAGTTATATGTGCAGAGTGTCACATTCCAAAAACAAATACTAACGATGTATGTGGTGAACTTTGGAAACGATGTATGTGGTGAACTTTGGAAACGATGTATGTGGTGAACTTTGGAAACGATGTATGTGGTGAACTTTGGAAATGATGTATGTGGTGAACTTTGGAAACGATGTATGTGGTGAACTTTGGAAACGATGTATGTGGTGAACTTTGGAAACGATGTATGTGGTGAACTTTGGAAACGATGTATGTGGTGAACTTTGGAAACGATGTATGTGGTGAACTTTGGAAACGATGTATGTGGTGAACTTTGGAAACGATGTATGTGGTGAACTTTGGAAACGATGTATGTGGTGAACTTTGGAAACGATGTATGTGGTGAACTTTGGAAAGAGTAACTGTTCCATGGTAGAACATTTCTGCGATATAAAGATTTTTGAAAATCCTCAAATTATCTGTCTAAAATATTGACATCTAAATAAATTATAAACAAGCTAGAAAATAGAATTATAAGATGCTATATCCTGTATTAATGTATGGCTCATAAACATGGACAATGAACAAAGAACTAAAAGTAAAAATTTACTCCTTGAGATGTGGGTAAATAGGGACAACTTCATAGAAAGAAAAGAAAACAAACAAAAAGAGTTCTAACAACAGTGCATGTGAAAAAAAAATATTAAAAGAAATAAAGATCAAACAAATAAAGTATTTTGGAAATATTAAAAGAGATGACATCTTGTTGAAGATCTTACTTCAGAGGAGGTGAGGAAGATTTAAGCAGAGATACAAGTTTGACAGAAACATCTTCTTGATTTGAAACTAGCTTCACAGCATGTGGGGCATTCCCATAAGTGCTCCGCCCTCCATTCCAACAGCCATTTCAGTGTATGTAGACTCAGAGTCCTGGTTAGGTGTTGATTGCTTGATCTTCAAGCCCTTCCAAAAAAATTACTACCCTTTAGATACTCCCATTTCTAACATTCTCTGCATGTGTACGTTCTCAGCCTCATTGACATCATCTTCATCTTGAAATGAATTTATTACTGCCATGATCA
Source organism: Meghimatium bilineatum (assembly GCA_034231615.1). Classification (NCBI taxonomy): domain Eukaryota; kingdom Metazoa; phylum Mollusca; class Gastropoda; order Stylommatophora; family Philomycidae; genus Meghimatium; species Meghimatium bilineatum. The sequence goes on along the minus strand of CM067317.1, from coordinate 63,953,874 downwards.
AGTCTGCTTTATCTCTTCTCAGCATTGTGCCATCTATCACTGCATTACCTGCCAACAAATCGGCTCTCTCGCTTCCTCTGACCCCAGCATGACCAGGGCAGTATATCCATGTAATGCTCTGGAAATTAAGTTGTTCAATAAGTCCCACCATTCTTTTCTCAGCATGTACTTTTCTATCTTGTGCAACATGCTTTGTGAGTCTGTGAGTATTACCGCGTGTGTTGATGTATCAGTTATCAACCGATTAAGTACTGCTGTAACTCCTTCTATCTCCATCCTCATGCTCGATGTGACAGTAGAATATGCTGAAGATTTCTCAACCAACTTCACGCCGTTTCTGTAGGCAACAAAACCCCAACCGCTTTTATTTGTGTTTCTGTTAACTGAACCATCTGTGTATATAATTATGTCTTGTGGTTTCCAGTGTAGCTGGGGAAGTTCATGTACTCGCTTCAAATAGAAATATCATGAGATGGAAAGGTTACAGTCTAGTAGAGTGCACCATAAAGGCAAGAGGCAGGGGAATTTGGAGGTCTGTTGCAGCCAACCTTCGCTGCAGAGATGGCATTTGATGATGAAGATAAAAATCCTTGATGAAACATTTCTCCATCAATTCTAAACATTGTGAAATGTTAGCTCATGAGAGCATTGCTTAGAAAGTCTTTATACAGTGACTGAGTCATTTATACAGTGATTGAGTCATTTATACAGTGACTGAGTCATTTATACAGTGACTGAGTCATTTATACAGTGACTGAGTCATTTATACAGTGACTAAGTCATTTATACAGTGACTGAGTCATTTAGGAAACCATTGATAACATTATATGGACAGCAAAAAAAAAATAAGTTGCAAACAAAAACATTTTGTGATTATGATTTTGTTGCACAGAAGCTTGAGTAGTTTTGTTTTTTTCCCCCTTCGTTCGCTCCATTGTAACCAGCACGGATATCCGTGCGATTTCCGCCGGGAGCGTGATTACGTTGTGCCACCGTTATGCGCCTTGTAGGCCTAGCACATCCGATTTCGGCTTGCCTTGACAATTTGGGTGGGCTACCCTAGGCTGTGACAGCCTCCCTATCTGTTGCCAGGCACGCATGTGTGTGGTGACTCTTCGCCCAGACGATTTTTGCTGACGTCTGTCTCGCATGAGGTGTTCCACTGTCTATGAACTTGCCTCATGTAATTGGACGTACTGTGCCTGTGCCCATCGGGTACTGAACCATTTCTCATTCATGAGCCTGGTTCTTTAAGAGGAAGAACTCAATAGAAGAGTTGGACCCTGGCTCTTTCGCCCTCTTAACCGAGGTGTCATTCACCGACATCGTGAACCCCTTGCCCAAGCTCGAGTCTCACACCACGCGTTTGAGAGCAAGGCGTTCTCGATCTGAGCGACCTTGTCCCAATAGCGCCTGAGCCCATCAGGTACTGAAGCCTTTCTCTCTGCAAGTGTATTTCCGGTATAGCAGAAACTGACAGTAAAGTTAGGCCAGGGCTAAAATCGTTGTCTCTTTTGTGCCTGAGCCCATCAGGTGCTGAACTCTTTCTCTTTGTGAGCATGTTTCCGGTATAGGAAGACTCAACATTAGAGTTAGGCCAGGTCTTTTTGCTTTGCTAGACACCCATTATTGGGTATGGGTCTCTGCATATAGGAAATCAAGTAACTAGAAGCTCGTCACGAGCTAACAGAGCTTGTAGTTCCCATTTCCGTAATCGTTTCCACTTTCTATTTTCAGTTGGCGCTGCCCTCTAGCGCTGTTCTGCCCTTTCATTTTTTTCACCATGAGGTCAATAAAAATGGTTATTATTAATCAATCAATAAACCCATAACCCTTCAGGGACAGGACGTATGGGTACCACATTGGATGCTTCAGCACACAGAGTCCTCCAGCTAATTCTATCCTCAGCGATGCAGATGAGTTAGGCAAAAAAAAATTTATGAATCATCGTCAATACTAGTCATTTTAAGACAAAGTGTATCATGCCTTAGAATTATTCACTAAATTATTGTATCATGCCTTGAATTTGTCAATAAATTATTGTAGCATGCCTTGAATTTGTCAATAAATTATTGTATCATGCCTTGAATTTGTCAATAAATTATTGTATCATGCCTTGAATTTGTCAATAAATTATTGTATCATGCCCTGAATTTGTCAATAAATTATTGTATCATGCCCTGAATTTTCATTTGTATAAAATGCATCAATTTTATTGGTCTCTCAGAATGTGTTTTTGCCTTGAATTTGTCACTAATAATGATTGTATTGTGTGTGCAATATGTCCCATGTAAGAAAAATATTATGCATCGATTTTATAATTGTTGCTTAATGCATAAAGACTTGAATGTGTCACTCAAGGAATTTATTGAATATATTACTTTCAAAGAATATATTATTCTATGTATTATGTCACATTCAAGAAATGTTGCAGGAGGAATGTATTATTGATTCATCTAGAGTTTGAGACAACATTGGCATGCTACATCTTCTGTGAATCTACTACAGTTTGAGACAACATTGGCATGCTACATCTTCTGTGAATCAACTACAGTTTGAGACAACATTGGCATGCTACATCTTCTGTGAATCAACTACAGTTTGAGACAACAGTGGCATGCTACATCTTCTGTGAATCAACTACAGTTTGAGACAACATTGGCATGCTACATCTTCTGTGAATCAACTACAGTTTGAGACAACATTGGCATGCTACATCTTCTGCAAGAGTTTAAGAATGAAAGAAGAAGAAGAATACTTTGTAACATTATTATTCCATCAATATTTTATTGATTGTCAAAACTTCAGTCAATTTTGCAACATCAACTATCATTATGTTGTTCTATTGTCACAAGACAAATCACGTTATCATTCCACCAGTTCATATCTCAGTTACCATTACTATTCCACAATTGTAAGCCTGCAATATAACCAAACACATAACAATAAAATATGAAAACACAGTCAAGCAACTTCTCACATTATGAGCAAAAGATTTAAATCAGTTTTCTCTCAAAATGGTCTGTTTTAGGAAAAGATAAAAGTTACATTAATACCAAAAATGGCTATTCAGACAGTCATATTGAGAAAAAGAAATTATGGCTGTTTATAGTGCATAAGTAAACACTGACAGAACTAATTGAGCTACATACATAGCAGATAATAGAGCAGATGTCTCCTATTTTCAAAAACAAACATGACCACCAAAAACTGCACTATATAAAATGATCATCATACTATCACTATGCTACCAATGTCAAACGTGGACACTAACAACAAAAGATAACAGAAAACGTGTTACAACAGTAGAATCCTCGGAGTATCCATAAGAAACAAAATCAGAAATGAAAATATCAGATTAACAAACTAAAGACTAACAAACACAATGCCAATCCTGGATTACATAAGAAGACATCAGATTAAGTGGTTATCAGATACTTCCAGACTACCATCAGATAGTGCCCTTCCAAAAAAAAACACTGCTATACATACATGATAGATGCAAAGACAGAGGCAGACCATGAAAAAAGATGGATTACAGAAATAAAAGTCCGCGAAAATGAACATATGTGAAGCACACAAAAAAGTCATTTCCAGGGATCTCTTCTACCCATGACGCTTCAAGATATAAAGGGATTTACAACAAAAGAAAGATATTAATTAATGTAATATGAAAGAAAGCTGTTTATAGTCAATCTGTGCAGCTACCAAATCTTTAACTAATGTATGGTCTCGCTTGTAATACTGTATCTCGCCATGTTGTTTACGCTGTATCATATTCTTGCTGTAATGCTTGTAAGAAAGATAACAACGTTTATTCTCCAAAGACTTACATGATGCCACTAGTTACTGCCCTTTAATTTCATAATTAAAATTTACGGCAATACATTGATAAACTGAACATACAGATAGACAATATAGGAGTAAAACAAGTAACAGAGTTCAAATATCTCGGTAGTATTTTTACAGAAAATGGAAGTCTCGATAGAGAGCTAGAGACGAGATGTCAAAAGGCAAATGCAGTAACATACCAACTGTCACGACTACTTCTTCACCCCAAGATCGAGATGGAAGTTAAGAGACAAATGATCTACAGTATATTCCTACCAACACTGTGTTACAGTGCCAAACCTGGTCTCTCTCATCTTCACATTACAGAAAGATAGTGACATGTGAGATGAAATGCTTGAGGAAAGCTGCCGGGGTCACCAGCTTGATAGATTACGAAATGAATATATCAGGAAAAGAATAGGTATAATATCTTGTACAGATTACATAGAGAGAGAACAAATCAAGTGGTGGTCACATTATGAGAATGCATCACGAAAAGTTGCCCGTACAAGCATATAACCAAATAAGATCAGGGTACAAAACCAGAGGAAGACCACGGAAAATATGGATAGAAAACGTCAGGGACATCCTGTACAGACACAGTCATAGCACAGCCGAGGCCACACATCTGGCTTTAGAACGCAAGCTCGAGCTCCAATCACCCCTACGCTAAACGGCAAGAGTGGACCACAAACCACCTTGGGAAAGACAATAGACAAAATAGTGATAAACTTAATTATCAAGTAGTTTCCTTGAATACCTGTCAACTTTAAAAGAAAAAAATCTATACCACAATAGGCCTACATATAAAAACATGTAAAAGTCAGTAAAATCTTGTAAGCAATTTTTTTACATTTCGTGAAAATTCATAGGTAAATTTCACTATTACTGAATGCAATTTTGCATAAAAACGACTGCTGGTGGTGCCCTTTGACAAAATTTCTAGTACAAGGCCACGTTCTAATTTTCATTTACAAAGACCTTGTAAAATTCAAACTATTTAATTATTGGATGTTCATTTGTGGATTTAATGTTAACGTGGATATATAATATTGAAGCAAAAAAATATAGACAGATACATGGCTTTCTATAAATTATGCCAACAATTAATTGTAGCCACTTTTTAAGCTCTCGACCATCCAGCTTAATAATGTTAAAAGAAAAATTATCAGAAAAAAGCATAAAACTACAAGATTTTTTCTGATGTTTAGAAAAATGTTTCAAATTCAAACTAGCGTATAAAAAACAGTATTGTTGATGTCAATTTTTGTGTCAAACTCTTCTCATCCCTTGTCAACAATTGTCAAACTGTTTCAGACCCCGTCCTCCATAATTGTTGACGCGTTTTATGGACAACCTCCATGGCAATTATTTGTGTTTTCTCTAGCCAATGTGGTGTGTACTTGTTGAATAATGTTACATTTTCAACTGGAACGTAATGTTTGGTAAGGAAAATTGAAAATATGTACTCACTGCGCAAAACTGAAATCCGACAGGTAAAGCTTAGAACGAGGTAATAAAGTTTTGCTAATAACACTAAACACACATAGGCACACACAAATCGACGTTTCGACCAGAAGACCTTTATCAAGGATCACAAACACGTATAAATCAAAGACAACAAGTAAGGATTTTATCTTAATAAAGACCATTTTATTGAAGCATTAGATACACAGATACAGTGAAGGCAGACATGGAGACCACGAAAACGATGGACCACCGACATAAAAGAGGCAACAAATTCCACAATATATTCAGCACACGAGAGGGCCATCTCCAGAAAACTCTCCTACACCTGACGCTGAAAGACAACAACCGGCTTAGCGAATAGATATATAGATTTTGTATTGTTTTTTACTACATTCTGTAATGATGACTTCTGTAATGATGTATCCACATTCTCTTCTCTAATGATGACTTGTGATGGTTTGTCTACATTCTCTAATGATGATTTTTTGTGATGATTTGTCTACATTCTCTGGTGACTATTATAATGGTTTGTCTATATTCTCTGATGACTTTTGTGATGGTTTGTCTATATTCTCTGATGACTTTTGTGATGGTTTGTCCACATTCTCTGGTGACATTATAATGGTTTATCTATATTCTCTGATGACTTTTGTGATGGTTTGTCTACATTCTCTAATGATGACTTTTGTGATGGTTTGTCTCCATTCATTGATGACTTTTTGGATGCTTGGACCTGCTCCTTTGGACACGTATCTTTTGTGTCTAATAATAAACATGAACTATGCCGATTCCAACATGGAACATCTAGATTATCACATAAAGCCTGGTTACAGTTTCTATAACAATAGTTAACTGTAGAATGATGGACACATCCATTTTCTGCACTAATAAATGCAGCAACAGCTTGTTTGCTCGTTAGATCGTTACTTACCGATCCAGTTAGTTCCACATCCTGGGAATATTTAACAGGATGTATTTCTGTAAGTTTTCTTAAAGACATACCTAAAAATTGATTTTCATCAATTAGTTGGTGTTTTGATTTCTCATACGTCTCCAAAGTTGATGTTAAACCGGCACTTTTTGATTGTTTATTACTTAAATCAATTGTCTCTTCAAGTTTACTTGACATTTCAGTTGCTTCTGAAGTCCTTAGAAGTTTCTGCAATAAATACTTCTCACTTTCAATAAGTCCCTTAACAATGTCTTTTAGAGCATTCAGTTCTTTCCACACTGCGCTGCTTTCTCCGTGCACTGGCATTATAGGATATCTTGTCCTAAGGATACCAACGTTCGGAATATCGGGCAAAAGTATTCTGATACCTGAAGCTCTTACTATTCTCACATTTGAATCTTGGTCAAGGACACTAACAGAACCTGTAGAAGTATCAGCAGGGTTTCCATCAATCTCGGTTCCAGAAAAAAACATATCAGGAGTTTGGTAAAATAAAACATTGTTTGTACCGTTGTATGATTTGTCTTTCGTGTCACCACCATTTCTCATTCCTTTATTTGTAACACCACCATGACGGTCTAGCGATAAATATTTTAAATTATAAGGATTCCAATTGTGTAACGGTGTCAAATAGATAATCTCTAGTGGTATGGCGAAAGTCATTTTTTTGGGTACAAAAGCATTTTTGGTATCTTTACACAACGTTGAAGTCAATGAGGATACTCTGGACTGTGTTGTCTCAGCCATAAATATGTTGGGATCACTGAACCCTCTTACATTTCTATTTAAACCCATGGCATTATTTTTATTAATTTTGTAATGTCTATGGTAGAATCCAACATTTAGCATGCTGTTGTTCTTGGATCGAGGATCTAGCATGCCGGCAATGGAACATGTATCCACGATGTCTGCTATGTAGTTATCTTTGCCGGGAACTTCAGACATTAATGCATCCAAGTGTGTTCTTGAAGTAAATTTCATGTCATGAGGGCCCACCAGGTGAAATCTTGCTGCTCTTGTGATCTATTTTTTGTTTGATATCAAAAATAAGAAAGTGCATTAATATTTTATATTGTCACTCTTAATTGGCAAGAAGTCAGACATGATGATTATTTGTAAGAAATAAAATCCCCAACATGCAAGATCAAAGTGAATGATAATATCCCCAAATCCAAGATCAAAGTGAATGATAAAATCCCCAACATGCAAGATCAAAGTGAATGATAAAATCCCCAACATGCAAGATCAAAGTGAATGATAAAATCCCCAACATGCAAGATCAAAGTGAATGATAAAATCCTCAACATGCAAGATCAAAGTGAATGATAAAATCCCCAACATGCAAGATCAAAGTGAATGATAAAATCCCCAACATGCAAGATCAAAGTGAATGATAAAATCCCCAACATGCAAGATCAAAGTGAATGATAAAATCCCCAACATGCAAGATCAAAGTGAATGGTAAAATCCCCAACATGCAAGATCAAAGTGAATGATAAAATCCCCAACATGCAAGATCAAAGTGAATGATAAAATCCCCAACATGCAAGATCAAAGTGAATGGTAAAATCCCCAACATGCAAGATCAAAGTGAATGGTAAAATCCCCAACATGCAAGATCAAAGTGAATGGTAAAATCTCCAACATGCAAGATCAAAGTGAATGGTAAAATCCCCAACATGCAAGATCAAAGTGAATGGTAAAATCCCCAACATGCAAGATCAAAGTGAATGATAAAATCCCCAACATGCAAGATCAAAGTGAATGGTAAAATCCCCAACATGCAAGATCAAAGTGAATGGTAAAATCCCCAACATGCAAGATCAAAGTGAATGATAAAATCCCCAACATGCAAGATCAAAGTGAATGGTAAAATCCCCAACATGCAAGATCAAAGTGAATGATAAAATCCCCAACATGCAAGATCAAAGTGAATGATAAAATCCCCAACATGCAAGATCAAAGTGAATGGTAAAATCCCCAACTTGCAAGATCAAAGTGAATGGTAACATCCCCAACATGCAAGATCAAAGTGAATGACACTGTACTCAAACAGTTATACTAGTTCAAATATTGCGGAACAACAATGACATCAGACGGAAATTATTTCAACAGAGTTTAAAAACAGAATAAGACAGGAAAAAACAGTCTTCAGAAAAATGAAGAATACACTGTGCAATGTGTCTCTGTCAATAGAAGATAAAGAAGAGAGTTGTTCAGAACTGCTGACATCGATTATAACATATTGGCGCCATTTCTTGGACAATAAATAAAGAGATTGAAAAATTATAAAGGGAACACTTTCTCCCATCACCTCTAGTCACTCGCATTTCTACCATTCTCTAATATGTACATTGTCTCGTTCGACTTCCTCCTGGTCTTCTTGTAGGGTATCCATGACTGCTCTAATCAATTCATTCCTGTCTCTTCTTATCTCGGTGTCGTTCACCAAAGCTTTACCAGCCAACACATCGGCTCTTTCGTTTTCCCTGACCACAGCATGACGTGGACAGTAGATCGATGTAATGCTCTGTGCGTTGCTGAAAAGAGTGACCCACTCAGTTCTGATCATACACTTTCTTTCTTGCGCAGCATACTTTGAGAGTCCGATAGAATCACCCAGTCTGTCGATGATTGCATCGCCAACCAAGTGAGAGCTGCTGTCTCCTCCTTCATTTCCATTCTCATACTCGATATTGTAGTTGGGTACGAAGCTGACTAGTGAAGTAGCCGAGGTGAGACCCAAGCTCGTCTAAGATATATTGTGTCAACGGTATGCTTGTGTTAGGGGATTTATTGATGTTTGTTTAATTCACGAAGGGATGCATTCCACGGCGACAGTATACCAGGATCGTGACGTCCTGCCAGGAGCATAGCATAGCCAGGTCCTGCCAGGAGCATAGCATATACGTCTGTGCCAACCAGTTCATTATTCTTCTGTGCCAACCAGCTCATTCATTTTCTGTGACAACCAGTTCATTATTATTCTGTGCCAATTAGTTCATTATTCTTATTTGCCAACCAGTTCATTATTATTCTGTCACATCCGCTAACGTTGGAATTAAGTGAGTGCTTGACATCGGCAATGATGCAGACCTCACACTCTTCGTCACCTAGAAATATACCAGAAATAAACAAAGTTCAATTCCAGCTGGCCTACATCTCTTTCTCATGACGGGAACCATTTGACAAAAGAAAAAAGTAAAAAAATCAAGAAAAAATATTCAATGAGAATCATTATTTGTGTAATATCTGGCATGTTGTCAGCCTATAACCCAACTTTGCTTAGTCGCCTCTACGACATGCATAGAAAGAAGACAGTAACCCTACCCGTAACACCCTGAACTACATGTCCAGGCTCACACAGCGGCAATACGGGCGGCGGTCTTCAATGACTTACTTCTTACTAATTAAAGAAAGATTATTTGTAACTTTGATCTCACCACAGACAAATCATCATGAAATGAAGTATAACTGTTAACAAATCATCATCAACTGAAGTATAACTGTTAACAAATCATCATCAACTGAAGTATAACTGTTAACAAATCATCAGCAACTGAAGTATAACTGTTAACAAATCATCAGCAACTGAAGTATAACTGTTAACAAATCATCAGCAACTGAAGTATAACTGTTAACAAATCATCATCAACTGAAGTATAACTGTTAACAAATCATCATCAACTGAAGTATAACGGTTAACAAATCATCAGCAACTGAAGTATAACTGTTAACAAATCATCAGCAATTGAAGTATAACTGTTAACAAATCATCATGAAATGAAGTATAACTGTTAACAAATCATCATCAACTGAAGTATAACTGTTAACAAATCATCATCAACTGAAGTATAACTGTTAACAAATCATCATCAACTGAAGTATAACTGTTAACAAATCATCATCAAATGAAGTATAACTGTTAACAAATCATCATCAACTGAAGTATAACTGTTAACAAATCATCATCAACTGAAGTATAACTGTTAACAAATCATCATCAAATGAAGTATAACTGTTAACAAAGCATCAGCAATTGAAGTATAACTGTTAACAAATCATCAGCAATTGAAGTATAACTGTTAACAAATGATCAGCAATTGAAGTATAACTGTTAACATATCATCAGCAACTGAAGTATAACTGTTAACAAATCATCGTTAACTTACTGCGTGTTGCTGTAAGGTGAAGCCTCTGGGTAATCGACTACTAAGATCGTCAACAATTTTTAGATAAGATGTTGGCAGATCTTTAGAAAGTGGATGACAAAGTATTCGATAATTCCACTGGGCATATTCGGGTAAACCATTTTCATTGATTCTAAAGATGATTGTTGGTAGGTAAGCAAGGTTCTCAAACACATCTTTACGTCCGGTGTATTCCAGGAAGCGAATTTTATCCTTGGAAAAACAAGTCATTTATATTTTATGATATATTGTTAAATTATATTTATGTTAAAAACTATATAAACGTGATATATGACAATCTGAGATTTAGTTGTGAACATATCATTCATTAGTTGTACGTATATCATTCACTAGCGTTATGTATATCATTCTTTAGTTGTATTATATCATTCCTTAGTTGTATTATATCATGAATTAGTTGTATGTTAATCATTCATTAATTTTATGTATATCATTCATCACTTGTATGTGCATCACTCATTAGTTGTATGTATATCACTCATAGTTGTATATGTATCATTCGTTAGTTGTGTGTATATCATTAATTAGTTGTATGTACATCATTCATTAGTTGTATGTATAAATTAATAAATGATAAACATAAACTGATAAACATAGCCAAGGGAAATAATCAAATATGTAGGCACGAATTGGCGCCATGACTGCGAAAATATTACCAATTTTGATAACACATTTTCCTATTTCTAACTTGTTTTCAAAATCCCCAATTGTATTTATTCTTTATTTTATGTATAATATATTGCTTATAACGAATTCTGCTATTACATACATATTTCGTCGTCCTGACGATGCTGATTATATAGGCAAATAAAAAAGAATTTATAGAAAGAAAGAATAGATTGAATGAAGCATCGAATGAGCATGTACCTCTAGATCTACCCAAGTTTCTGCATCTAGTGAGTGTCTCTCACTAACAAACGGCTCCTCAATCTTCTTGTCCTTGGTTATCCATGCTCCCTCCAGATAACACAGAACAGGTCGAAAGTAGCGTCTGTAATCTCGCAGACTGGTATTTTGTTGTTTCCATGCTTGAAACCATTCCCTCATCTCATCAATCTGTTCAGATGTCACATAATAACAATGTTAGAATGTTCATATGTCACATAATAACAATGTTAGAATGTTCATATGTCACATAAAACAAAGATTGTATAATTTTCAAATGTCACATAATTACGATGGTATAATTTTCAAATGTCACATAATTAAGATGGTATAATTTTCAAATGTCACATAAAACAAAGATTGTATAATTTTCAAATGTCACATAATTACGATGGTATAATTTTCAAATGTCACATAATTACGATGGTATAATTTTCAAATGTCACATAATTAAGATGGTATAATTTTCAAATGTCACATAATTACGATGGTATAATTTTCAAATGTCACATAATTAAGATGGTATAATTTTCAAATGTCACATAAAACAAAGATTGTATAATTTTCAAATGTCACATAATTACGATGGTATAATTTTCAAATGTCACATAATTAAGATGGTATAATTTTCAAATGTCACATAATTAAGATGGTATAATTTTCATATGTCACATAATTAAGATGGTATAATTTTCAAATGTCACATAATAAAGATGGTATAATTTTCAAATGTCACATAATTAAGATGGTATAATGTTCAGAAATAGAAATGTGTTCTGGAGATGATTGTGTCATGTGTTTCGTATATGGTTGGTTCCGCGGCTTTCTGTATTCATATAATCCACATCCTGCTAGGTCTGCCACTGGTCTGTATTCGTTGTGTCTTATTTCCAATGATTATTGTGGAACGTTGTCTGATGTTAATCGGGAGGTGTGTGCAAAACACTTAAAATATGTTTTCTTCTGATGTAATATAAAACTTGGGTTGTGTTAAGTTAGTCGTTTCATGTATTTGTTTCTGATTATGTCCCTTATTGCTACTCTGACTTGAGGGGTTCCATGGATGACCTGAAGCGAATCACACAATTCATTGAAGCTATTGGTGTTGTAACCTGATATCTGACTGAAGCTATTGGTGTTGTAACCTGATATCTGACTGAAGCTATTGGTGTTGTAACCTGATATCTGACTGAAGCTATTGGTGCTGTAACCTGATATCTGACTGAAGCTATTGGTGTTGTAACCTGATATCTGACTGAAGCTATTGGTGTTGTAACCTGATATCTGACTGAAGCTATTGGTGTTGTAACCTGATATCTGACTGAAGCTATTGGTGTTGTAACCTGATATCTGACTGAAGCTATTGGTGTTGTAACCTGATATCTGACTGAAGCTATTGGTGCTGTAACCTGATATCTGACTGAAGCTATTGGTGTTTTAACCTGATATCTGACTGAAGCTATTGGTGTTGTAACCTGATATCTGACTGAAGCTATTGGTGTTGTAACCTGATATCTGACTGAAGAACGATGAAGAAGAAGAAGCTATTCTGAGATTTCTGCTTAAAAATGCCATTTCTGTCGCAAAATATTTTATTTATCTTGATTCTTGATTAGAAACTGGCCTCACAGCACATGGGGCATTCCCATAAGTGCTCCGCTCTCTGTTCCAGCAGCCTTCCGACTTGATGGTGTTTCGAGTCTAATGCCGTTGAAACAGACGTCGACATCAGGGCACAACTCTAACCCTGCGAATTGTTTTTTTGTTGTTCAGCCCACCAACGTCGTGCCAGTCCTAGTTCAAGCACAACGTCGGCCTGTCGGAACAACATGGTAACTGTTATCGAAGGTTACGACTACGGGATTGTATAGATGATGTGTCATGAAGCTTCTATAAGAAGATAACCTCAATATAAAGGGTTGTCATACAGTGTCCACGTTTGACATTATCGTTGAGTATGAGAGTTAATAAAAAACTGGCTAAACAACATGATTCTTTCCAGAACACTACAATATTTTGATCATACCAAAATCCATGACAGCCTAGAGAAGACCGTAATGTAGGGAATGATGCCAGGAGACGGACAGGAGACAGACCAAGACGAAGATGGACGCATAACAATAAAGGCCACCTGAATATGACAGTAACAGAAGCAGGACGGGCTCAAGATCGATTGAAGTTTAGAACATCTGTGATGACAACTGCATCCTGTTCAGGATTTGCTACCTGACGATGATGATGATGATGATGATGATGATGATTATGATGATGATGATGATGAAGATGATGATGGTGATGATGATGATGATGATGATGATGAGAGTTAAAATAATTTGCTTATACATCTGTCTTTTTATTGGTTGAATTATGTCTCACGAAACCTAATAGAGATATTGTATGTGATTTACAATCAAAGTTCGAAATCTGACATGGATGTGATTTACATTGAAAGTTCGACATTTGACATGGATGTGATTTACATTGAAAGTTCGACATTTGACATGGATGTGATTTACATTGAAAGTTCGAAATCTACCATGGATGGTTGTGAGATCGCTAAAGAATAGAAAATAAGAATCCAGGGAGTCTTGAACTTACTTGTTCTTGCATTGTAGGCTTAATCAAGACATCCTTTGGCACAGGTGGAAAAGGTATGTCTTCAACCAAATTATAGGCTGATGACTTCTTGCTAGGCATACGCAGCATGTAGTCGTTATGTCTGGTACGAAACTCGACACCGTGCAGAACATACTGAAATATGCATGAGCATTTATATTAGTGGTTCCCTAATTTTCCTAACTGATCCTCCCATTGGACATTTGAAGCATAGACATTACCCTTCTTCCATTTCACAATTAGACTCCAATTTAAACCCATCCCAACTTTTTCAACCGCACAATAACTCCGGGAAACAAAAGATCACATTTAGTACGAGGTGTGGCGTAGGTAAAGACAATGTGTTTGTTCTAATTTTCGTTAATACCATATTTGAATAAGAACACTTTAAAATTAACTGTAGTTATAAAAATATATTTTTACTTTTTATTAATTATTGTTTTAATTGATTATATTTTAATTTGAAAAAATAATCATGCCTTCAATCAGGGGCAGACCATGTAAACGATATAAATTTAAAAAATCCACGACAACAAACATATATGGCGCATACAAAATGTCATCTCCAAAGAACTCTTATACCCCTGAAGACGCTGCTTATTCTTGATTCTTCTTTATTAGAAACTGACCTCACAGCACTTGGGCATTCCCATAAGTGCTCAGCCATCTGTTCCAGTAGCTATTCGACTCGATGGTGTTTCGAGTCTAATGCTGCTGAAAGAGAAATCGACATCAGGGCACAACTCTGCCATTGCAACAGGTTTCTTTGTTGTTCCGCCCACCCACGCCGTGCCAGTAACTAGTTCAAGCAACACGTCGGCCTGTCGGAACAACATAGTAACTGTTACCGAAGGTTACGACTACGGGATTGTATAGATGACGTGCCATGAAGCTTCTATAAGAAGATAACCTCAATATAAAGTCATGTCATCTACTAAGGTTTTCTGTTGCATGGTTGGTTTGTCTAGTGAGCCATTGGTCAGACCCACAGACACAACCGCATGCTAAAACAGAAACGTTTGTACAATCAAGGAATAAAACGCGAGAAGAAAGAAAAATGTTGAACACTATAAAATGATAGTGTAGCGTTACGACACGATAGTGTAAAATTATAACATGCTAGTGTAACATTATAACATGACAGTGTAACATTATAACATGGCAGTGTAACATTATAACATGGCAGTGTAACATTATAACATGGCAGTGTAACATTATAACATGGCAGTGTAACATTATAACATGGCAGTGTAACATTATAACATGGCAGTGTAACATTTTTTGGTATAAATCCTACCTTCCTTACCTATAGATGTATATAACTGATTTAAGCATTGGAGAATGACCTATAGATGAATATACATGATTGAATTATTGCTGTATGACCTATAGATGAATATATACGGCACTTGATGATGATGATGATATATATATATATATATCATCATCATCATCAAGTGCCGTCTCCGCAACGAAGGTTGGCTGCAACGTATCTCCAACATCTCCTGTCTCATGTCTTGGTGGTGCACTCTGCTAGACTGTAACCTGTCCATCGTGTAATGTTACTCTCCCACTTGTATCTCTGCCTACCTCTTGCTCGCTTCCCTTTGACTTTACCCTCAAGTAGGGTCTTCAATAAGGTGTCATGTCTTTTAATGTGTCCAATGTATTTTATTTGCCTGATCTATACATATTTATATATATATATATATATATATATATAAATGATTGCTGCATGACCTATAGATGAATATAGATATAAATGATTTCTGAATACCATATACAAGATTATACATGAATGAATGAGTATTAGGTATTAGGTATGTTGTTTATCATCTTCGTACACCGGACACTTCCATAGGTGCTCAGATCTCCGATTCAGTAAATCTCTCAGGGTATAACGGCTGATTGTGCCGGTTCTTTGTTGGTTCACTGCTCTTTTTGAAATCTTTGTCAGTGGTTCTCTTCGGGCCACGCCCATCCTCACTCCCAATTCTTGCATTCTTGATATTGACTCATGTTTATTCATCTCAAAATCCTCTGAGCGTGAGTATGTCTGCTCGGTCTATAGGCTGACCGTGTGGTGGCGAGACTAGCTAATTTGTCGGCCGGTTCGTTTCCCTCCACGCCCGCATGTCCGGGGACAAAAATAAGCGTGAGTTTTCGTAGTGATGCCCGCATTTTAGCTCTCTCCAATGACTCCGACAATTCCCTACGTACATCACCTGTTTTGACTTTCTGAATCATATTCAGTGAATCACTTAGAATGAGTGAGTGCTAATGACCTATAGATGCATATATAAGATTGAATGATTGAGTAATGACCTATAGATGAATATATAAGATTGAATGATTGAGTAATGACCTATAGATGAATATATAAGATTGAATGATTGAGTAATGACCTATTGTTGTATATAATCACTTTCACTAACATTAAGCCTCTCGTGTTTTTGTGTGTTTGTTCTTACCTCACCCTCCCCTAAGCCTAATGTATTCCTGTAATTAGCGTGGTCGTGTATCGCTGCAATGGCTTCTCCAGTATGCGAGTTCGTGTAGTAAGTTTCTGGTCCCCCTCTATTGATTCTCACCTGTTTGATACCTGATCCACCATCACTCCTCACCTTTTTCTCTATAAATAATTGTTGCAACATCACCTGTAATGCATATTTCAGGTGAAAGCACATTGATGATGTCACACTTGTAACAATAAAATAGTGAAATGTGTGCGAATATCTAGGTCGCACGTGCGATATTTTATATGTAAGTGCAATTTATCTATTTTTACATATCGAACGCATATGGGAAATATACATTGGAAAATATTTTTTTTTAAATACACCACCTGTATAATACAGGAGAATAGTCTTGTCTTGTCCTGTTTTGTCTTGTCCTATCCATGTGTGCCGCTAGCGCGTCAACGGGAGCCGACATCTTCTTTCTTTAGCTAACTGTGATGTCGCTGCCATTGTGCAGCCTTGATGTTCTAGTATTTCTCTGATGTCATCTATCCATCTTTATCTGGGTCGTCCCCTATTTCTCTATTCAGATGATCTTTTATTGAAGGCTATCGAAGGAATGCAATCTGGTTCTATCCTAATAATGTGGCCGAACCATTTTATCTTTTGTGTCTATGTATTCTTTGCACAATATTGTTTTCATCCGATTTCTTACTGTGTCACTGTTTATTATATCTCTTTTTGTTTTCCCCAGTGCTGTTCTCAGGCACTTCATTTCACATACAGCGAGTTTGTGTTCTAGTTTCTCTGTCACTGTCCAGGTCTGACATTGGTAACATGGTCTCCGCATGAACACTGTGTTTATTAACGTTCTGTTGGAGATCATGTCCATGTTCTGGAGAAGTATAGTGGAAAATGTAAATATAACTGCGTGCAAGTTTACATATTTGTAATCAATTCTCATGTTCCCATGAATCAATGTTGGTCAACCACATGGGTTAATTTGTAATCAATTCTCATGTTCCCATGAATCAATGTTGGTCAACCACATGGGTTAATTTGTTCATTTGAATTTTTATGAAGTTCATTTTCATGTTTGCAGGCAAGGGAGAAAACCAAACATGTAACCAATAATATAGTTCATACACACTATTCTCAGTACTGGGCTCCCTCCCAACCACAGACGTTGGCATAATTGATAATAATAATGAGAACAACAATCTTCTTCTTCTTCTTCTTTCTGTTCTCATGTACCTTTCGGTGTTGAGGGGAGAGTGAGTGTACGGTCTTTTGCCCGTCTATGTGCCTCTTCTGCTGTTATATTTCCGAGTGTCTCTAATACACTATCTATCCACCTTTTACGATGGCGTCCAATATGTCGCCTGTTTGAAAACAACAATGAGAAGCATATATGTATAGATGATATGCAATGAAGCTTCTGTAAGAAGATAATCTCAATATAACGGCATGTCATCTACTAAGGTTTTTATGTTGCATGGGTGGTTTGTCTAGTGGGCCATTGATGAGACCCACAGCTGGAACCACATGCGTTCAGATATATAGCAACCATGCATAACAGTTCATCACGAAGACTTATCTCATGGTTTAGAAATCTGACAAACAAACGACAAAACCTGCAGACATATATTTTTTAGTTGTGTACAAAACGCATATTGCAAAACTCTAGGGCACTGCTCAGTGCACTGGTATACTAGCCGGTTGGCCATAATCCCATCCTTCAGTCTAGCCAAGAATTTCGTTACACGAGCACATTCAAAGTTGACACAGATCAGGAAACAGTTACCAGAAGAAATTTGCAAAGGCCACAACTGGCGTGATTCTAGTCACCAACACTAGGATGCCGTAAATGCACTTGCAACTGATACATCCGACTCCAGTACAGAATCTGGATTCATTTGACACTCTTCTTCTTCTTCTTCTTCTGTAATCAATTGTTAAAATTTAGTCCAGTATTAGTCATGTATAGATTGGTTGTGAACAATCTGAACAGGTTATTCTAGTTTTTAACACAGTTCTACAAATCTGCATACATGAATGTTGGATAAGTCTACCAGTAGACATAATGTTAGATAAGTCTACAAGTACACATGAATGTTGGATCGATTCTACAAGTACAACACAAAAGTCAGATGCCACTCGTGTTGTTGGGCCCGAAAATGGCGCAAACAATAATAACAGTTATCTAACATAGAAGTCGTTGGAAGCGACTAAGCAGGTTTTGTGTGGAGTTCACTGTCCCAACCCATAGGTCACCCAAAAGCCATGCTGAAATAGGATGTCTATGATCTAAAGGCACAGTTGTCGCAGCTAATCTGTAAACCATAACGCAAGGCATTCCGTTCTCCGGTCTTGCTAACGTGCAGGAGTTTAACAATGAACACAAAAGAAGAAGTAACATATTTCGTGACAATATTACATACCTGTCTGGACAAGACTGAAATTTCAGACTTGAGTGTTTCAATCTCTTCTTTCAACGTTACCTGACATATTACACTCGTCATTAGATATATCTCAATGTACAGAACAAGAGCGGTCATTGTGGCTAGAAATTTGTCATAAATATTTATCAGATAGAAATATATTAGAAATACATAATCAATCAATCTATCTATTAACTAATCAATCAATCTATCTATTAACTAATCAATCTATCTATCTATTAACCAATATATCTATATCTATCTATCTATCTATTAAACAATCAATGTATCTATATAATAACCAATCTATTTATCTATCTATTAACCAATCAATTTGTCTACTTATTAACCAATCAATTTAATTATCTATTAACCAATCAATTTATCTATTTATTAACCAATCAATTTAATTATCTATTAACCAATCAATTTATCTATTTATTAACCAATCAATTTAATTATCTATTAACCAATCTATTTATCTATCTATTAACCAATCAATTTATCTATCTATTAACCAATCAATTTATCTACTTATTAACCAATCAATTTAATTATCTATTAACCAATCAATTTATCTATTTATTAGCTAATCAATTTATTTATCTACTAACCAATCATTTTATTTATCTATCTATTAACAATTCTATCTATCTATCTATCTATCTATCTATATATATATATGTCTGTCTGTCAGTCTGTCTGTCAGTCTGTCTGTCTGTCTGCCTGCCTGCCTGTCTATCTGTCTATCTATTTTATTTTTGCATGAAAAACGTCATTGTATACGTTAACCACTTCAACTCCTTCTTGTCAACAACTGTCAAACTTAACATTTCAGTTCTCCCTTCCCGATTTTGTAACGTAATTCATGGATAGTTGCTATGATGCGTCATCACAAATAAATAGATTTACTGACGCAGCCAAATAAATAGAGTTACTGAGAGATGGAGTTAAATAAAGATAATTACTGATAGATGGAATTAAATAGAATTACTGAAAGACGGAGGCAAATAAAAAGAATTACTGAAAGATGGAGGCAAATAAATAGAATTACTGACGGAGGCAAATAAATAGAATTACTGAAAGATGGAGGCAAATAAATAGAATTACTGAGAGATGCAGGCAAATAAATAAGATTACTGACATATGAAGGCAAATAAATATAATTACTGACAGATGGAGGCAAATAAATAGAATTACTGACAGATGGAGGCGAATGGTAGAATATTCCTTTAGTGATATGAGATTATAAAAAACTAACAATTATTTTATATATATCGGATAATGATTTAATTGATGACCCATATAGGGTCAGTGACCCAAAGCCATGTTGAAGTCGGATGTGTCAGGCCGAAAGGCGCTGATATCACAGCAGTGCTGTAAACCATGACACGACGCATTCAGTTCTCCGGACTACATCCTGCTGATCTGCAGAAGTTTGAGAACGAACGCAGAAGAAGAATAAGGGAATATTCTAGCTCACGGATAAAGTATATTGAAAGCATTTCTGGTGCTCATTAAATTATTATAAAATTATCAAGTCAGGTACAGTCACCTAACTGTTTTAACTGTAATATTTTATCTGTAATATTTTCTTTAATTCTTACCACAATAAATATCCTGTTATAAACATTGAATTTGTTGCTATGTCCGGCACAGTGGCTGAGAGCCAGTGAGAAATTCTTACAATCTTGAGGATGAGTCTTGTAGCGGGTTCGAAACAGTTGTTGGAAGTTGAAAAAACATACTAGTAAACAAGTATAAATAACCAAAATATCAGACGATGTTTGACAAAGTGGCGAGTGCCGCAGTAACAAAACAAATAAGCGATTCCAGACTATATAAAGATAATAATGTTACTATAATACTAACGATAAAAATAAACAAACTATTGTAGAAAATAATAGAAATAAACACAATAACAAGCACTGTTTCTACATCGCGGTCCAAACGGGATCTTTCTCAAGAAACGTAGAGAGAAACAAAAATGTGTATTTATGTACACAGATATTTATACCAAGACATCTTTATAGATAAATGTGGAAAAAAGTCATTGTTAGTGTGTTTATTGTTATTGTGTTTATTGTTATTGTGTTTATTGTTATTGTGTTTATTGTTATTGTGTTTATTGTTATTGTGTTTATTGTTATTGTGTTTATTGTTATTTAGCTTCTGCGTTGTTTTATTTATTTTGATAGTTATTATTATAGTAACAATATTAACTTTATATAGTCTAGTAAACAAGTGATCGTATCATACTGAACGTACAAATAGCAGAGAATAACGTGTTGATTTATTTCGTCATGATTAAGTTATGCTGCATCTTGCTACGCTGCATGCGATATCTCTGTACACAACTGATGATCTATGAGCTCTGTTCTATTGATGACAGACCTGACCCAATCAGAATGTAGTTGTATTGTTTTTATGTTAATATTTAATTGGTTAGAAACTAACGTCCTTGATCGTATAGGATCATATAACAAGAAGTAAGATCTGTCGTAATCAATAATGAAATGTGTTATGACCTAGATTTATCATAAGAAGCGAGAGCGTGTTGTCAGCACACACTTTTAAATTATAAGTTCTAAAAAATCAATGCAAACATTAGCTGAGATTATGCCATTTTTCTCTTATCGACAGCAACACTTCAAAACATTACCCTTTTGTGTGACACTGTGAAAGACTACTTTGTTCTTTTCATTTACTTCGTTCTTTTCTTTGGCTGGCGACACGTGCGTTGTCTTTTGTAGTGATACGCAAGAGGGTACTCTCGTGCGAGTTTCTGTCGATCGACAAAAACGAGCCCTCCGATGAACGTATGTTTACAATACATTTTAGGACAATAAATGTAGAAGGGCATGGTTGTTAGTTGACCGGAAGAACAGATTACGCCATATTATTTATAAATCTGTACAACCCTGGTTTCTTGGCATTTCAAATAAGTTTCAGCAGGTTGCCGTTAGTTTCTAATCTCTAACCACTCTTCACTTACCGTACTTGATGCATAATTTCAATAAAGAATTTATTCAACACCACTGTTCGAAGCCGTTATTGTTCACATTCTAAACAGACGGTACTAAACCAGAGTTGATCAAAGTGTTCAAAAACGCCCTTTCTGATGCGATGGAAGATTTGAGTAATACAATTTTCGGCCAAGGGAGTGGTTGGGGAGTATGTAGTGTCATGGGAGCAAAAGAGCTTTAGGTAACACTGAAACCATCAAATTGCGCAAAATATATTGAAAGTACTTATTACTTTTTGTGTACAATGAAGACAAGAGATGCAATTCTGTTGATAATATTTGCGTTTTCTGAAATCTAAGATAATCAACAAGGATCTGAAACCTGACCCATATATGATTATTGAAACCAGTTGCAAGCGAATGTTGAAAACGTAAAACTTTTTAACCTTGTTAAAGTGAAAATAATATAAAACTTTGTAACAATATTGGCATTTGTTTTTCTTGGAAATAATTATATTTCAGTAACTTTTTTAAAGCGAGTATAGAGGAGAGATTTTCGTGATGTTACTTCATTACAGTGTTGAATACTTTCAATATTTTCATTGAATTTCCTCATGAAAAAAATGATTGTAGTTCTGCTTGATGTGTGAAAATTTTGTTTACAATGCGGCTATCACGCCTTTAAGATTATATGACCAAATGCCCATCTCGTGATATTTCTCTCCCACTTGTATCTATGCCTATCTCTTGCTCGCCTTTCCTTGACTGTACCCTCAAGTAAGGGCATCAACGCATTTGAGATAAAATGCTACAGAAAGATACTTAGAATATCATGGAAAGAGGAAAAGAGAAACTCAGATATTATAAACACATTGAAGATTCCAGAGTGTTGGTTACTAAACACAATAACAAAAAGAAAACTACGCCTGTTTGGTCATATAAAAAGACAACAGTTTAGAAAGACAAATAATGGAGGGCAGAGCTTCCTGAAATTTACCTGTACTTCAATCCCATACACTGTTTAATGATTGTGTCTTGATCAAGCGAAGATACATGGTTTAAATAAAGCACGCCTTTCTACACAAAATATTAGCTTTAATCCATCATTCCAACACCAGAAATATTCATTCATTACAGTGTGTTATCTCAAGCCGAACAACCATATTCATTCTGTAATTGTACTATCTATAACAGACATACATTTATATGTATTGCTAATTATTCAATTATGATTAGGGATAGAACTCTCTCGTGGCAGTATACATGTACCGTCAGTCTAGACAAAATAGCCAACATGTAATATGTTACGATTTTGGCTGCTATCACTTCATGTTACATATAAGTTAAGTAAAGTAACACATAGCATTTATTAATGCCGTAGTGGTGTGAGATGTTAGTGATCTCACATTTCAGAGGCTCTGCAAAATGAGGGCGGTAGCCATCTCCTCTCCCTCGCAGTCTTTACTTCCCGGATTAATCCGGTACCCATTTTAGGCTGGGTCGACCTGGCAGCCGTTGCGATTTGAAAAACATTTCCGCTTCAACTGGGGAATGAACCCAAGACCACTCATATGCGATGCCAGTGCGCTAACCACTGCGTTACGCGGCTCCATAATACATATGTGTGCAAGTGTATACGAGTGTAGGTATATGTAAACATACGGGTACAAGTATATATTTATATAAATATATGATCAGAAGTGTAAGAACCAAGTAATTATTGTAGAAAATAAATGCGATATATGTATATAACCGTTGAAATCATACTATACATTTTTAATTTTATAAGTTGTATGTATACATATTTTTTTTTTAATGGAAAAAACTTAAGGGGAAAAACCTTAAGAAAAAAAAAATTCTCCACAGGTGTAACATGGCAACCCAAATCTTAGGATGTCAAAGATGCACCAGAAGAACCATAAACAATCATTTCTCGGAGAACTAAGACCACAAGCTTAAGACCTAAAGCAACAGTTAAACAAAGTCCTTTTAAGGACTACATCCCTTTCTATTCCCCCAATATTTTGTCCCTCTCAAAACACGCCGACCATACCCCGGGTCAAACCACCAGTCCCTAACAGGACAACCCAGGCCATAAGGCCATAGTATACGCCATGATGTAACCACATTAAAATCATTCCAAGGTTGAAAGAGCGTGTCTTCCACTAAGAAGACAAACCCACCAACAAACAAACAAACTTCATGATAAAGCAGTAAGCAGATTGTACTCTCAATAAAAAGCATTATGCTGGTTGTCTTATTACATCAAATAATTGTGAGTGTTTGCACGTAATAATAATGTTCAGGGAATACACTAAACGAGGACTAACATGTCCTAGTGTATCCTGGATGTATATCAGAGGACTAACATGTCCTAGTGTATCCTGGATGTATATCTCAGGACTAAAATGTCCTAGTGTATCCTGGATGTATATCAGAGGACTAACATGTCCTAGTGTATCCTGGATGTATAACTGAGGACTAACTCTGAAAGTCGATAGCTTAAAGAATTGTATGCGGAAATAGTTGATTACAGAAATGTCTAGGGAGTTTTGCAGTTCTCTCGTACAATTCCCGGGAATAGTAGACAACCAAGATACTTAAGTACCTGCGCCTGATGTACACTGATAACAGATTAGTAGAAAACCAAGATCCTTAAGTACCTTCATATGGCGTGCACTGAAATTAGACTAGCATTGCTCTTATGTTACGTACAGCTAACAATTTTAGGAATAATTGAACTAGGTTGTCGTGGCAGCAGATGGGATGAGAATTTATTGCATCTAGTCAACACATATATCTTAAAACTTGCACTCAAAAATTCGCGATACTGTCACAGAATAGTGGAACACTTCACGATACTGTCACAGAATAGTGGAACACTTCACGATACTGTCACAGAATAGTGGAACACTTCGCGATACTGTCACAGAATAGTGGAACACTTCACGATACTGTCACAGAATAGTGGAACACTTCGCGATACTGTCACAGAATAGTGGAACACTTCACGATACTGTCACAGAATAGTGGAACACTTCGCGATACTGTCGCAGAATAGTGGAACACTTCACGATACTGTCACAGAATAGTGGAACACTTCACGATACTGTCACAGAATAGTGGAACACTTCACGATACTGTCACAGAATAGTGGAACACTTCGCGATACTGTCGCAGAATAGTGGAACACTTCACGATACTGTCACAGAATAGTGGAACACTTCACGATACTGTCACAGAATAGTGGAACACTTCACGATACTGTCACAGAATAGTGGAACACTTCACGATACTGTCACAGAATAGTGGAACACTTCACGATACTGTCACAGAATAGTGGAACACTTCGCGATACTGTCACAGAATAGTGGAACACTTCGCGATACTGTCACAGAATAGTGGAACACTTCGCGATACTGTCGCAGAATAGTGGAACACTTCACGATACTGTCACAGAATAGTGGAACACTTCACGATACTGTCACAGAATAGTGGAACACTTCACGATACTGTCACAGAATAGTGGAACACTTCACGATACTGTCACAGAATAGTGGAACACTTCGCGATACTGTCGCAGAAAACTGGAAGAATACGTTCTAGCTCATTGACAATCTTTTCAGTGTTGCTAACAGAAACTGCCTAGCACCAATTGGACTTAAACCTAGGACATTCAGCGAGAATGACTAGTGACAAAGATCAACGATAAATCACAACAGACAATTCAGCAAGTAGGACTAGCGACAACCTCAACGATACATCAAGACAGACCATTCAGCAAGGATGACTAATGAAAAATTTGAACGATAAACTACGACAAACAATTAGTGCCGGGGTGACTTGATAATGATCAGACAATTGACTAACTATAAGAAAGTACAAACAACACATTTTTAACTGCAATAACAATATATAAGAATTATCTACTGTCTGCAAGGTTGTTTTTTTCTGTATGCAAGCTGACTCAAGCTCATTTAGTGCTGTTCATATTTCTCACACCGTGTGTGTGCGGCATCCAGATCTTGTTATCCTTATCGGGGGCTTTGGGTGATCGCACATTTTTACAAGTTGCTTTTTCCTTGTTCTGCTCCGTTGATTTGATCTGCGGCTCCTCTACTGCTCTGTTATTTGCCTGCTGTTGAACATATGCGTTCATTCAATTACAAGAATACATTCTTATATATTAACTTTATATATACATCATTCACATATCGCATATGAATTATATATACGAATTATGTGATTGCAAAGGATGCTTAAATAATTAATGTTTATCTTGATGTACAAGTTAGAGGAATAACATATACACACTCACAAACACGCACTTCCGCACGCAAGCACGCATACACAAACGCATGCACACACACACACATAAATATATATATATATATATATATATATATATATATATATATATATATATATATATATATATATATATATATATATATATATATATATATATATATATATATATATATATATATATATTGTAGAAAACCAGAGAAGATTGAACAATCATTTGTATTCCGTAGCAATACACATACATTGTCAATAATTAACACTGTGTTTCATGAACCTACTAATACTAATATGACAAAAAACGAAATAATTATAATAAGAATAATGACCAAAACGATTAACGTTTCGATCAATGATCTTCGTTAGAAGAACATTTTAGAAATAGGACTAGTATTGAATTCGAAAAATTGTGTTTTAAATCTATACAAAGATACATTTTCAGTTCCGATAACAACCAGACGCACTGGAAATGTGAGGGATGATGTACTCAGGGAAACTATAGAAACAAATAATATTTATAAACAAAATATACTAGCACTAAAACACACAGTCTTCATTGGGACGAAAGGCAACTAAAACACAGTTGCTCTAAATCTGCCTGCAAGCAAGGATGTAACATCCAGCTGAATATTGGCTTTAATTCAACATTTTTGTTTGTGCTGCTAATTGGTCGTGCCACAATTATCTCAATGTGCGGATGGAATACATATAAAGATAAATAGAAGTGGCAAGCAGAGCGATCTAAAACACCACATGATGTTGGAAGAAATGCATATATATTATGATCTTTTCTGAGTTTATTTGTCTTTTGAACTTGCTTTTTTTTTAATGAATAATAAATATGGTCTGAACTGCTGTATCAATATTATTTAAACTATGGATGCATCGCACAATTCCATTATATTTGAAACGCCTCTTGGGCTGATCTTAGGCCTAATTAGTCTTTTAAGTGCTTAGGCCTCTTGGCATGTACTAGTTTTAAATGTTTGTTGATCTTACATACATGTGCAGTATGTGTTGTTGATGCTGTTGTCTGTGTGTCGATCGACCGGTTCATGTTTATAGTAGTTTGAGAACACGCACATGAAAGTCTGGAGTATAATCGCATCTGTTTTAGGAATGATGATTAGTTCTGATTGGTGCCATTTGAAAGGACCATTCTCACTAGTGCAGGATTTTCGTACGAGCTACACACGTTATAGCTTAGGGCCTCCACTTTCCTGAGCAACTGTCATATATACTTAAATATATTGCAGCATTATTTGTCCCAATGCCGTACGTCCGGAAAGATTAGAGCCTTATCAAGTTTAATTCCGGCGCTGATTTTCACATTCAGTTTTTATCTTCTGATTTTTTTTCTAGTCCCTATTTATTTTCGGTGTCTCAGATGTAGCTCTATTGATATCTGAGACCATCACCGAATCAAAACGAATATTTGGGAACATACATTTTTCAATGTTCTTACAAATTTCGGAAGGAAACACGAACAGTTGAACATCAAAACAAAACAAAGATAATACAAATTCATTACCACAAATATATTTCGTATTCGACTGTTTTGTTGAGCGTGCTTGATTTTATCTGGTTTAACGTTGATCCGTTTGTGACAGGAGCATCGGCGACGACAGCACCATCTATGCTGGTGGTGGTATGATGTGTACGGGTAAACAGGGTGGGCACTGCAGCTGGTGAAAGAAATATGTACAGTTTAATGAACATAATAAATGAAACGGTTTATAAAGAAATATATACAGTTTAATGAACATAATAAATGAAACGGTTTATAGTACACACGACAGTATTGTCTATGGTGATATTTTTATGTAAGTTAAAGGTAATGTTGGCAGCAATGTGCCGTCGGGGATGAAGATAACTCTTCATGTACTAAGCCACAGCAACTATTAGTTGGTGTAGCAAGTTGTCTTTCTTGCTGTCTTTACAAGGAATATACTCTAACGCATGCGTCAGGTATCCATTTACACTTGTGTCGACTAGAGGAATGGTTTAGTCAGGCGCGAAATCACAACACGGACAATTTTATTGTACGGACGTGCTTTTTTTATGTAAGGATTGGCAAAATTCTACATGTGTGACAAATGCTGCCCACAAGGCAATATTTACTGGCCCCTCAGTACTGATATAAAATGTCTATATTCCTTGGCACCAGAGCAGCAAAAAAGAAAAAAAATGACATTCAGCGCTGAAGAATCACTAAGTAATAATCCTAGATTTTTGTGGAACACCCTACCCTAAGGTTCTTCACTAATTTAACACTACTTTAACAATCTCTGGTTCGTTGAATCTTCACAATATGCCTTCTCTTATAATTAATTACTCTCTATGATGTTTCACACTTCCTTTGTTGAGACTGTATGTCGTATCTTGACATCGGTCAATTTTTGCTATCTGGATCTCTTCCGTTGAATATATCCCCTCTTGCAATGTAGGCAATCAGAAAGCAAGCGTCAATACAACAAAACCCGATACTGTTATATAGTCAATAAAAATATTTAAAACTTCAGAACTTTAACAGTCACAGTGAATGAACTGCCCGTTGAATTGTGAACTTTAACAAGTATATTAGAGTTAATCAACCTGCCGTT
The DNA here is from genome assembly GCA_034231615.1 of Meghimatium bilineatum. NCBI lineage: Eukaryota > Metazoa > Mollusca > Gastropoda > Stylommatophora > Philomycidae > Meghimatium > Meghimatium bilineatum. The sequence continues at coordinate 63,925,136 of CM067317.1, read as the reverse complement.
GAATTCAAATGAACTGTAGCGACAATCAGTGCTAAGATTTCATTAGAAAACCAGTCACTAGAATAAACAAATAATTGGAATGAAGTTGTCTTTCTCTGCGTTCGTTCTCAAACTCCTGCACATTAGCAGGATGTAGTCATGAGAAAGGAATGCGTTGTGTCATTGCTTACAATATCTCCGCTTTTCGGCCCAGCACATCCGACAAAGATCGGTTTCTGTGTATATGACTGTACATGGGGATATAAGAGTCAACTCCACCCCATAACATCCTTAATCGTCTCTCACGATATGCATGGAAAGTAGATCAGTGTTGCAAATATTTTCTCCCCTTTGAGCGTACGCAAAACTCTTGCGTCGAATTAACCAATAATTCGAATGAACTAATTATCACTAAAACAATCTTTAATCGCCAATTGTATAACTCTCACCTAACGAACTCTACTATCATCAGAGACATTTGACTAAGTCAGGTCCATGGAAACGTCTTCTTTAAGGAGGGATACTTCCCTAAAAACGAAACGACACTTTCGTTTGTGACTCCGTATGTTTCATGGCATATTTAATATTTTTGTGGAAAATCGTTAACAGGGGGTACCAATATAGGAAGCAGACAAATTTAAGGATGTATTATTGTTACATGTGTAGCTTTGTGACGCTGCTAACATAACGTTCACACTTCCCTGTTTCATATTTTTTTTCCGTTCGTCAAAGAAAGTGTGTTATATCGTGACTATCGACAATATAAAACATAAAGTAAAACAACCCATAGTATTTATTAATGCCGTAGGGGTGTAAGATGTTAACATTCTCACATTTCAGAGACTCTGTAAATGAGGGCGGTAGCCATCTCCTCTCCCTCGCAGTCTTTACTGCCCTGATTAATCCGGTACCCATTTAAAGCTAAGTTGACCCTGGAATCGCTGTGATCTAAAAAAATTTCCACCTCAACTGGGGAATGAACCCAGGACCACTCATATTCGAAGCCAGTGCGCTAACCACTGCGCTACGCGGCTCCCTACATGTAAAACATATTGGCTAATGGAAAATCATACCTTCTAAAATGACTCAAATATTCACATGAATTTCATTAGCTGTCAAACAAAGTATAATTGTGACGAATGAAAATCATGAAATTATTCAATGAGTCACTAAGAAGACTTGATGTCCCATCAACCAGTAGGTCTGATAGAATAGACGGTCATAGTCCAATATACACAAATATTATTATATTTTATACTTTCTGTTACTAGTTGCACAACAGCACGTGCTAAATATTGAGTCACATGGTAACCACATTGATATGCTAAATATTGAGTCACATGGTAACCACATTGATATGCTAAATATTGAGTCACATGGTAACCACATTGATATGCTAAATATTGAGTCACATGGTAACCACATTGATATGCTAAATATTGAGTCACGTGGTAACCACATTGATATGCTAAATATTGAGTCACATGGTAACCACATTGATAGGTATGTCTATTGACATCATTACAATAAATATCAACATACCAAGAGCAGTACCACAATAGAGCACCAAGTAATAACGCAACTAGAAGCCCCAACAACCCAGCAAGTACATAATGCCACCATCCTCCAAATATGGAAGCTGTAGAGAAAATGATTGCTCTTTTGTACATATATATAAAAACATTTTCTACAAACCTGCGTAACAAGGCCGTAGATAAAGATGCAGGGTGGGAGTTGACTTGAGAATTTAAGCTTCCCCCTTTAGTATTGAAGGTAGAACAAAAAAATTAAGTAAAACCCCTTCTATAACAATTTTTCACAAAAGTTAAATAAAGCCCCTACTTAACGATTTTTCACCAAAAAAAGTCATTAAATTTATCGCCAAAAAGAAAATATACACAAAATCTTCAAAAATGACAATTTTTCTCTATGTAAATCCCTTCCTTACTGAACATTTATCTACGACCATGGCTAGCAATGATTTGATATGGTGTTCTGACAGGTTCGATCACGTCATAGTGAACTATAGAGAATAAATTACAACCAAACGTAAACATCCGCTCATCGGAGGCTTATTGTGGCCTATCTTTAGCCAATCAACAGAAATACATTCAAAAATTATGTTATCTATTTGTCTAAAAACGTACATGAAGGAAATGTTACGGGAATACTAAAACTGCAGTATTAACGGTAGTAGGAAACTGGTTTGTATATTGTTTCTTCTTCTGAGTTTGGTTCTCAAAGTCCTGCAGATTAGCAGGATGTAGTCCTGAAAACGGAATGCGGGAATCTGCCTAGCGTAGTGATTAAGCTGTTATCCATGTGCTCAAGAGGTCATGAGTTCGAATCCGGCTCGTATCGTCTTGTTTATAAGGTGGATTTTTTCGGAGATCCCTGTGAATTATCGCTTGAACCTACGGAGTTACGTGCTATGAGTGGTACTCTCGGCAGACGACGTACCACTTCGTTGAGAGTGACGGAGAACATAGGAGAAACCGAGTATAGTGCCGTCAATCCTCTACAACTTTAAAACGCTTTTCTTTAAAAACGGAATGCGTTGTGTCATACTTTATATAGCTGCGACATATTCTCCTTTCAGCCTGACACATCCTACTTCAGCATAGCTCTGGATCACTTTGATCCGCTATGGGATCGAACAGTCAAGTCCACCCTAAAATATAATCAGTCGCCACCTACGACACACGTGGCAAGTGCTTCCATGTTTTGCTTAATTCTTTGTTTCCCTATATGGACCCCACAACACACAAATGATATACTTATACTATAAATAAATACAGATACATTTAATTAATATATTTTCTGAATGTATAAATAATATAAGTATTTTCACGTGAACCTTGAGATTAAATATTTATGTACTATCTCACACATGTTTTCTGATAATTGTTTAACAAGTAACGTTATACATCAAGTAACGAACACAATACAGAGGAGACAACTAAATTCTCTGCTGAAATCGCTGAAAAAATTATTAGTTTTGTCTTACCGACTTGATATAATTTGAAGTAAACTGTATCATTACTTCATAAAATGTAGTTCAAGTTGTAATATCTTCTTATACGAGAAGCTTGGAAAAGGGCAATGATGTTTTCCTAATCATTGGTAGTACACATAATAACACTCAGAAATTGACGCTTCGAACAAAGGGTGTTTATCAAGAACACATTGCAACACGCGACGAATACGAAATGGCACTGTCATTGTTCACATATTAATGTCTTTACGGGATAAATGTGTGACTAGTATAAATGATAAAACCGCTGGAAGGATAGAGAGGAAACGAAGCAAAAGAAAGTTGTCAGAATACCCTGAGATATCGTCAAACAAAACACAGAAAAGGACACAATATAACCGATTTCATTGATTAAGGAACATAAACTTCACTTGCTTTTCCAAAGGTTCGCCTGTTAGATCACCACATTTCAGCTGCTATTACCTTTAATCTTTTCTATAACATTTCAAACTCATATAGAAGAACACAGTAAACTTTGAATATAATAAAATCGCTTTTATATTGAATTCAATGGAAGAATATAAGTAGAAGATCGCTTTTATATTGAATTCAATGGAAGAATATAAGTAGAAGATCGCTTTTATATTGAATTCAATGGAAGAATATAAGTAGAAGATCGCTTTTATATTGAATTCAATGGAAGAATATAAGTAGAAGATCGCTTTTATATTGAATTCAATGGAAGAATATAAGTAGAAGATCGCTTTTATATTGAATTCAATGGAAGAATATAAGTAGAAGATCGCTTTTATATTGAATTCAATGGAAGAATATAAGTAGAAGATCGCTTTCATATTGAATTCAATGGAAGAATATTTCAATATTTGCAAAAGAATGGTTTATGATTCACTCAACCTGTTGCGGTTAATCAAATTACTTCTCCTGCCATCGGTCTCAAATAATTGCATGAATTTTCATGTTATTTGAGACGGACAACGTCGACGTACATTATGTTGATAACATTACACCGGAGTTGTGTTATAGGTGTGCCTTTTTCATCCAAGCGCATCCGTTTTTGGCATAATCAACCTCTTGACTTGTGTCAAGTCTTACAATGGTGAGTATATCTATGTAGTGCAAATATAAATATTTTATTGGGTAGGTAGATGATGATTTCATTAATATTATTTTTATTTTTCCAATAATATCCGCATTTTTCTAAAACATTATTGCAGCACCCACCATTACGGTAACAAGGGGAGAACACGCAAGGGCGTAGACAAGGGATTGGGGTTAACTCCCTTCCCCTTACGAAATCAGAACATGATTTTTAGTACTGAGTATGTAGATAAAAGGCAGTTAACATATATACATGGTTGTGTAATGGAGTTTATGTAAGGGGGTTTAAGTAAGGGGGTTTATGTAAGGGGGTTTAAGTAAGGGGGTTTATGTAAGGGGGTTTATGTAAGGGGGTTTATGTAAGGGGGTTTATGTAAGGGGGTTTATATAAGGGGGTTTATATAAGGGGGTTTATATAAGAGGGTTTATGGATGCTTGTTTTGTCTTCGAAATTAGTCATTTTAGTGGGTCAGTATCATAGGATTACCACGTCCTGCCTAGAACACAACACACACTTCAGGGTCAAATATTTCATAATTCCTGTCAGATTTGTTGTTGACCCAACCGGAGTGATTGCACATTTAGCATTCACCTACGACTCTGCCAAAAATGGACAAAGACGTATTGTCCGGTGTCATGTATCTCTTCGTTATCCATGTTATCCACGTTATCCACGTTATCCATGTTATTCACGTTATCCATGGTAGTTATTTGAAAGAAGATAAATGTAAGATATTAAGACAAGAAGTGACAACGGCGTTTTTTTGTGTGCAAGTAACAAGTTGACAGCCTATCCCAAATATTCCTTAGTCGCCTCCTAGGACATAGCTGAAAAGAAGTCAGTGACCATATTCTTTGCACCCTGAACTAAAAGTGCATTTCCTGGTTGCCACAGATGTGATTCAAATTATATAGCTGGTGTTATATATAGCTTGTAAACATCTCTACACGCAGAGTATTATCCCCATACATTTTCCTGTATCCAAACTCTCAGTAAAAATAATCAGGGTAAAACTTGATTTTAGATCTTCACTGCGCTTTAAATATCACACTGTTTACATTTTTAACTAGCCGACGTCATGGATGTCACTGGAACACTAATCATATCGATAGATGTCGTGACATCACATCTCTCGACACAGATATTTTTTAGAATGTTCATTATTTCTGCGCGCTACACACTGAGAGAGACCCCAATTCAGCCGCTAAGGTAAAATTTGCCTGAATTGAAAATACTAATTTACACCCTAATTCTAAATACTAATTCTAACCCTAACCTTAATTCAATCACACGCTGCGCATGCCCAATCTGACACTGCAAAGGTTAGGTAATACCTCGTAACTAGAACAAAGATCACAGTGATGACCTAAAAGCAAGATGCGCAAATGGAGTTATTCTTGAAACAAGTAATACTAACTTACGTATATTGTTATAATTATAGTAACTATTGTCTTGCTTTATAACGTTGCAGGTCGGAGGAGTATCCCATGTTTTGGAAGTCTGATTACAGAAAACTCTAGCTCTTCCAGTCATGTAGAACCCAGTAAGACATTCGTAAATAACAGCCATTGTATTGTTATTTACAAAAGCGATCCTGGCGTTGTTGACACTTGGTTCAGAACCGCAAGCAGACATGTTGTTGCCACTACTTTTATTTCACAAAACCTGGAAAATATAAATCAACATTTTTTTCTCTATATATTTAAATGTAGTTGAACGAGTGGTTTACATGTTTAAATTATATTATCTTGGATAAAAACTTTCCTTAGGAAGGTTCCACCCTCAAGTCAGGGAGGAATTAGTTCAGTTGATAGACCACCAGCTTATCAATGAAGGGTTCTGTTTGTATCTCCAGAGATTGCCACCCTCCAGTCAATGCGTGTATATGTTATGTTCATCTAGTAGTTTGCTTTGGGTATCACTACATTCATATATATTTTCGTTGAACTATCCTCGATATTTCTTTACATTTATCATTTACATGTCATCGTTGTGACGTTTGTTCCTATAATTTATCATTTACATGTCATCGTTGTGACGTTTGTTCCTATAATTTATCATTTACATGTCATCGTTGTGACGTTTGTTCCTATAATTTATCATTTACATGTCATCGTTGTGACGTTTGTTCCTATAATGTCTCATTGAAATAGGTTCAATATTCGTTTAATTAAAATTGATTAACGTAATCACCAATTTCTAAAATCACTTCCCGTGAGCTTGCTCTGAAGGTCATGAAGATTTGCAGGTTGTAGTTCGGAATGTGTTGTACCATGGTTTACAGCTTAGCTGTTAGCTGTGCTATCTGCGTCTTCGGCCTGATACATTCAACTTCAGCATAGCTTCTGGGTTCTTTGACTAGCTATTGCAGAGGTTCTCAACATTTGTATTTGCACGGCCCAAATATAATCTTTAGTTCTCGCGAGCACTTTTTAACTCACATGGCACGAGTACATGCCTTTAAGATAGCGCTAAGGTGCTTTCAACAAAATGATACGAACGCCTGCTTCTTTTGGATGGGACAGCGAACTCCAGATCAAAACTTCATATGTTACTTCCTAGCTCATGCGTAGAACATAACAGTGCTCTGCTAAATTTACTCCCATCTTGGGCTACGGTAACACATGGGAAAATATACCTTTTAAAATGGTTTCTGTAAAATGTGAATAATAAAGCTGTGATGCTACACATACGATAGTGTTGTCACACAGTTCACAGGCATTGCTAGTTGCACTTTTTGAATACGTTCATACGACAGTATTATTTAGTATTGTTTTTAATAATTTCATACGACTATAGTGTTTAGAACACATGTAATCACCTGTGTGTTGCCGGGGCCCGAAAAGGGAGCAACGAATAGCAACACTGTTTACCTTCCACGCATTGTAAAAGGCGACTAAGGAAGTTATGAGATGGAGTTGGCTGTCCCATCCCATATAGGGTCAGTGACCCAGAGCCATGCTGAAGTCGGATGTGTCAGGCCGAAAGGCGCAGATATTGCAGCAATGCTGTAAACCATGACACATCACATTCCGTTCTCCGGACAACATCCTGCTAATCTGCAGGAGTTTGAGAACGAACGCAGAAGAAGAAGAACACATGTAATCATCATTAAAATGTATCACTCCTTTTAGAACAACCTTACTTAAAGGTAGACTGGATGGACGGAGAGCAAAAGGTAGACTGGATGGACGGAGAGCAAAAGGTAGGCATAGATACATGTGGGAGATAAACATCATCAAGGAGATGGACAAAAAACAGTCTTGTGAAATACACTAACAAAGCAAGTGATAGAATATAATGTTGGAGGTCCGTTGGCGCCGGTTTTCGGTGTGGTCGCATCTGATGATAGTGACATACATCATAAAACTGCAATCATTGCAAAATTAAGAAGTGAAACAAACCTTGCCAACAACATTATAAGCATGCAAGCACGTTGATTAGAGAAGATTTGGGAGAGTTTAATTCCCACTCCCCAAATGCACTTAGCACATCAGAACCTGACTTTTTAGTGCCAGGAATGTAGCTAAAAGGTGGATAAAACCCTTCCACCTGAACGATTTTTTCCGCACTTAAGGTCATAACAGTTTTCATTAGAAAGAGGAAATAACAGGAAAAAGTTCGAATGTCTATTGTTTCAAAAACCGTATTCTTACTAAGGACATTTCTACGCCCTGTAACCATGTAATTGTCTTGTCTGTCTTAGTTTATCATTGGTTTGTCATTAGTCCCATTGGCTTAAATTGTCTGTCTTGATTTATCGTTGACGTTTGTCCGTAGTCCTCCTGTCTGAATTATCTGTCGTGATTTATCGTTGACGTTTGTCCGTAGTCCTCCTGTCTGAATTATCTGTCGTGATTTATCGTTGAGGTTTGTCCGTAGTCCTCCTGTCTGAATTATCTGTCTTGATTTATCGTTGACGTTTGTCCGTAGTCCTCCTGTCTGAATTATCTGTCGTGATTTATCGTTGAGGTTTGTCAGGAATACCTATTCAAGTAATGATCAACTAAACGCCCTTGTTGCTTAGAGGTAACAGTAAGCTGGAGAAAAAAAACCACTCGAAACTTTAATAGCACATTCTAAAATTTAACGAAAAAAAATAAATAAACAGTAACAAGAAATTATATAGCAACGCGCTGTTAACCTGCGTTGGTGCTATAGTATTAGTGCGCACTTGTTAAATCTTACTGTACAAAACACGACATTGACACAAAGATGGTTATTTTCTGAAGTATAGTAGTATGGTCCTACAAAATAATTTTAACGCAGAACAATAAAAAAGAAAAGCTAATTATTTGATACAAAACATACACTAGAACAACACCTTGCAGCGAGAAGCTCAAAATAGAAAGAAATTACAACTGCCATATGTGTCATCTTTCTCCCAAAAAGAACTAAACTAACTCATTAACTAAATAACTGACTAAACAGCTGAATCACTGTCTGACTAACCAGCTAACTAAATAACTGAATAAATAACTGACTACATAGCAGACTAATTATCTGACTAACAAGCTGACTAACTAGTGACTAAATAGAAGACTAAATAGATGACTAAATAGCTGACTCATTAGCAGACTAACTAGGTGATTAACTAGGTAACTACATAAATGACTAAATAGATGACTAGATAATTAAATAGGTGACTAAAGAGCTGACTAATTAGCTGACTAACTAGTTAACTAACTAACCAGTTCACTAGCTAACATAGAAACACATAAATAATTGCTTGTCTTACAGCGAAAATTTATGCCAGCAAATAACCAATTCTAAAAATGATTCGAACCCGAAGCTTCAGGTAAGTGTTAAAGTTGTGCTCTGATATTCAACAGTGAACATGCTGTCACAAAACTGCTTATAATATGACCAGGAATTGTAAACATTAACAGCATTACTTTTCTATGTTAATCTAACAAGCCCAGATTGAGTAAAACAAAAACACATCCTTAATATCGGTGATTCTTAGCCTGCGTGTTTCCATGTACCAGGTTACAGAGAGTTACCATTTTCATAGTGATTGGGGATAGAGTTACCATTTTAATGGATCAGGTTCTAGTAAAAGTAAAGTAACCCATAGCATTTATTAATGCCGTAGGGGTGTGAGATGTTAGCGATCTCACAGTACAGAGGCTCTGCAAATGAGGGTGGTAGCCATCTCCTCTCCCTCGCAGTCTTTACTTCTCGGAGTAATCCGGTACCCATTTAAGGATGGGTCGACCCGGGAGCGGTTGCGATCGGAAAAACATTTCCGCCTCAACTGGGGAATGAACCCAGGACCACTCATATGCGAAACTAGTGCCATAACCACTGTGCTAACGTGGCTCCCTTGTATATCCCTTTCGATTATCATCTTCTGATTCTAGTTTTCGAATAGTGCTCATAGTAAAATGGCTGATTTTTCGCAAACGTCCAATGGTTTGCACACATCAATAGACTACCATCAGACAGCATATCGTAGCAAACTATACTACAGAGATTCAGTGAAGACAGACCTAGAGGCCGACCACAAAAACGATGGACCACCGAAATAAAAGAGGAGATGCATTCCACAATATACTCAGCCCACACTAGGGCCATCTCCAGCAAACTCTTCTATCCGTGACGCTGAAAGGCAACAAACGGTTTAGCGAATTGATAGATTCGAGTTCTATTACGGTATTCAAGCTCATTAACTGCTTGAGAAACCTCCAGTTTTGTTGACGGCGTCTAATATTGATAAACTGATTGACTTGGCTCGAATCTTGTCTTTATTAAGTGGTTCCCAAATATAAATTATCAATAAGGGCATGATCAATTGAAACTGTTAACTTGATGTAGGTATCAATAAGGGCATGATCAATTGAAACTGTTAACTTGATGTAGGTATCAATAAGGGCATGATCAATTGAAACTGTTAACTTGATGTAGGTATCAATAAGGGCATGATCAATTGAAACTGTTAACTTGATGTAGGTATCAATAAGGGCATGATCAATTGAAACTGTTAACTTGATGTAGGTATCAATAAGGGCATGATCAATTGAAACTGTTAACTTGATGTAGGTATCAATAAGGGCCTGATCAATTGAAACTGTTAACTTGATGTAGGTATCAATAAGGGCATGATCAATTATTAGCTGACTTGATACTAGATATCTTCTTCTTCGTTCGCTTTCAGACTTTCACATTGATGACTTTGACAAAGGTAGCAGTCAACCACAGACTTCTACATTGATGATTATGACAAAGGTAACGATCAACCCCAGATTTGCACATGGATGATTTTGACAAAAAAGACAAACCCAGACGTTCACATTAATGACACTCTTCTCTAGGCTGTCATGACGTTTGATATGACCAAAATATTGACGTTTTTCTGAAAGGAACAAAGCTGTTTAGCTAGTTGCCCTTTACATTCATTTCACTCAGGATGGCTATATTGGTGACCTTTGCGCATGGTATTCTGAGAATTTTTCTTTAACATTTTGTTTCAATGATAAGATAAGAATTTTCTTGTCCATGATGGTGTCGTTAAATTCATGGTGGTGTGATTAAAGTTATCGGTTAGAAATGAATTGTCTTGTCCATGGTAGTGTTGTTAAATATAGGGGTAAGGTAAGCCCTTTCATGTCCAAGGTGGTGTGGCTAATTTAAGGGGTAGTTAAAAATGTGTCTTGTTCATTGTGGTAAAGTAAAAGTCATGAGTAGGTAAGAATTCTTTCTTGTCCATTGTGGTATGATTTAATTCATGGGTATAGTTGTTGTGATTGACTTCGCTAGAATAGCATGACCGAAGATGTTTACAGTCAATTATAAGAAATTTACACATGATTCGTTTATCATACAACTTACATGATTTAATCGTCAAATTGCACTATTTTGTACTCTTTTTTACACAAGACAGATAGTATTTAAGGTTGTGTCCGGTTTCGTTTCTGACGTGGTAAAATAGTTTTTCTCGATACACAATAATAAGAATACCGACAAAGATTAAAGTATTTCATTCGTTTATAAAAACTGGACATGACACACAAATATAAAGTATATATTTATTGGGTCTAACCAATTATAACAGCATATGCACACACAAAAATGATATTGATACGTTAGACAGTTACCGTAATCATTTGCAAAAAATGATATTAATACTTAAAACAGGTAATCAAAAAATTACATTTGATTAAGGACAAAGCTAGTGAAGCGTAATATACAATAAACATGCCGTGTTTACTAACAACAACCATGCACACCTACATAGAAACTAATTAAATTAGCGCACTATATAGTACACTTATGCACAGATGCATTTCCTTTACAGAAAACTCCATTTACAATTTATTATATGAACAATGTGATAGGAGTTTTCCAAAGATAGCATCGCATTGTTTTCTTCGGCGGTAAATCATAACAAGTTGAACCTTATCTGGAAACTCATTACGAACCTGGTATTGAAGCGATGTTTGTTGCAATAGATTTTTTTTTTACTTTAGAAGCTTCATTCTTTTATAAACAAGTGCAATTTTTGAACTGCCACCAACTGTCATGCTAAGAACCAGGTTATAATGACATCACTTTGCACTTCTGACCTGCCAGGTGTTAAGTAGTTAAAAGTCAATATCTCCACACGACCTTCAGATGTTACCAGAATGTACTCCATGTTACAGCGTGAACTCAAACGAACAGAAGTACCTTTTGTAGTTTGCCATGTCACCATCGATTCAGTACTAACCTGCATAATACGAAAATTATTATTGAACACTGTACATTCATCAAATCATAAATACATTTCTAGAAAATATATAATTGTGCATTTTAAATGTGTTATTTTATATTACATAACTGGATTAATTCAAATAGTATTTCAAAAAATATTTCAAGTAGTATTTCAAGTAGTATTTTAAATAGTATTTCAGTAATATTTCAAATAGTATTTCAAGTAGTATTTCAAGTAGTATTTCAAGTGATATTTCAAATAGTATTAAAAAAATTATTTCGAGTAGTATTTCAAGTAGTATTTAAAGTGATATTTCAAGTGATATTTCAAATAGTATTTAAAAAAGTATTTCAAGTAGTATTTCGAGTAGTATTTCAAGTAATATTTCGAAGAGTATTTCAAGTAGTATTTCAAGTAGTATTTCAAATAGTATTTCAAGTAGTATTTCAAGTAGTATTTCAAGTGATATTTCAAATAGTATTAAAAAAATTATTTCGATTAGTATTTCAAGTAGTATTTAAAGTGATATTTCAAGTGATATTTCAAATAGTATTTAAAAAATTATTTCAAGTAGTATTTCAAGTAGTATTTCAAGTAGTATTTCAAGTAGTATTTCAAGTAATATTTCTAATAGTATTTCAAGTAGTATTTCAAGTAGTATTTCAAGTAATATTTGAAATAGTATTTCAAAGAGTATTTCAAGTAGTATTTCAAGTAGTATTTCAAGTAATATTTGGAATAATATTTCAAGTAGTATTTCAAAGAGTATTTCAAGTAGTATTTCAAGTAATATTTCAAAGAATATTTCAAGTAGTATTTCAAGTAGTATTTCAAGTAGTATTTCAAGTAGTATTTCAAGTAGTATTTCAACGAGTATTTCAAGTAGTATTTCAAGTAGTATTCAAGTAATATTTCTAATAGTATTTCAAGTAGTATTTCAAGTAGTATTTCAAGTAATATTTGAAATAGTATTTCAAAGAGTATTTCAAGTAGTATTTCAAGTAGTATTTCAAGTAATATTTGGAATAATATTTCAAGTAGTATTTCAAAGAGTATTTCAAGTAGTATTTCAAGTAATATTTCAAAGAATATTTCAAGTAGTATTTCAAGTAGTATTTCAAGTAGTATTTCAAGTAGTATTTCAAGTAGTATTTCAACGAGTATTTCAAGTAGTATTTCAAGTAGTATTCAAGTAATATTTCAAATAGTATTTCAAGTAGTATTTAAAGTAGTATTTAAAGTAATATTTGAAATAGTATTTCAAGTAGCGTTGTAAGTAGTATTTCAAGTAGTATTTCAAGTATTTAAGAACTGACGTCTGTGCACACTGGGCAAACCCAGAAGTTTTTAATAACTCTTTTAGCAAATGGTGAAGAGTGTGTATGCTTTTAGTTCCCGTTGCGCGCTGATCTTCGAAGCACTTAAATCGATCCCTCTCTCGTTTTTCTCTACTTGTCCCATGCTTTATCACACATTTGTTTAGTCTCTGTAATAGTGTTTCAGCCAATGAATTTGCATTATTCACAGGCAAACCAGTGTTCCATTCAAGATCGCAACTTTTCCCATATTTAAAGTGTCCTATAGAGCTGCTCCTGTAGCCAGCCTGTCAGCTCGTTCATGTCCTGTACTCCAACATGACCTTGATAGTCGTTCCATACGAGATCCTAAAACGTAAATGCATTTATGCATGCTGCCCATTCATGGAGCTTCCGATGCATGAACTGAGAATCAGACACATAAACAGCTCTATTTAGAGTGGTTTCCTAGACATCGTCAAGCTGCTGTGTCTCTATCTTCACTCTCATACTTGAGGCTGCTATCACGTTTGATTGATTTCAGAACTGCACAATACTCACTGTACAAGCCAAAGAATTTCAATATCTAGGCAGTATTTTTTCCGAAGATGGAATACTAGACAGAGTAATAGAAACAAGTTGCCTGAAGGCAAACACAGTGACCTACCAACTTTCACCATTACTTCTTCACCCTAAGATTAAGATGGAAATTTAAAAAAAAACCAGATAATATATACAATTTTTATACCAACCCTCTGCTACCAATGTCAAACATGGTCTTTAACAGCTTCGCAGCAGAGAAAAATCGTTACATGTGAAATGAAGTGTCTGAGAAAAGCTGTAATGGGTACTAACTAGATTAAATAAGAAACGAAGAAATTAGGAAAAGAGTTGGTATAATATCATGTATCGAACATATTGAGAGACAGCAAGTTAAATGGTTCGGTCACCTTATGAGAATGATGCCACACCAAATACCAATAAGAGCATATAACAAAAGAATATCCGGGCGCAAGGCCAAAGGTAGTCCAAGAAAACGGTGGATAGAAAACATCAAAATAGCCTTGAACAAGCATGGACTATGCACACACGGTGACACATATGGCCATGGAACGACAGCTTACTCTCCCACCCCCACGCATAACGGCAAGTGTGAGTGCGATCAACCATCATTCACCTGGAGATAAACAATAGACAATACTCATTGCTCGTTTATAAAACATTTATATTGCATATACATATGTTTCCGATTGTCCTATATCCAAATACATGTGTCAATACTGGCCTCTAGTTTCAACTTTCATGACTCACACCTCTCCCCAAACAATTTTGGTGACTGTTTTGTCGCCTTGTCGGAGATAAGAGTTAAGGGAATTAATAGTTGGAATGAGTAATCAGTAAAAATCCACAGTTACCTTTCCATCGTCTGTAACAGAGCTCATGTGAGTATCCAAAAACCGAGACACGCCTGAAATTAACCATTGTATCCAAATCCTGACATCATAACCTTTCTTCACAAATTTTCCGAGATTAGCCACAGAACCAGACATGACGCTATTGAAAGAACATATTTAATAATGTTATCTATTATACAATTTAAAGTTTCACATGATAAAAAGCTGCTAAAGACACTTAATATGAAGAAATAATTACTAAGAGGAATAAAAATCAGGAAAATAAAATATTTTGGACACATTAAACGACATGACACCTTATTGAAGATCTTACTTGAGGGTAAAGTCAAAGGGAAGCGAACAAGGGGTAGACAGAGATACAAGCGGATGAGTAACATCACAAGATGGACAGGTTACAGTCTTGCAGAGTGCATCACCAAAACAAGAGACAGTGGATGTTGGAGATCTGTTGCAGCCAACATTCGTTGCGGAGACGGCACTTGATAATGATGATGATAAAAATTTGATGAATCAATATTTCATGTAAAATAGGTTCAGGTAATGTATAACATGAAATATAAATCCAAATATAAGTTTGGAAATGTTGTATACTAATATTTCTATGAATGCAGTATCCATTTATCTAGAATGTTTCATACAAAGAGGAAGAAGGACTTCTAGCCAAAGACTGAAGGAATAAACTAAAGTACTTATCGATTATTATTGATTATTGTATAAGCAAACTAAAGTGCTATCAATATTGAATATTTCATTTTAGGAAACTAAATGAAGTAAAACTAAATGAAGTAAAACTAAATGAAGTAAAACTAAATGAAGTAAAACTAAATTAAGTAAAACTAAATGAAGTAAAATATGTATAAAAATATAGGTTCTTTTCTAGGAGATGAGTCTACAATTTTTCTCTAGAATGTGGGACGAAATACACGAAAAAATAAAAAATAAATGTATGTTCTACTTGTTTTTATGTATTATTTTCCTTGCGTATAATACTAAACGCCAACCCGGTGTTTATTATTTACCCCACCAACTGTATCTGTTGATGGTGTTTTTTAACAATGCAGTTCCAGGTAGTTCTTCCCACAGCATAGTAGGTTAAGATTATAGTATGTTCCCTATGTATATCTTTGTATCCTTACAACGGTAACAACTACTTTATCGGTCGTAAGATAGTGCAGCGCAATTACGGCAGCCATATTATAACTGGGAATGCAGCGGCAGAAGGAAGTAACAAATTACTTAAAATTTCGGATCTGCCCAGATTTTTTAAAAAGTGTGAAATGTAGTCCCGTCTCTTATGAAAGAGCCAAAATGCACACACAATTTTATTTACACAGTTTGTTAGCAGAAATTTTCTTATAAATATATGCTTAATATCATATTGAAAGGACTATCGAGAAATATCTGTATTACGGGAAAACAACTCGTAAAACTTGCAAAAACAATAATGACCAATATATATGAATCCAATGCGTGTGTTTAAAAAATAAATGAACTGAATTTAGAGCGTTAATCTTTAATCTAGGAAGAGATTTTGAGCTTTTGATAGCCACTGCAGTGTAATATTAAGGCACTCGATAGCTGACCATCAAATCCGTGTTTCTAATCAATACAATATTTGTGGTTTGAAATTGTCAAGTCTCTGTTAAAACAATATACGAGAGTTTAGTGGAGAGAACAAAATGAAAACTACAAACCTGAGGCAACATAAGACAACATAAAGATAACATAACACATTAAACGGAAACGAACACGTCACGATTGTTCAACTAAGAACATGACTTGACTATTTGTTATTTAAGCTTCCCAATTTGTTATTTAGTTTACTTCTTTGTTATTTAAGCTACTCTATTTGTTATTTCAGCTTCCCTATTTGTTATTTAGTTCTCCTGTGTGTTATTTAATGTCCCTATCTGTTATTTAAGCTTCCCTATTTGTTATTTAGTTCCCCTGTGTGTTATTTCAGCTTCCTTATTTGTTATTTCAGCTTCCTTATTTGTTATTTCAGCTTCCTTATTTGTTATTTAAGCTTCCCTATTTGTTATTTAGTTCCCCTATTTGTTATTTAGTTTCTCTATTTGTTATTTAGTTCACCTATTTGTTATTTAGTTCCCCTATTTGTTATTTAGTTACCTTATGTGTTATTTAAGCTTCCCTATTTGTTATTTAAGCTTCCCTATTTGTTATTTAGTTTCCCTATTTGTTATTTTAGCTTCCCTATTTGTTATTTAGTTCCCCTATTTGTTATTTAGTTTCTCTATTTGTTATTTAGTTCACCTATTTGTTATTTAGTTCCCCTATTTGTTATTTAGTTACCTTATGTGTTATTTAAGCTTCCCTATTTGTTATTTAAGCTTCCCTATTTGTTATTTAGTTTCCCTATTTGTTATTTTAGCTTCCCTATTTGTTATTTAGTTTCCCTATTTGTTATTTAAGTTTCCCCATTTGTTATTTAGTTCCCCTATTTGTTATTTAGTTTCCCTATTTGTTATTTAAGCTTCCCTATTTGTTATTTAGTTCCCGTTTTTGTTATTTAGTTACCCTATTTGTTATTTAAGCTTCCCTATTTGTTATTTAGTTTCCCTATTTGTTATTTTAGCTTCCCTATTTGTTATATAGTTTCCCTATTTGTTATTTAAGCTTCCTTACTTTGTCACAAAAGAATCAATACGAGCCATATCCAAACAAGAGTACGTGTTTACTAATTTTAGAAGAAGGTGGCTGTATTTAGGACATATGCCTATATCATACG
This sequence comes from Meghimatium bilineatum, assembly GCA_034231615.1. Lineage (NCBI taxonomy): Eukaryota > Metazoa > Mollusca > Gastropoda > Stylommatophora > Philomycidae > Meghimatium > Meghimatium bilineatum. The sequence continues at coordinate 63,907,911 of CM067317.1, read as the reverse complement.
AGAATAGACTTATCCAACAGGCTCTGTCATAGACTGCTACAGTAAAATGAAAATGTAGAAGACTCAGGACAACACTACGATGAACAATCAAGAACAAGGCAATGATATTGGGTTCACCACCCAATAACTACAATAGCTTGCAGCGAACCTCAAGACATGGTGGCACTGTTGACACCAGCGGGACAAACTAACTATTTGTTATGTGTATAACTTTTCTATAATTTCCTTTTCCGAAGTGAGGAGATGAAAACTGTGAAGTATTATAATGCATTTCACAATAAATAATAAATAGGAGGCAATCATGTCAAATCTATTGTGTTAAAATAACCTGAAAAGCAAAACATAACAATAATAAATGACAAACCTGGAGTTGGAAGACACCACCAATACTTTATTCCACATTCGTGTATCCACAAACCAAATGACGTTAAAAGGAGATGTATAGTTATATTGTGCTGTGATGTTCTCTCCTTCAATCTGATGTTCGCATATTTGGCACTCTCCAGATGAAGTGACCAGACTGCGAACACCTTTCAGATCGCTAGTAAACGTTGATGTGTCGTATTGTGAAAGAAATGGTGCTAGAATGAAGACATACGATTCTCCTATCTGAATTACTTCTAGAACGGTATGGTAACTACGACCGACCTGGATTCTAATGTCATTACCAAGTCTCAAGTAAGTTCCCAACATTTTCCAACCTTTGAATGAGGCCTTCCCCACATATATGTCATCGTTCATACTCACCCAACATGGGTTAATATAACAAGATGTTTTAGGATTGATATTCCCTACTTCCCTAAATATTCCTTTGCCTATGTCTGTTCTGGTCCTAGACGTGCTTAATCCTAGGACATGCTTGACGTTGTATAAAGTTGGAGGATTCATAAAATGTCCGCCTTTCTGTATATCCCACAATCTGTCCGCTATTTGTGTCACAATTGCCTGTTCAGAGTCATCCTGATACGTCATTGTTGCCTGAAATATTTCATACCCACTACTCAGATCATCTTTTAGCATCATCAAATCACCTGGCATGTTCCTTACTGTTGAGAACTTTGTTTGTCGCGGAGTGAAGAAGCTGAACTCTAGGCTGTTGTCAAACAGGTTATACTCGTATTTTCCCGAACTTCCATTAAAACTAAGACGTTGAACAGATCCGACAGTTATAAAATGCAGCATTTCTCGCTGTGGAGCTACAGCAAATTGATTCCAAGAAGCTTTCTCGAAAAATGGAAACGTTTCTAAATACCAGTATTTGTCTCCGTATTGCAAATCCCTGTCTGCGGCCACTCCTTTCATTACTGATACAACATTTAGTATCTTATCCCTGAGTAGGACTTTTGTATTTGTATGTCCAAATTCTCTAATATCACCATTAGTCTGAACTGTAACACTTGTTTTGTTTATAGCTGCAAATTCTGACCATACAACACTACACACACTTGGGTTACTATATTCACATGCTTGACCTGAAGAGAAAAAACAATAACCACTTTTACCAAAGGTTACATTTATGTTTGGATTAATGTCGTTGCTCCTCTTATTGTAGATATAAAATGATATTAATATCACTACGTTATACAATACATTGTATTGGGAAGCTTAAGTAACAAATATTTCTGTCGTTTAGCTTTATACTCCTTTGTGCCTTGAGGCGTCAGGTTTAGAAGAATTCTATGGAAATGGCTTTTTTGTGTGCTTCATATATATTAAATATTCGTTGCCTTATTTATTTATTAATCCATATTTTGCATGGTCTGCCCTCTGCTTTTCTTTTTATGGATACTGCCTGATGGTAGTCTGGAAGCATGTGAAAACCACTTAATCTGTCTTCTGATGTAATCCAGGCTTGCATTGTGTGTGTTGGCCTTCTGATATTTTCATTTCTGATTTTATCTCTTATTTTTACTCCGATGATTCTATGGATACGTGTCATTTCTGTTTTAGCAAGTTTTCTTTTGGCTTCCTTTGCTAATGTCCACGTTTGACATTGGTAGCATAATGAATGGTATGATTATTGTTTTATATAGTGCAGTTTTGGTGTTCACGTTCACATATTTGTTTGTTTTTTTAAAAATAGGGAACATCTGCCCTAAGATCTGAAATGCTATGTTGCATCTATGTTGAATTTATTTTGTGTTTTTTTTTCTTTTTGATGATATGATGCTTCCACGATAAATGAATTCTTGAATCTGTTTAATTTGTTGGTCATCGATGAGAATAGTGGTGTTTTTTTTGTTTTTGCGATTGACATTCTCTCGGTTCTTTTCCGGTCTTTATCTTTATGTTAAAGTCCCCACATTATGTATGCCGTCTTTTTATATGTTGTTGTAGTTGTTCTTCTGATGTTCATATTATTTCTTGTTCGTGTTCACAGCGAATTTCACCCAAGAGGTTGTTTAAGTTGTCTTCCTCATTGGTGCTGGCAATTTCCTATGTACAATGGATATGTGTGATAAATAGAAGGAATAAAGACAAGATAAAAACACGGGGGGGGGGAATCTGGAGAGGAAAAAAAACCAAATCTTAAACATTATTTTTTTTTAAAGGAAAAATGTTGTGGAAACTAACCAGATAGATAGATAGACAGACAGACAGACAGGCAGGCAGATATATAGATAGATTTGATAACCATACCTGTGAATCCACTCTTACAGAGACAGACACCCGCATAAAGCTGCCCTCCATTTAGACACGGACTGACAAACATTCCTACACATCTGTGCAAGTTAGACGCAGACACCACAAACGGTACAGACGAATTAGCATTAGTATCCGACAGTTCGGTACAAGTTTCAGATCCATCGCTGTACTCACGGTACACTACCAGAACACACTTAATATTCACTGAGCATTGTCTTACGCAATCAATCTTCCCCCGGCTACTTCGTCGCTCATTTAGAATATCTCGTTTGTTAAACAGACTGGGAGTACATGATGTAGTCTTCGCCGCATAGACTGATGCACTGCTCTGTTGTCGTTTTGCGTTAACTACATGAAGTAGTAACAAACGAATCAAAAGAGTAGCGCAGCCTGACAAAGAAAAGCCCAGTTTACTCATGACCTGTATTAGATGATTTTCTTTGACAGAATCAAGTAGCTAAGAAATATTCAGGTTCAAATAACTGATTGTTTCGTGGATTTCTTTGTTTTAAATCTTGTTTTGTCTTTCAAAGTGACATGTGTTTAAATGTCATTATTAGAATAATAAGATTACAGGTTCCTAGAATGTCATCATCAGAATAGTAAGATTATAGGTGCATAGAGTGTCGTCATTAGAATAGTAAGATTACAGTTTCGTAGAATGTCATAATTAGAATAATCATATATAAATATGTTGAATCTAGATAATAATTAATCATAAATCCGTAACGTGGTAATTAATTCATGCAAACACGAAAAATATACGCTCAGTAATTACGAAGAAAATAGGCAATATCGTTGATCAACTATTTATGAAAACACTATAGTGATAAATGAAATTGTTTGATCATATCTGACATTCTAGTAATGAGATATGCTACTATACTATATATCTGTTTTAAGATAGTTAAAACGGTTTCAAGTGATCTAGTATTAAGTCTACTATAAGATGAATGTGTCTTTGAAACTAATGTCATGTAACCAATATACACTATGTCTTATATAGTCAGGAGGATAAACCATGAGCAGTTATAAATACACAATGTGATTGATATAAGATGTCATTCAATAGCCTGTTTACTCTAGTCACTGCAATTATTCGTGTTATTGAATGAAATACTCCAGGAGAGATTAAAACATCTATGGTCATGTCCCGAATACAAGTATGATGACCGGATTTATCAATATTTAAACACGCAGTATGCATACGATTACAGCATGTTAATTCTATAAATATGATTTTGTTCAGGCATGTTTAATTGCCTTGGTTTTTTTTCAGTATAAATATTATATGAACATTCGCTCTGATTTGCTAATTGTCACGTGATAAAAGCATTGTTAAGACCGTAGACTACTATGTATTGAGCAGACACGTTTTTCATACAAGTACCTCAGAATATGAGCAATACGAGTGTGCCTTGTTACAGCACTCCTTCGATATATTGGTATTGTTAATTTGTAAGTGTATGACATTATAATAGAACTTTCCGTGCACGAATCGGACTCATCGGGCATCTACGAACTCTCAAACCAAATTAGTTAATTACCAATTTTAATTATTATTATTATTTTTTAATTTTTTTCTCCCCATCGCATTTAATATTTGTCATGCCATGCTCATCTTCGCTTGCGAAGGAGGAACACCATTATCATCATGACATTACTTTAGTGATGACATTCTGTGACTTTCGTCATAGAAAACCTACCAACAGTATTCAAACAAGAGCTTTTTCAGTAGTGTTTTCTATTCTTCTTCTTCAGCGTTCCTTAGCAAACTCGTACTGGTAATCTCTTGTAGTAGAACTATGGTCCTACTAAATGTGTACGTTTTATTTGTACCAATGGCCTGACACATCCATATTCGGTATGATGTTTTCGATTATTGCCGTGCATTTCGTGTGTCGGGGTTAGAGGGTGACACAAAGTATATATATATATATAGTGATCAACGAATAGCAGGGCAATAACGGATGGCATGACACAAAACACTTATTTGAATTCAGCTGGTATGCCTTATACGAATTATTGGTCACACTGGAGACTGGTCACGCGTAACCGTCGACTGTATAGAAAACCTGTTCGCAGAATAAATTAGGCCTTCATTCGTTCCTTTATTTTTATTCTCGTGTATCCGTTTGTCACTCTTTGCATACTTGGAATTGCATGCTAAAAATATCGAAGGAGACCCCAAGTATATAAATAGTGACCAACGAAATGACGACAATAATCACAAACGTTACGAATCAAGGTGTAATCATTTCTGTTGAAAGGTCTTATAATAGAGAAGGTTATATGTCACGGTTATACAATATTGAGAAGTACAGACTCACATTTCTCACTTTTTTATCTCGTTTTTTTGTGTGTGGGTACATTTAAATATCTACATTTTGTTCGTGACTCCGTCGAAGTATCTACACTCAACAATAAGCAAACATTTTCCCAAAAAAGCATTGTCTGTGGATGAGGCTTAATTTCTATCCATACGTGACTTGTGCCAACATGTTCAGAGGAAAATGAGAGTGGATCAAAGGATTCTAATTGGGGAACATCAGAAAACGAGATAAGACAAATAGAGGCCAGAAATATGGACAGAAATAAACGAAATTTTGTTGCTGTTTTTTTAAAAATTGAATTCGATGGATATGAAAAGGTGTAACCTGTGTTCAAGGAAAATAAGTTGGTCAATATAATCACAGTACTGACTCACTAAATAAGTATGTCAATATAATCACAGTACTGACTCACTAAATAAGTAGGACAATATAATCACATTACTGACTCACTAAATAAGTAGGACAATATAATCACATTACTGACTCACAAAATAAGTAGGACAATATAATCACAGTACTGACTCACTAAATAAGTAGGACAATATAATCACAGTACTGACTCACTAAATAAGTAGGACAATATAATCACAGTACTGACTCACTAAATAAGTAGGACAATATAATCACAGTACTGACACACTAAATAAGTAGGACAATATAATCACAGTACTGACTCACTAAATAAGTAGGACAATATAATCACAGTACTGACTCACTAAATAAGTAGGACAATATAATCACAGTACTGACTCACTAAATAAGTAGGACAATATAATCACAGTACTCACTCACTAAACGTTGTGAACTGCTTAAATTATTGCTGTCAAACATGCTGTATATTTCGTGTTGGCAGAATATTCATATGGAAGCGATATTTTTTAGTTACATTTCTTTTCAATGATTTTATCCTTATGTTTTGTTTGTTTTGAGAACCCCAGGAATTGCGAGCGATAAGCTCTTACTTCCTATGTGCAGTGGGATGATTTTTCTGAGCTTTTTTTTTCATACCCAGGATACTTCATTTTTCGGCTTAGCGCAATGACTATTAAAGGAGCCTTCTACTCAGAGGGGGTCTATAATTATAAAGATGGCATGCTATAAAGCCTAAATATACCGGTATGTCATCTACTAAGGTTTTCTGTTGTATGGTTGGTTTTCCTAGTGGACCGTTAGTGAGATCCCCAGACATAACCACATACTTATCCTTATATAATATAACCCTAAGATAAACAAATAAATGAAGAGATTACTATAGCAAAGATTAATCATGTCAGTATTAACCCGTATGTTGTCGGGACCCGAAATGGGAGCAAAGAATAGCAACAATGTTTACCTTCCAAGCATGTCGTAAAAGGCGGCTAAGGAGGTTATGGGATGGAGTTGGCTGTCCCATCCCTTTATAGGGTCGATGACCCAAAGCGATGCTGAAGTCTGAGGTGTCAGACCGAAAGGCGCATATATCGCAGCAATGATGTAAACCATGATACAACGCATTCCGTTCTCCGGACTACATCCTGCTAGTCTGCAGGAGTTTGGGAACGAACGCAGAAGAAGAAGAATCATGTCAGGTATACAGAGATGTGACTTAATAAGATTGATCGTAGGAAGTGTCACTACCTACATAATCAACACCAGCGGAGTTATATTTTATAGAATTTAATGAGAGCTACATGGAAAACTTTGCTAGAAATGTAGAAAAGTGATTAGAACGACGTTTGGGCAACATGTTAGAGCAGCCTTGGTCAAAATACCAAGACACGGGTTAAATCCGGCACGCACAGCCATTTTTCTAGCCAGAAAGTAAATGACATCTTCTTCTTCTTCTTTCTGTCCTCGTGTACCTTTTGGTGTTGAGGGGAGAGTGAGTGTACAACCTTTTGCCCTTCTATTTACCTCTTGTGCTGTTATATTTCCGAGTGTCTCTAATACACTATCTATCCATCTTTTACGAGGAGGGCGTCCAATAGGTCGACTGTTTTCGCAAAGTTTGTTAAGTGTTTTTTAGATAATACTTTGCTCTTTCTGTCTGGTTATGTGGCCGAACAATTTAACTTGTTGTTTCTGGATGTATTCTATTGTTGACTTGATCCCTAATTGTTTCCTTAGTGCTTCATTCCTGATTTTGTCTCTCAAGCTAACTCCAATCATACGTCTCACACATAGTATAGTACATAAATGTACTATTTATGCTGACCCCTAGAGCTCAGAAAACAATAATTGGAAATGCAAAGGACTATTAAGATTGTAGGCCCTATACCATACGAAATAAGCTCAATATAACTCGCTGACTCAAACAGGTTGCCCATCATCGCAATTCCTGGAGATGTAAAACAAACAAATAAACAACATGTATTGTTTACTTCGTGTTTAGATATAAGACTATACGACTTCTTAAATTGGGTGGAGGAAGCTCTGGTACTGGATGTCATACACTTGACAGTGAAACCAAATACTGCCAAGGTCGTAGTATTTACTCTTGTTCAAGTGAAGGGCAGAAAAAGCGCTTCAATGATCACCTAAAAAGATCTCTCAAGCACTGCAGCATCGATCCTAGCTCCTGGGAGACTACAGCACTTGATCGATCAGCCTGGCACACCCAGATCACTGCTGGCATCACGAAATTTGAAAAGAAAAGAACACTGCGGGCAATCCACAAGCGCAAGAAACGGAAGGACAAATCCGAAAATTCTCCTACCCTGAACCTTCAACACTCCTGCATGTACTGCAATAGAACTTTTTAGTGCACGAATCGGACTCATCGGGTATCTACAAACTCACAAACCAAATTAGCTAATTACCAATTTTAATTATTATTTCTTTTCTTTTTATTTTTTTCCATCGCATGCTTCCGAAGGAGGAACATCATCATCATTTACACTACAAGCAGATTGATTGAATAACTATTTGAAAAACATCCTCATTAAAACAAAAACAATACGAAAAATACCAATCTGTAACTGAAAGTAAAATTTCACCGACTGGCCTAGTGAACTCGTACTTTCTTGAATGTCTTCACAAATTCATGCATGACTTTTTATTTATATATATATCGCTAGATACTGCACCTTACGTCTACATAAGGGACGTTAAATTGGTTGAAGAATAAATATGCTTGGTCTATGGTTATTATTTGTTTACCTGCGTAAACATTTGTGTTTCAAATCAATACTGATTATTTATGTTAAAGTATTGATGATCACCTACTTGGACACCAGACGGGTAAAGAAGACAGGGAAGACCAAAAACATCCCTCAGAAGAACATTTATGAATGAATTAAAATCATTAAGCATAAATGCACAAGACCTGCAATCCCTAGCAACTGACCGACAGGCATGGAGAACTATGACATCAGCCCTATGTACCAAACTTGGCAAAAGAGGAACTGATTGACTGATTGATGATCGATAGTTGACCATATATTAGAAATGCATAATGGGGTTCTACCTTAAAATCTAAAATTAACATATAGATTCAGTACATCAATAAAGTATAATTAATATTTCACCAAACACAAATATATTTTTGAATCACATTTTAGTCTTGATTAATTTATGATTGGTGGCATATTTCAATATTCTTGTATAACCTTTATTCATTATCGACAATATAGTTGCAAGGTTTACAAATATAACAGTGCATGGAGATCATGGATTTCAAAAATGTCAAAAAGAAAGTGCAGAAATTTAAAAACTTTTTTGCCATTATCAATTCACGAAATTGAATATTGACATGAGGTCACCACACATGCAAGAAACAGGAGAAAATCTAGTAAAAATGTTATCCTCAGTAAGTTTCCAGATTTCGTAAGAATACTACAGTTACATACATTTTGAAAAACACAACAAATGTATAAAATATTAAATAAATATAAATATTAATTAATTAAAATAAATAAAAAATTAAAATAAAAAATTAATATAAATATTTTAATTAGTTATCAAGAAAGATCTCATTTATTTAAAAACAATTATCTTCATTAGTTCAAAAGAAAGATTTAAAATAATGTGCATACACTTAGAGAATTTCTTGTAAAAAACTGAGTATCTATGAAATGTCCAAAGTTCAATTAGAGTGCCTTGATTCAAAGCTGTTTGGGAATCCTTGATTTAGTACAATTCTTCTGAACTAAAAATAGCGATACAGTTTGTTTAACAAAGAGCAGCGGTAAAGCAAGCCCTTCTAAAAAATTGGCTGAAGTTATACGCGCGGTTTCCAAATAGCGTCACTTATCTTGGCTGATACGATCCAACCGGTTTTTTTTCACTTATGTTTGATTTGTGTTAGCCAATAAATGAACAGCTACTTAACAATGTATGTCAGCCAACATTAGAACGCTATTTTGTGATGAGCGTGCAGGAACTTTAGGAGTATGACTTGGGTAAGTATAACTTAGAATGTGCAAGGTCAAAGTAGCGTGCGCTATCGATCAAATCAGGCATGCGCGACGCCTCTTTTCTTTGTTTTGATTGTCTATTTACGATTCCCTGCTAAAAATGAAGTTCTGTGTGTCTAATCTGTGTTTTTTTAAATTATATTATTAATTAATGATTGTTTTAGTTGTGATCAACAATTCAATTCAGAATCCTGGTAAATTTGATAGATGTGGCGATATAAAAAAAGTGAAAAATGATAGGTGTAGAAATAAAAATATACCTTCTATTCAAACAACGAACGAAAACCGAGTGTCAAATGAATCTAACTATAATTGCTATCATAATCTAACTACCGAATTAAAAAATAAAATCAACATGTGTCCGAACTAATTTATTAATTATTTGTATCAATTTAATTTTATTTATTCAAATTAAACTGTTGTTTTGTCATTAAAATATAAACAGATTTCAATGAATCATTGCTGCATGTGTAGAGAAATGACTTTTATTAGAACAGACTACATTGTTTCGGGTTCCATGTATTTGTTTATGCTTTCTTAAACTAGTCAATGAGTGTGATACGAGTGACTTAACTGTAAGAAAAAAGAACTGTAGAGACAAAATTTCACATTTTGTATAAGAAAAAGGAACTGTAATTCACCAAACGAAGATGAATAAATGATTTCAAACAAGAAAGGTAATTCGAAAAAATATATTGTTGTTTTTTCCTGTTTCGTCTGACTCGTCAAACAACTCTAGTCGTCCAGGTGTGTAAATATAGACATTCTTGCAAAGAAATCAGTTACTGGACATAAAGGTAACTTGTTTGTTCGTATATTTGTTTCGTTATTGTCTCGTCTTCATAATTTTGTTTGTTCTATTTCAATCAAATATAATGTGCGTCGAACAACGAATTAGAATAATGCCAGTGGACACTCCATATCAGCTCTGGTTAGGGTCTTGTTATTTTCTATGTTCGGGGACCTCTGACCTGTAGTTGTGGACTAACGGTCGTTGCTATGAAAAATAATTATGTTCAAAGAAAGATCATTTTGCTTATTGTTGAGTGGTGTTTTAAAATGTAGAATTAAAAACACAAATAATAATAAAGTTATATTAACAGAAAGATAGTTTTTCTTACTGTAGAGATATGAAATATATCAGTAATAATATCAGTTCTATTAACAGAAATATCTTGTTGCTTATTGATGAGATGGTTGCTGATCCAGCGGTCCATGGGCTCATGTTTGATGAGATGGTTGCTGATCCAGCGGTCCAAAAGCTCATGTTTGATGAGATGGTTGCTGATCCAGCGGTCCAAAAGCTCATGTTTGATGAGATGGTCGCTGATCCAGCGTTCCAAAAGCTCATGTTTGATGAGATGGTTGCTGATCCAGCGTTCCAAAAGCTCATGTTTGATGAGATGGTTGCTGATCCAGCGGTCTATGGGCTCATGTTTGATGAGATCGAAATGGAAAAAAATCGCACTTAAAAATGCAAATAATAATACAAGTTACATTAATAGAAATATAACGTTACTGAGAGTGATTTAAAATATATTACTAATAATAATAATAATAATAATAATAATAATAATAACAATAATAATAATAGTAATAATAACAATAATAATAACAATAAATAATAATAATTATTATTATTATATGATTAACGCTCTATTAACAAACAAAAATAATGTAATAGAAATATATAAATAAACAATATAGAAATACAATAATAATAATAATAATAATAATAATAATAATAAAATAGATGTTACATTAAGAGGAAGGTGGTATTTCTGAGAACGATATGAAAAATACAACTTAATGTTGTTTACAAATATTTGTGTAAATTTTGATCCTTTTTTCCATCTGGTGTCCACATGAAGACTTGTTGTGGAATTCTGTCTTGCTTCACTCTAAATATGTGGCCGTAGTACGAGAAGTGGTTTTTTCTGATGATTTTCGTCACATATTCTTGTTTTGTCTCCTCTCTTAGTATTACGTTTGATGTGAAGTCTTTCAAATCAGTATTTGTGATTTTTCTGAGGCATCTATTCTCGAAGGCAACTAACTTCTTATCCATTATTGCGGTAGATTTCCAACTTTCACATCCATATGTCAATGATGGAATCACACTTGCATTGAATAGTCGTAGTTTGATGTGTTTACTTGTGAACTTTGATCTCCAGATGTTTGAGAGTTTGTTAAAGGCGTTGGAGACGAGATCGATTCGTCTTGATTTCTGAGTTGGTACCCCCGTCTGTTGTTATCTTTCTTCCCAAATATACGAAAATTGACACGTTGTCTAGTATATTGTCATCTAGTTTAATTGATTCTGTCTGGACGGTAAAGTTCATGATTTTCGTTTTATATGTGTTTATCTGTTGCGCAAAAAATTTGAGTCTTTCTGTTTTTTTCTTTGAGATCTTGGTGTGTTGAACTCAGAAGAACAATATCATTTGCTAAGGTGAGATCTTCCAAGTTCTTGTTGTTTACCCATTTGATTCGTACTCTTTTGGTCTGTGAATTTTTTCATTACTCAGTCATTCGCGATGAAAAACCGTATTGGGGACAAAACACATCCTTGTTTTACTCCCGTTTTCACTGCTTTAAATAGTGGTGGACTAGAAAACAATGGCTTGACGAGCGAGATTTGGCCGCAGTGACGAATTTCGACACTACTGTAATATTGGGTCTGCACTGTTAGACATAATGAAAGGGAAATAATATACCTGACACAAGGTATTTATTTTTATTTCATTGGTTGTTTCCCTTGATAATTTGATAGTGATACATGAATTTTTCCCCCTTTAATAATGTGTATCAGACAACAACGGAACACACGGTGAAGGAGTTTGACTTAGCTAATGCGTGATTCGCATCATTAAAAATATGAGGATTTGCAACTTTCATAATTTCGACTTCATTGCTTCGATAACAGTATTGATTACTAGATAAATGAGAAAAGATGATCGATTGATTGGTTCAATGTTTCATAAAACTTCATTTCCAACTATTACCCCTTGACCCTTTATTATCCAATGTGAGCATCCCGGAATAAGGCAATTAAAAAAAAGAAATTACGCCAGAAAAAAAGTAATTACATAAAATGATTAACAATCATTACTCGGTAGAAAACAAAGTAGTTTTGGACATAATGGGGAGGTAAGAAAATTGTTTTGTATAGCTGCAGGTTCATTATCCATGTTTCTGAGCCATATATTATTAGTATAATGTATACATTGTATGCCTATTTAACACACCCAAGTATACAACACTTTATAATTCTTACTGTTAGTTTGTGGTTGCAATGTATAAATCTTAACTGTTTGCATAAAAACTTGGAGATCGTGGTGACAGGATCACGTCAATCACGACATTCATTACTTTTTTAAAATCACAAGATTTATAATAACCAAACTGGACAGTAATCAGAATGGAGAGCGCCTCGTCACAATACATCCGCATTATATCACCAATAACGGTTTCCTTATATAATTAACACTGCTTTCATGGTGGATGGATTACCAGATCCGTGACCTCCACTATTTGCTTGCTGGTTTAAATATCTAACATAATCAGATTAAACAAACATTCTATAACGAGTAACGATTGAAAGAATAGTACTTTACCGTAAGAGGAAGTTATTTAACACACAAATAACACATAACAAATAACACATAACAAATAACAAATAACACATAACAAATAACAAATGACACATAAAAAACAACACATAACAAATAACGCATACCAGATAACACATAACAAATAACAAATAACTCAAAACAAATAACAAATAATACATAAAAAATAACACATAACGAATAAAAAATAACACATAACAAATAACACATAACAAATAACACATAACAAATAACACATAACAAATAACAAAAAACACATAACAAATAACAAATAACACATAACAAATAACACATAACAAATATCACATAACAAATAACACATAACAAAAAACAAATCACACATAATAAATATCAAATAACACAAAACAAATAACACACAACAAATAACAAATAACACATAACAAATAACTCTTAACAAATAACAAATAACTCATAACAAATAACACATACCGAATAACAAATAACACATAACAAATAACACAAAACAAATAACACATAACAAATAGCACACAACAAATAACACATAACAAATAACACATAACAAATAACAAATAACACATAACAAATAACACATAACACATAACATATAACAGATAACACATAACAAATAACACATAACAAATAAAAAATAAAAAATAAAAATTAAATAATAACACATTACAAATAACAAATAGCACATAACGAATAACAAATAACACAAAACAAATAAAACATAACAAATAACACATAACAAATAACACATAACAAATAACACATAAGAAATGACCAAAAAAACAGTAACGCATAACAAACAAAAATAACAAATAACACATAAAAAATAACACATAACAAATAACAAACAACACATAACAAATAACAAATAACACATAACAAATAACACATAACAAATAACACATAACAAATAGCACACAACAAATAACACATAACAAATAACACATAACAAATAACAAATAACACATAACAAATAACACATAACAAATAACACATAACAGATAACACATAACAAATAACACATAACAAATAAAAAATAAAAAATAACAAATAAATAATAACACATTACAAATAACAAATAACACATAAGGAATAACAAATAACACAAAACAAATAAAACATAACAAATAACACATAACAAATAACACATAACAAATAACACATAAGACATGACAAAAAAAAAAATAAAAATACACATAACAAATAACACATAACAAATAACACTGATATATCTGATGTAACCAAATTAAACGATTTTTTCTGTTTGAAAGAAAAGTACCTCACCATAATTGGTTGTTTGTATTTACCAGATAAATTTCATTTTGTTATCGGAAAATAATTTGATCGTTTCTATTCTATTTGTTCATTTGCAACTTTGTATTTTAGCACCACCCCTCCCCAAATTCTCTACACACGCATATTGGTTTTAGCAATGGATTTTACATAAAGTACACCATCAATTGTGGTACGGAGGGATCCGAAACAGTTTGTCAGTTGTTTACAAGGCTATTGGGGTTTAACAAAAGTTGAACAACAGTTTTTTAATACACCAATTAAAATTATTTGCATATTTCCAACATTTGACTAAAAATTTGAACCAATCATGCATTTGGGGGGGGGGGGGGAGATTGGGAGAGGATAAGTAAAGTTGATCCATAACATTCAACTGAACTGACGTAGTCATGTAAGATAATAGGAATCTCACATTTCAATTGTTGTGCTATATGAGGGTGGTAGCCATCTCCTCTCCTTCGCAGTCTTTACTTCTCGTGTTAATCCGGTACCCAATTAAGGCTGGGCAGACCTGGAAAACGTTGAAATCTTTAAAAAAAACCATTGCCGCTTCCGCTGGGGAATGCATCCAGGACAATGGGTGGAGAGGAGAGTTTGGTTAATTATTGTGACATAATTATGCTGAGGAGAAATCCCAGAATTCTTGAATGTTGTTGACAAGTCACTGAAAGGGGGTACGATATTGCATTTTTTTTTTACAAGTCAGGGGGAAGGTGTACACAATATAATGTTGTTAACAAGTCGGGGGGGGGGGAGTTAAACAATTAAATATTTGTAACAAGTCAAAAGGTACGGTCACATAACAAGACAGAAAGAGCAAAGTATTATCCAAAAAACACTTTGGATAAAAAAAAGACCTATTGGACGCCCTCGTAAAAGGTGGATAGATAGTGTATTAGAAACACTCGGAAATATAACAGCAGAAGAGGCAAATAGAAGGGGAAAAGACCGTACACTCACTCTCCCCTCAACACCGAAAGGTACATGAGGACAGAAAGAAGAAGAAGAAGTCAAAAGGAAAAGGGGAGAAAACACAATTGAATGTGATAAGAATCGAATCATTGTCTTCAATGTAAGTTTAGAAGATAATAACGTAATATATTAGCAATATTGACATAGACTAGCGTCAAGAATACGTAAACACATACATATAAACACGTAAATATGTCTGCAAATTAATACACACAAACACACACATACACACACACATATTTTAACACTGTTAAACAAAACTCAAATAGAAACTACATCGGAAGAAACATTATTTAGATATTAATATTTACAAATATTAATATTTTGCGGTAACGAAAGACGCATTTAACCAATGACTTGAATTCACCTTGGTTACATTGGAGCGTATTACCATCATCAACAGTGGTGCTCGAGGTTCAGGTAATCATGTCTCCATGCACCTCCGAATGTATAGAAAAAGTCAATGTACAGATATTTCTTCTTCATCTTTTGCGTTCGTTCTCAAACTCTTACAGATTAGCAGGATGTAGTCCGGAAGATGGCATGTCATGTTTGTGTAATAGTTTAAATTTTAGCTGCGATATTTGCATCTTTAAGCCTGGCACATCAGACTTCAGCATAGTTTCTATATTACCTTGACACGACATTGGATGGGGCTGTCAAACCTACTTCAAAACCTGCTTAATCTCCTTCTACGACATGTGTGGCAAGAAACATTATTGCTACTCTTTACTCCGATTTCAAGCCCCGGTAACATATTGACATACACATATTTGATGTTCCCTACTGTAAGTAAGTAAAGTAACCCATAGCATTTATTAATGCCGTAGGGGTGTGAGATGTTAGCGATCTCACATTTCACAGGCTCTGCAAATGAGGGCGGTAGCCATCTCCTCTCCCTCGCAGTCTTTACTTCCCGGATTAATCCGGTACTCATTTAAGGCTGGGTCGACCTGGGAGCCGTTGCGATCTGAAAAAATTTCCGCCTCAGCAGGGGAATGAACCCAGGACCACTCATATGCGAAGCCAGTGCGCTAACCACTGAGCTAACGCGACTCCATACTGTGCCTTGAATGCGATATCTCGTGAAGGGAAATAATCTAATAGGAGAGCACTTGTTACTGACATCTTAGTATTTCATTGGTTATTCCCCTTTGACAGTGCTTATATAATAAAGATAGCTAACTTCGTAAAATACTACTCCTAATCAGTAATGGGGGAAAATAAACGTTTTATATATACATGTATATATATATATATATATATATATATATATATATATATATATATATATATATATATATATATATATATATATATATATAGCTATAGAAGGGACATACAAAATACACAATATACACTTACTAAAAAAAACTTTCAAGGTCAATGGGTAGTGAAAGAGTAGTTAAAATTATGACCATACCTAATAGTTCGTGGATGGCTAATGAGCCCTATTCGTGCCGTAAATGTAGTTGCACAGTTCGGGCATGGAACGATCACTGTAGATGTATTTTGATATTTATTCTAAAGTTGGAGTGAAGGTACCATCTCTTTTACTGTTGTGTAGTGCTATATATAATGCGTTATTTCACTAAGAAATGGGTTTGAACCCCCTCATTCTCCTCCTCCCGAGTCCATATTTCTGTTCTTGATACATCATAACAGGTCCCCGTAGTAGAAAATTGACATGATGTGTGGTAGCTGTGATGTGTGGTAGCTGTGATTTGTGGTAGCTGGTAGAGACAGATTTCAGTCAAGCTTCTGTGTGATACTTTGTTCGGTCGATATTTTTATGTGATTAACAGCAGTCTAAGAGTGATGTGGTCTGCATAAAAATAACAACCACTGCTTCCCATATCTTCTCTGGAATAAATTTTAGAATTCTAGATCGGATCGTGAACTATTCGTGGTCTAAAACTTTTCGTCCTCCACAACTACCGCATTACCAACTACTATCCTACTCCACAATTACTGTATTACCAACCACTATCCTACTCCACAATTACTGCATTACCAGCCACTATCCTACTCCACAATTACTGCATTACCAACCACTATCCTACTCCACAATTACCGCATTACCAACCACTATCCTACTCCACAATTACTGCATTACCAACCACTATCCTACTCCACAATTACTGCATTACCAACCACTATCCTACTCCACAATTACTGCATTACCAACCACCATCCTACTCCACAATTACCGCATTACCAACCACCATCCTACTCCACAATTACTGCATTACCAACCACCATCCTACTCCACAATTACCGCATTACCAACCACCATCCTACTCCACAATTACCGCGTTACCAACCACCATCCTACTCCACAATTACCGCATTACCAACCACCATCCTACTCCACAATTACCGCATTACCAACCACCTTCTTACTACAATATCATAGACCTAATCATAATTGACACAAACAATCTTAACATCAAACAAACAACAAGCACCAGACAAGACTAACAATGATCTTCTTTCACAAAGAACAAACAAAGATCGAGGCTCATAAAGACCATCTTTCGAAAAGATCTAATTTTATTAAAGAGTACAATATTAATGCAAGTAGAAATGGATAAACATGTCATTGTAATTTAGACCTAATGATCTTTGTAGTACTGATGTCCAATGGCAGGTACAAGAGTTAAATGTTTGTCGTCCTCGAGGAATTTTCATATTTGTCCAACTGTGTGTTGTTGTTGTTGTCTGTGTGGTGATTGACCGGGCCATATTCATAGTAGCAAATCACGTTCAGGAAGTAGCCATCAAACAACTTTTTGTTTTTGCTGTGGTGATTTACTTATATAAATACCTTCAGTAGTTTGTCATTGCTTTCTGAATGGTCCGTATGGACAATTTTCTGCGGCAGATTTGATCCCGGTACAGTGTTCGTCGAAACGTTCTGTACATCGCTGACGTTGGATGTCTGACTTAAAATCGCATATTTTTTTTAGAGATTTGATCGAATTCAGAATACTCGTTGACTCAAATTGCGAGGCTAACAGGTGCCATCTGAACGGACATGATTCAAATCCCGTCAACTACCTTTCGATGTTGCCACTATGAGGTTTAGTTATAATAAAGTACCTTATTTGTATAGAGAAACTTGCAGAACAAAATAGCACATGAAATATATAAAGTGCACAAGAAAATATTAATAATATCAAAATGTGCGGGGAAAATATTTAGAGGTGATTAAATCATCATCATCAGGTGCTGTACCGACTGTTGTAGGCAATCGAGGACCTCCTTTACTATTTGCAGTAATGTTCATAAGTGTTGCTGGTGACTCTTTTCCATGGCGCGATGTGAGACTATCTAATATTTCCCCCCGATGCCGTCCACGAACTCTCATTCCCGCAATCTTTCCCGATGTAAGTATCTTTTCTAGATCTCCCTGCCTCATGACTTGACCAGATCTCCCTGTGTCATAACGTCACCAGATCTCCCTGTGTCATAACGTCACCAGATCTCCCTGTGTCATAACGTCACCAGATCTCCCTGTGTCATAACGTCACCAGATCTCCCTGTGTCATAACGTCACCAGATCTCCCTGTGTCATAACGTCACCAGATCTCCCTGTCTCATAACGTGGCCAACAGATTGCCTTCTTCTGATATTACTAAATAACCATCCATCATTTAACTCTTTCAACATCCCCGCAGTAGTTTTTCTAACTACGATTGGTTCTTCTATAGAACCACATCACTGTTGTCCTTGGTACTCTAAGCATTCTTCAATAGAACCACATCTCTGTTGCCTCTAAGCTTAGTGAATAAATAAATAAAAATAAATAATGTAAAAATATCCATAAACGGTACAGATTTACTCTTTGGTGCGCACAAACATAACGTGATGGCTACTATGTGCAGAAGATACTCAACGAAATTAGGAAACATAAATTAAATAAAAGTTAAACATTATAGAAATATTTATCAAATAAGAAATTCATCCAGAAAAAAATCATGTTAAAACAAGAAAATACATTTAAATTATTTCTATACCATACAATAAATTTCAATAAACAAAAAGCAGTTGTGAGCAAGAATTACGAATTGCAATGTAGGATAATTTGTTGCATGAGAACATTATACCATAGGTTTACTAGCTTACGTTTGTAGATGGGTGCCACCAGTTTCAACAGAAAAATCCATGAATTCTAAATTACTAGGGACAAAGAAATGTAAGAACTCGGTACATACCTGGTGGCAGTATGATCAACTCGGTGAGAACTATCACATCTCCCGTTCTTTCAACCTCTGCCTGGTTAAATAAAACTATCGAAAAGGCAGAGATTGACAAAGAGATGGCAGCAATGACAAGGCGAGCTAGTAATAAAAGGGATAGAAATTACGGGGATGTTTAGAAAACACAGACGCCAAACAGAATTTAAAACATTATCGGAGAATCCCCAGACAGGGTAGAAGAGGGTAACCCTTGTAAATCATTCAGGGTGATGTCGTGTGCATAGTTCTGGGCTGTACTGAGGGCGGAGAGTCTCCTGTGTGAAGTAAATAGTTCTGGGGGGTTGGAAATTCTCCTGTGTGAAGTATATAGTTCTGAGTTGTACTGAGGATCGAGAGTTTCCTTTGTGAAGTAAATACGTCTGTGTTGCACTGAGGATTGGGGAGACTCCTGTGTAAAGTTAATAGTTCTTGGTTGAACTGAGGGTTGGAGATCCTCCTGGGTCAGATAAATAGTTCTTGTTTGTTCTGAGGAGTGGAGAGTCTCCTGTGTGTCGGGATTTAAGTAGCCCATGGGTGCCCTGAAGGTTGGATATTCTTCTGGCGGATGTGATGTAAATAGTCCCCGGTTGTACTGAGAATCGATACTCTCCTGTGTGTAGTAAATACTTCTGGGATGCACTGAGGACCGACGAGTCTCTTGTATGTATGAAATAGTTCTAGGTTGTACTGATGGTTGGGGAGTCTTCTGTGTGTCGTAAATAGTAATGGGCTGCACTGAGGGCTGGAGAATCTCCCGTGTGTAAGAAATAGTTCTGCGCTGTACTGAGGGCTGGAGAATCTCCCGTGTGTAAGAAATAGCTCTGGGCTGAAATGAGGGCTGGAAAATCTCCTGTGTGTAAGAAATATTTCTGGGCTGCACTGAGGGCTGGAGAATCTCTTCTGTGTAAGAATTATTTCTGGACTGCACTGAGGGCTGGAGACTCTCCTGTGTGTAAGAAATAGCTCTTGGCTGCATTGAGGGCTGGAAAATCTCCTGTGTGTAAGACATATTTCTGGGCTGTACTGAGGGATGGAGACTCTCCTGTGTGTAAGAAATAGCTCTGGGCTGTTCTGAGGGTTGGTGAGCCTCCTGTGTGATGTAAATAGTACCGGGCTCTACTGAGGGTTGGAGAGTCTCGTGTGTGTAAAAACCAGTTCTGAGTTGCACTGAAGGCTGGCGAGCTTCCTGTGTGAAGTAAATATTTATAGGACGCACTAAGTGTTGGAGAGTCTCCTGTGTGAAGTAAATATTTATGGGTTGCACTGAAGGTTGGAGAGTCTCCTGTGTGAAGTAAATATTTATGGGTTGCACTGAAGGTTGGAGAGTCTCCTGTGTGAAGTAAATATTTATGGGTTGCACTGAAGGTTGGATAGTCTCCTGTGTGAAGTAAATATTTATGGGTTGCACTGAAGGTTGGAGAGTCTCCTGTGTGAAGTAAATATTTATGGGTTGTGCTGAGGGTTGGAAAGTGTCCGGGATGATGTGATGTAAATAATTTTGGTTTGTACTAATGGTTGAAGTGTCTCCTGGGTGATGTGATATAAATATCCCTGGGTTGTATTGTGGGTTTGACCGTATCCTGGGTGATGTGGTGTAAATAGTCCTGGGTTGCACTGATGGTTGGACAGTGTCCAAGGTGAGGTGATGTAAATACATCTGGGTTGTACTGTTGGTGGAGAGTGTCGTGTATGAAGTAAATAGTCTTGGTTTGTGCTGAGGGTAAGACTGTGCCCACGATTATGTGATATAAATAGTCCTAGGCTTTAATATGGTTGGAGAGACTTTTGTGATTTTATGTAAATAGTCGTGGGTTGTACTGAGGGTTGGCCAGTAACAGGGTGATGTAAATAGTTATGTGATGCACTGAGGGTTGGACAGTGTCCAGTGTGATGTAAATAGTTCTGGGTTGTCCTGGGGGCGTACACATTCCAAGATTAAATTACATCATTACAATTCTGACACTAAAATTACAATTATATCTCATCAGAATATTAAAGAAATCATTTTTCTTTCATGATAATGTGACAATAAATGTGGGTATGATCTGTGCACTGGAACAGGGCCGGATTTATCCTTGATATGGCCTTAAGCTATTTAAGATATGGGGCCCTAAGCTATTTAAGATATGGGGGCCATTTATCGACTAAGAATATATAGATAGTGAAATTAATATAAAAAAATTGTGGCCCCGATAATGTGGGGTTCCTAAGCTATAGCTTGTTTACTTTATAGGTAAATCCGGCACTGCAATGGAGACATTTAGAATCAAACCTGATCCTGTTCAGTAGAAACCTAACAGGGACGACGGAGATGATGTTTCATCATATCCCGTCCAATCTAATGATGTATAGAACTCATAACCTCCGGTACTAAAATCATGAATTCTAATGGAAAATTTCTGAAATAGTCTGAAAAAATTAGATGTTTAACTAACGGAACAAATAACTAAATTAAGAATTCATAACAAAAATAATTTGCGAGCAAAACTATTGTATGAAATAGTTGATTTAAAAAATACAATCTATGATTACAATATTCTGAAAACGAAATCAAATCACAGAGATAGCACAACAAGAATTAGATTCTGTCTCACAGACTCGCATGTATGTTGCCGAAGCGGAGTAATGAATGACAACACTTTTCATCCTCCATGTATGTACTAAGAAGAGACTAAGAATGTTGTAGGGAAGAGTTGACTGTCCAATCCAATGTAGAGTCAAAGATACCACAAACCATGCTGAAGTAGGATGTGTCAAGCAGAAAGACACAGATATCTAACCTAAGCTGCAAACCATGACATAACACATTCAGTTTTCGAAACTAGATCCTGCTTAACTACAGGGGTTTGAGAACGAAGGCAGAAGAAGAAGAATATATTTAAAAACTCAACAAATACTGATTTTAAAAGAAATTAATCATAACACCGGGCCTCCCTCTACCCAGTTACTGTGAATTTCAACAGAAATGTGGTAGTTGCTGGCTGTGTAACAGCAATGAGGTAGTTGGTAGTTGTGTAACAGAAATGAGGTAGTTGGTAGTTGTGTAACAGAAATGAGGTAGTTGGTGGTTGTGTAACAGCAATGAGGTAGTTGGTGGTTGTGTAACAGCAATGAGGTAGTTGGTGGTTGTGTAACAGAAATGAGGTAGTTGGTAGTTGTGTAACAGAAATGAGGTAGTTGGTGGTTGTGTAACAGCAATGAGGTAGCTGGTGGTTGTGTAACAGCAATGAGGTAGTTGGTGGTTGTGTAACAGCAATGAGGTAGCTGGTGGTTGTGTAACAGCAATGAGGTAGTTGGTGGTTGTGTAACAGCAATGAGGTAGTTGGTGGTTGTGTAACAGCAATGAGGTAGTTGGTGGTTGTGTAACAGCAATGAGGTAGTTGGTGGTTATGTAACAGCAATGAGGTAGTTGGTGGTTGTGTAACAGCAATGAGGTAGTTGGTGGTTGTGTAACAGCAATGAGGTAGTTGGTGGTTGTGTAACAGCAATGAGGTAGCTGGTGGTTGTGTAACAGCAATGAGGTAGTTGGTGGTTGTGTAACAGCAATGAGGTAGCTGCTGGCTGTGTAACAGCAATGAGGTAGCTCCTGGCTGTGTAACAGCAGTGAGGTAGCTGCTGGCTGTGTAACAGCAATGAGGTAGCTGGTGGTTGTGTAACAGCAGTGAGGTAGCTGGTGGTTGTGTAACAGCAGTGAGGTAGCTGGTGGTTGTGTAACAGCAGTGAGGTAGCTGGTGGTTGTGTAACAGCAATGAGGTAGCTGGTGGTTGTGTAACAGCAGTGAGGTAGCTGGTGGTTGTGTAACAACAGTGAGGTAGCTGCTGGCTGTGTAACAGCAATGAGGTAGCTGGTGGTTGTGTAACAGCAATGAGGTAGTTGGTGGTTGTGTAACAGCAATGAGGTAGTTGGTGGTTGTGTTTTCTATTCAGGTGATGGAAGCGACACATTTTTTCGTCAGTTGTGATTGTTACATCACAAATTATGTAGAGTGCTTCATGTCCGCGGTCTTTATAGTGTGTCGCCAGTGCTTTGTCAGTGCGGTCTGTGCAGTGCTTTGTTAGCGCGGTCTTTACAGTTCTTTGTCAGCGCAGTCTGTACAGTGCTTTGTCAGCGCGGTCTGTACAGTGCTTTGTTAGTGCGGTCTGTACAGTGCTTTGTCAGCGCGGTCTGTACAGTGCTTTGTCAACCTGATCTGTACATTGCTTTGTCAGCGCGGTCTGTATAGTGCTTTGTCAGCGCGGTCAGTACAGTGCTTTGTCAGCGCGGTCTGTACACTGCTTAGTCAACGCGGTATGTGCAGTGCTTCGCCAATGCTCTGTCAGCGCGGTCTGTACAGTGCTTTGCTAGCGCTTTGTCAGCGCGGTCTGTACAGTGCTGTGTCAGCGCGGTATGTACAGTGATTCGCCAATGCTATGTCAGCGCGATCTGTACAGTGCTTTGCTAGCGCTTTGTCAGCGCGGTCTGTACAGTGCATTGTCAGCGCGGTCTGTTAAGTGCTTTGCTAGCGCATTGTGAGCGCGGTCTGTTAAGTGCTTTGCTAGCGCATTGTGAGCGCGGTCTGTTAAGTGCTTTGCTAGCGCATTGTGAGCGCGGTCTGTTAAGTGCTTTGCTAGCGCATTGTGAGCGCGGTCTGTTAAGTGCTTTGCTAGCGCATTGTGAGCGCGGTCTGTTAAGTGCTTTGCTAGCGCATTGTGAGCGCGGTCTGTTAAGTGCTTTGCTAGCGCATTGTGAGCGCGGTCTGTTAAGTGCTTTGCTAGCGCATTGTGAGCGCGGTCTGTTAAGTGCTTTGTCAGCGCGATATGTAAAGTGTTCGCCAATGCTCTGTCAGCGCGGTCTGTACAGTGTTTTCTCATCACGGTCTGTGCAGTGCTTTGTCAGCGCAGTCTCTACAGGGCTCCGCCAATGCTTTGTCAGCGCGATCTGTACAGTGCTTTGCTAGCGCTTTGTCAGCGCGGTATGTACTGTGTTTTCTCATCACGGTCTGTGCAGTGTTTTGTCAGCGCAGTCTCTACAGGGCTCCGCCAATGCTTTGTCAGTTGTCTGTAGCGCTTCGCTAGTACTTTGTCAGCGCGGTCTGTAAAGTGCTTCGCCAGTACTTTGTCAGTGCGGTCTGTTAAATGCTTTGCTAGCGCTTTGTCAACGCGGTCTGTACAGTGCTTTGTCAGCGCGGTCTGTACAGTGCTTTGTCAGCGCTGTCTGTTCAGTTTTTCGCCAGTGCTTTGTCAGCGCGGTTTGTACAGTACTTTGTCAGCGTACAGTGCTTTCTCAGCGCGATCTGTACAATGCTTCACCAGTTCTTTCTGCAGTATGTGCAGCACTGGGACAGTGCTGTCTACGTGCGATCTGAACATATATGACCGTGGACATATTCAAATATATACAGAGACATTGTTTCATTTTTGCAAAGTTACAGGTAAATGATAAACGTTCATATGTAAATATAATATATAACATAGGTGAATATAATATACAAGTATTGGTGAGAAAAAAAAATATAATCATATTTGAAATATTACATAATTATTGAACAAAATATGTAATCACAGGTGAACAAAATCTGTAATCATAGGGGAACAAAATATGTAATCATAGAGGAACAAAATATGTAATCATAGGGGAACAAAATATGTAATCATAGGGGAACAAAATATGTAATCATAGGTGAACAAAATATGTAATCATAGGTGAACAAGATATGTAATCATAGGGGAACAAAATATCTAATCATAGGTCAACAAAATATGTAATCAAAGGTGAACAAGATATGTAATCATAAGGGAACAAAATATGTAATCATAGGGGAACAAGATATGTAATCATAGGTGAACAAAATATGTAATCATAGGTGAACAAGATATGTAATCATAGGGGAACAAAATATGTAATCATAGGTGAAGAAAATATGTAATCATAGGTGAACAAAATATGTAATCATAGGTGAAAAAAATATGTAATCATAGGTGAACAAGATATGTAATCATAGGGGAACAAAATATGTAATCATACGTGAATAAAATATGTAATCATAGGTGAACAAAATATGTAATCAAAGGTGAACAATATATGTAATCATAGGTTAACAAAATATGTAATCACAGTTGAACAAAATATGTAATCATAGGTGAACAAAATATGTAATCACAGGTGAACAAAATATGTAATCACAGGTGAACAAAATACGTAATCATAGGTGAACAAAATATGTAATCAAAGGTGAACAAAATATGTAATCAAAGGTGAACAAAATATGTAATCATAGGTGAACAAAATATGTAATCATAGGTGAACAAAATATGTAATCAAAGGTGAAAAAAATATGTAATCACAGTTGAACAAAATATGTAATCACAGGTGAACAAAATATGTAATCATAGGTGAACAAGATATGTAATCAAAGGTGAACAAAATATTTAATCATAGGTGAACAAAATGTAATGATATGTGAACATAATTCACGGTCATACAGAGGCAAGAAGTGGCATTTCAAGAGCTGTACGTAATCGCATGTAACGCAATACCCGTGTAGATTGTGTCGCACCCTGTTACAACATATTCGTATGTAACGCACATTCTATAGGCAAATAGTACACATTAGTTAACAAATTTCATCACAACTATGGTTCACTAATCCGAAAACTGTAAAACCCATGACATGTAAGATTTAATAAAATAAAAATTTTCCACAACACATTTATCATACCTGTCTTATGCTACAATGTTTTCCAACTTGATGAAGACGACGCCATTTTGTTAGATTAAATGTTTACAAATTAGAACTTTCAAATATAAAAGTTTATATAGCTACCTGCCCCTAAGTAAGAAGTTTGAGAATTCCTTGCATATTTCAAGAATTGATCTTGTGATCTTTCCTTCCCTTTTTTGGAGAAATTTCACACCCATGTAATTGTTATACGGGAAAGTTATAAGCGCTGGAAGAAGAATGCTTACAAATACGACAACTTGTCAAAGAAAGAAGCGGTTTATTTTCCCAAACAAATTTAAGTTATTACTGAAATATTAATATTGACAAGCTTTATACATTTAAAAAATTAATGCTGACTTGTAGAGGTTTTTACTACAGTTTCATATTAGTACGATATATAGCTACATTTGTGAGATATATAATTTACATTAGAATATGTTTGCATTGTTAATAATGATTATATTGACATCTCGCCACTGCGATCACAGGTTAACCAAATATACGTTCAGAGGCAAGTAAATATACGTTCATGGGTAAAGAAAATATATGTTTATAGGTTAAGAAATATACGTTTATAGGTAAAGAAAATATTTGTTTATATGGGGAAAAGTATGGTTTCATATATAAAGAGAACATACGTTTATAGATGACAAACATTCAAGTTGATTGGTGAAAAAAATATGTTCTTGTGAGAACAAAATATACTTTTAGAAGTGAACAAAATATACTTTTAGAAGTGAACAAAAATTACTTTTAGAAGTGAACAAAATATACTTTTAGAAGTGAACAAAATATACTTTTAGAAGGGAATGAAATATAACTTTTTAAATTGAATAAAATATATGTTTGTATGTTTAAAAATATAGATACATATGTGAACATAATATATTGTCATAGACGAACATAAGCAATATTAATAGTGGTAAAGATATTACATATTCTCAGGAGAACATATCACGGCTGCCAGACTTTTAAAATTGTTTAGCCAAATTTCATAAATTGTGCCTTTTTCAAATGCCACTGATAATGAAATTTATGTTTAATCATTTCTTCTATAATTGATTAATTTGAGAACGTATTGAAAGATAGAAATCTGGTCATTTTTGTCAATATTTTATCTGAAATTTTACTAGTAAATAAATATTTTTTTAACAACAATCTTGTATATATAAAATATTCATATGCGAACATAATACACAGATGAACATAATATATACTCACAGACGTTCATATATAGAGCCCTGAATATACTTTCGATTTACAAGTGAAACATATTCTTGTTACACAGGTAAACACTAATAATAAAATAATAATAAAACTAATGATGTAAATATTAGTAGGCACCTGTGAATTGATGTATCGAATCTCATTTGTAAAATAATTGTTTAAAATATAAATAAACTACGAACTTGAATACAAAATATTGTTCGTGATCTTGTGATAACAAGAAATTCTGTGATAATATGCAATCTTGTGATAACATGAAATCTGGTGATAACATGATATCTTGTGAGAACATGAAATCTTGTGAGAACATGGTGTCATTTAACATGTTTTTTTGTTTAGTTTTCGACTTATTTTTTCATTTTATATACACCATTTACATGAAACATTACTGACATTCATTGAATAATTGACATTTGATGTAACAAATATAATAATTGACATTAAATGTAACAAATATAATAATTGACATTAGGTGTAACAATATAATAATTGACATTAGGTGTAACAAATATAATAATTGACATTAGGTGTAACAATATATTAATTGACATTAGGTGTAACAAATATAATAATTGACATTAAATGTAACAAATATAATAATTGACATTATGTGTAACAAATGTAATAATTGACATTATGTGTAACAAATGTAATAATTGACATTATGTGTAACAAATGTAATAATTGACATTATGTGTAACAAATGTAATAATTGACATTATGTGTAACAAATGTAATAATTGACATTATGTGTAACAAATGTAATAATTGACATTATGTGTAACAAATGTAATAATTGACATTATGTGTAACAAATGTAATAATTGACATTATGTGTAACAAATGTAATAATTGACATTATGTGTAACAAATGTAATAATTGACATTATGTGTAACAAATGTAATAATTGACATTATGTGTAACAAATGTAATAATTGACATTATGTGTAACAAATGTAATAATTGACATTATGTGTAACAAATGTAATAATTAACATTATGTGCAACAAATAAAATAGTTGTACACAAATGCATTCACAGCTAATATATGACTAGAACATGTAATCTTTCTCAACAGATTTGATCACAATTTATTTTGTGTCTAGGAAATGTAATCTCTGGATTTAATTAAAAAATGAACTGCAGATAGTATTCAAAACTAAAATAATATTTTAAAAAGAAACATTGATCATAGTTGAGATTTATAAGATATAATTTTGAAAAGGAAAACATCTGAATACAATCCAAATTACATTTGGAAGATGTATGTTTTGAAGAAAATCTGATCACAATCGACATTACATCTGAAAGATATACGATTCCAAAAATCATCTGATCAATGTACACATTCCAACAAGAAGATATCAGTTTTAAAATAAATATCTGAACACTGCAGTAATATTGTTCTGAGTGTCTATGTTTAGTTCGCGTTATGAACTTTATATTTGTTGTAAATATGCGCTGGCTGGTTAATACAAGACTTAAAGATTTTAACTAGTTTATAGATACAATATTACAAGATACAAACATTACAAGATTTATTATCTTTAACAGATACGAGATTTAAATTAGTAGATGCAGTATTATAATATTTAAGTTAGTAAACACGAGATTACAAAAGTCTTGCTTTACAATAGATACGAGATTGAAGGGTTTATTTTTTTCAGTATATACGTTATTACGAGATTTTGTTCTTCAATAGATTAGAGATTACAATATGTATGATCTTCAATAGATACGAGATTACAACATTTATGCAATTTAATAAATATAATATTTCTAGATATATCATTTATACGAGATTACGATATTTTTCTCTACAAAACATACAGGATTACAAAATGTGTTCTCTACAATAGATACGAGATTACAAGATTGATGTGTTTCAATAGCTACTATATTATAAAATCTATGCACTTCAATAAAAACGAGATTATAAAATCATTTTGATTTTTTTTTTAAATGACTTCAATAAATACGAGATTACATATAATTAGCTGCTTAATAAATACGAAGCTAAACATTTTTTAAAGGTTGCAATATTCCATTGACAATACCTGCTCAAGTCACGATGTAAAGTCAAGAAATATATTAAAGAATGCTACACGTTACATTACATAAACAATCACGTGACTTTACAGAACACGGTTCAAGTGACGTCACTTTAGCATGTTCACATGCCGTCACTGTGCAATGTTTAGTCGACTTCCATGTACACTGTACACAAGATTTAACTACGCAATATTTTGATGCCATCAGTTTACATTGTTCACATGACCTGTCTAGGCAACATTTATTCGACAACATTTTGCAATGTTCATTTGCATTATCTTTGTAACATTTACTTGCCATAAATTTACAACATTCACATGACTTGACTAGACAATATTTGATGGGGGTCGAGTTACATTGTACACAGGGCTTGTGTAGGCAATATTTTGTGAACAATAATTCACAGCGTTCACATGATACCGCGTGACAAAATTCACAAGTCGTGGCTATATAACGTTTGCCCGACATCCTTGTAGAATGTTCACATACGATTTCTTTATAATAATTATATTCTTGGGGGGGGGGGGGGGGTCAAATATTCACTTGAAATCAAGAATATATATCAATTTATAAAATATATATACAGTCTGCATAGAAACAGTTCAAATAGTGATTCTAGTTGACTTTAAATTAAATTATACAATTATACAATTAATTATAACATTATTTTAATTAATTAACCAAATTTACAGTTTTTTAAAAAAAAGAAACATTATGCATAGACGAAGTGATAGTTATTTTTAATTTGAATGTTTGCCGGTGTCATGAAAAATTAATCTCTACAAC
The DNA here is from genome assembly GCA_034231615.1 of Meghimatium bilineatum. Taxonomy (NCBI): domain Eukaryota; kingdom Metazoa; phylum Mollusca; class Gastropoda; order Stylommatophora; family Philomycidae; genus Meghimatium; species Meghimatium bilineatum. Next base: position 63,877,643 of record CM067317.1, on the reverse strand, counting down.
TTTTTATCCCTTTTGTGTATCCAATTCTAGTAGCACTGGCATACTTTTATGACACCATACATAGTCCGTCTTTCGTAGGATCTTCCTGTGTCTTTCTTCTCATTAACTTTTCCTGTTGTCAAGAAATCAAGATATTTTTAAAAAAATATTTCCATTGCATACCTGTCAACTTCTAGAAGGATCAAGCCGTATTTCGCATCAAATTAATATAAAAACTCTATATTTCAAACCAGATTCGTATGAAGATTTCTTTTGATAAGGTAAATACAAAATATTATTACAGGTATTAAACATACGTATAATCTTTACAAGTTGACAGGTATAAATCGGTGTCATGTTAGAAAACTATTGTATTATGACAAATAAATATGCAGACATTAAACAGTCACATCATAACGATGTTGTAGATGATCGTATTAGTGTCATCTGTGTCTCAAATCTTGAGGTCACTTTTCTACGCAATATTTTACGGACAATATACCACTTCCAGGCCAAACCCCAGCTATTTTGTACGATATTTGACGGACAATATACCACGGTCAGACCAAACCTCAGCTATTCTATGCGATATTTGACGGACAATGTACCACGGTCAGACCAAACCTCAGCTATTCTATGCGATATTTGACGGACAATATAGCACGGTCAGACCAAACCTCAGATCCTATATTTCATATCTTGAATAGTTTGTTATGACATATGCGATGTATGATATTTATATTGTAACTGTTTTGTTATAAGAGCTGAACTCAAAACAAAAATCTCAAAAGTATTAGTCTATTGTCTAACCCCAGGTGGTTTTGTCGTAGTTTCCACACTTGTCGTTGAGCGTTTGAGTTTGTGAAGGAGATTAAGTCTGCGTATCAGAGCCAAGTGTGTTGCTCTGGTTGAAGTGTAGTCATGTATATTCAAAAACTGTTTTTATGTTGTCTAAACATCTTTTCTTAGGTCTAGCTTTTGCTCTGTATCCTAATTCCATATTGTTGTAAGCTTTTATGAGACGTTTATCGTTCATTTTGATAATATGTTCAAACCAATTTATCTGTTGTTGTAGAGGATTGATTTAATTGTACCCTGATTTTCCTATATGTGCCCTGTCACTCTCAACAAAGCGGCAATAGAGTACTAGATAACTTAGTAGAGTCAGGCGGTCATCTCCAGGGATCTTCAAGACATGTAATGTGTAAACAAGATATCGCCAGGCAGTTTTGAACCCACGTCCTCTTGAACACAGAGCAAATTACTTTACCACTATACAAAAGAGTTTTCCATTAATTCGTGAATATACAGTTAAAACAGCCGATGTTCTATATTTGTACGTTGAACTACGCATAATTATATTGTGAATAACGGTAACGAATGACACACTGATAATAATTTGTCGTTTTAGAGAAACTTCGTTTTGGAGAAACTTGTCATTTTAGAAAAACTTGTCATTATGAAGAAACCTGTCGTTTTAGAGAAACGTCGTTTTGAAGAAACTCGTCGTTTTAGAAAAATTTGTCGTTTTAGAGAAACTTGTTTTTAGAGAAACTATTTTCATTTTTTTCCTACTCTTTAATATCATCTAACAAATGGGAATATTAAAACGGAAACCTCACTGTTACACCGGATGTAGGTGGCTGTTAGCGTACGTTCAGTGTGAGTATTTTGTGAGAATAACGAGAGAGAGAGAGAGAGAGAGGAATGAAAGGAGAGTGTGTGCCGCAGCTTTGGACAATGCAGCCTTCCTAGCTGAATTAATTAGAACCGAGTTCATTACGTGTTTTGATTATTGTTTGCCTATTATTTGGTCACTATTTATATACTTGGCATCGTATGCTAAAAACAACAAAGGCCATTCCAAGTATATAAATAGCAGCCAACTAAAAGGCAAACAATAATGAAAACACGAAACAAACTAAGTACATCTTATTTTAGCGAACAGGTCTTCTATGGGAGCCAAGTTACGGGAGTTCTGTAGAAAGACAAATAATAATCAATAATACTGAGCGAGCGATGCTTAGAAAGTTCCAGATCACATTCGTTCAATAGTTTCACACGGTGTCCACACAAGAGTTAACCCTAAACTAGTCAGTTTCATTCATGGTAGGGGGGTTTCATTTTCATTGATAAAATTATAACAATCTTCTATTTTCAGGAATGTTAGTTTACTCCGAGAAATATAATGATAGTTGTGATAGAGATTTCTTCATCAATAATAATTAGAATTTCTGAAGAAGAAAAGAGGTCATGAAAAAAACGTATGTTTTTTTTTTTGGTTAGATCTAACGGGAAGTGGCGGCGTGAAGTGTGTGTGTGTGATTGGTGTCATTATATAAGAATGTATAAATTAATCACAGTTACTTGTTTTTTTAATTTTTTATCCAGAGAATTGAGTGAAAAATATCACGTGTTAGAACAGACCAATAGAAACGAGTTGGTTGTTTTAAAAAAAAAACTAGCAGATATTGGAGAAACAAATATGAATGAAATATTGGAATAACGTAATTATTTTAGCTGTTGAATGTGGACAATAAGTCATCTTTGAACTTTCCAACTTATTCATTCATGATGTCGGTTACGTTGTACAAGTTATAGGTGTGTATTCTAGTAGCTTCTTCGACTACACGAGCGAGGTTATTTTCTTCTTTTCGTTTTTTACCACTTTATGCCATGCAGAATCAGGAGTAGAAGGGTTCTCTGGGGATGACTTTTTGTGCGCTTTATATATGTTTCATTTCGTTGACTTTTATTTCTATAATCCATCATTTGCAAGGTCTGTCCCTGGCTTGTTATCCATTGTGTCTGTATAGTAATTATTTTTGTGGGCACTGTCTGATGGTAGTCTGGAAGTATGTGAAAACCACTTAATCTGTTGTCTTCTGATGTAATCCAGGATTGACATTGTGTTTGTAAGTCTTCTGATGTTTTAATTTCTGATTCTATCTCTTAATGTTACTCGAGGATTCTAGGTAGACAAGTCATTTCTGTTGTAACAAGTTTTCTTTCGCCTTTTCTTTTTAGTGTCCACGTTGGACATTGTGGATCGTTTTATATAGTGCAATATTGGTGTTTATGTTCACATTTTTGTTTTTGAAAATAGCAGACATCTACCCTAATATCTGATATGTTCTGTTGCATCTATGTTGGATTTCTTCGCCAGCGCAATAAAGGCCATTAGAAACGAGTTTGGATTTGTAGGTTCAAACCTAACACCTTCCTTTTAGAAAAATGGAACATGATACTTAGCTCTACAAACAAATAAAAAAAACTGCTCTAAATCGAAGTGAACTGAAACTTCCAGGAACATCCCCCCTCAACCACGTCAAGTACTTTACTGGCGCACTGGTCTGTTGTAAAATCGGTCCAATTTTAAGTCCAGAGATTGCAGCTCGTCAGCTTGACCTACTATATGTAGGCCTACATATGAGCAATCAAATATTCAGGTATATCCAGAATTTCTGACACTAAAACAAATGTGTATGTTAATTACATTTTATTTACTTTTATCTCACTGTTAGAATGTTACAACGTTATTTATCATTTCTTTCTGTCATCTAGTTTCCCCTTTGTCTGAGTTTTGATATACAAAAATGTGTCAATGTCTAGAGTCAATATGTATGACATTGTTCGTCTTTTAGACCGTTATTTAGCGGGTTCATATGTTTAATATAGTGTTAAATTTAGAATCAATCATTCACTGTTGTTTTTATTTGATCTATGTTTTACATGTATATGACTTGTGTTCTAGTCTGTCCCTCAAAATGTGTTTCAACGGTTTCTGCACAATTGCGCAATTCTCACGTCCATGCACCACGGTCCTCTGTCAAAATTTACAAGCAGTTGTGGTCAATAGAAAAAGTTTTTCATTGAGACTTTATATATGTTGTTTCCTAACTTTTTTCTCATTCGTTAGTTCACCTAACAATATTTGATGTTGATCGCTGTATCACAAATCTGTAATTGTGATTTTGTCCTGCCACTTGATGTTGATTATGCTGAGAAGCCAGATAAGCTGAATTACATTGAGTCTTCTCTCATGTCTGAAGTATATGTCCATGTTTCTGAGCCATGGAGTACACAAGCCTGATAGAATGAATGGCTCGTGTTTGTGTTTCCTGATATGCCCGGGCAACTGTTATGGGGAATATGTCATGTCCATTTTGACAACAACCCCCCCCCCTCTTGACCATACTGTTTTAATTCAAGGGTAAACGAAGTCTCGTAACATTAATTCAAGAGTTGCAACACCGGTGTTCTTAAACAACCTGATGGATATGCGAGGGCTGTGGTAACACGGGGAAATGTAAATATGAACGGAAAGTGTTCCCATATAACATAATAAAATAAAACAATTATAGTTTCAGCCTAGCATGTGTGGGATATAGATTATGTGTTATATTCTTGATATCCTCCATAACTAACTCATATGAACTATTAGTTCTTCATTTCAGTCTTACTCTAATTAAAACTTTACCTTTATAACATTTTCTGTTTTTATTCATGTATTAAATACCTTAATTTTACATGCTACATTTCTTTCAAGTATTTCACGTATTTATTTTACTAGTGCCAGTAAAGGTTTGGTATTCAGATCTCATTAAATTTACTTAAATACATAAGTTTAGTACCGCTTATTTGTTCATTGTTTCTTTCTCTCCTTCACTTTTAACCTTTGCCATTTCGTATATCCGTGTTATATTTCTTAGTTAGAACACAATTATCAACATTCGATATCTGATAACTTACATGTTCAACAACAGATAACCAGATGTTTTTCCTGGTTATACGTGTATGCCTAACCTGTAGAGATAACAAATCAAATCATAGACTAGAGAGTACAAGGTATGCACTTATCATCAAGACATTCATGTTTCAATCAATATTTTACATTGTATTTTGTAGATGAAACAAAGATATGAAAATAAGTTCATAGGTGGCTTTAGAGAAGAGGTTAGAGGGAGATTTTGATGTAACAAACCAAGTAGGAAACAGGAGAAGGAAAGTGAACCACAAACATAATACAGAACTGTGCTCTAGTAGATATTTACACAGATCAACATATATGCAATCTGACACGAATAAGCCGATGTGTACATTGTACATAGACATACACACACACACACACACATAAATTTATATATATATATATATACGTACGTACATGATTACATATACCAACATAAGTACACCAATAAACAAATTTATATTTCAGCAAATTTATATTTAAGCACATTTATATCTGAACACGTTTATATTTGAGCACATTTATAGTTAAGCACATTGAACGATAATTGAAACTGACAGATAACATTATTTATGTGATACCTTGGAGGATCTTGTTCGCTGAATCATCACAAACGTCATAATTTATTTTTTTAAATAGCTCTGAAATAACTAAATTTGACTAGCTGTTGAAAAGAACGACATACGATGAAGATTTAAAAAATAATAAAGTAGAAACTGTCTGGCAATAGTTATATTGTACAGTTAAGAGAATCATTCGTCTTATGATTAGGCTGTGTTGGTTAAGACGTGTATCCATATTTGCCTAGGTATCTAACGGGTCTCTATGAAAAACACACCATTTATTTAAGTTACATATTACATTTTGTAACCCCCCAAAAATATATATATAAGCTAAAGGTTGTACATATTACAATATTATCTAAACAAATAATTTTCAGATTTTTCACTAATAGAAAAAAATACTAGAAAATAGTATTGTGTGATTGCTTATTGAATCCATGATATACCGTTCTAAATTCTCATAATTGGTGTTCAGTCTCTTGAAGCAGATGTTGAAATTTATCTGTGCTGATAGTTCCCATCTTTTATTTTTTTTGTACACATATCTGAATCTGCCTGTATTTGTTCATTCATAATCTTATCACATTTAACTCTGAACTTTATCAATAGCATCGCAATTTATCATCTTCGCATTTTAGAAATGAAGATTATCTTTTTGTGTCATTTTATATTTTTAAATCGCAAATTTTGTCATTTATGCTTATGGATTAGCATGTGTTTTTATTCGTCCAGCTTCGTGTATGTCCTTTCCCAGTAACATATTTCCATGTTTCATATCGAAGTATGTTGGCATCTAGATAGTCCTTTCATTGCTTTTTTTGTCAATTCCAAGAGCATAGGACCTTATGACCTCACCATAGACAAGTATTTTTGGTAGTCGGAGGTCAGGTAAAATTACTATATGAACTGACCTAAGAACATGTGACCATGCCAGTAGTTTTCATGCACAATATACCATTCACTCATAGCAGTAACAATGGTTGTGAATATTTCACAAATTATGACCTGAGAGTCAGACATGAACATGAACATTGTAAATAAAGTCACAGAAAGACATTAACTGACCACAGTCCGATAGCAGTATAATCCTACATCCACATACTGGACATAGTTGTATATTGATGTACAGTTCATCACCACGACGAATCTACTATTCCTACCAGATATAAAGCTGGATCTAGATTTCTACACGCGACACAGATACACATGTGTACAGTTATTGTAGTTGTTGTTTCGACTCCCACGAATTACGAACGATTTGCTCTTACTTCCTATGAGGGGTTTATTCCAACTCAATTCTATACACAGAATATTATCACTCTCAACATTGGGCAATACTTTCAGAACAGAGGGGTTAGCACATGTATATAAAAATATATCGTCAATGTCGGTGATATAAACAATCATTAGATTAATTTCAACGTCTGATCTATTATACTTTAAATGTCAACAATCTCTGCATAGAGTAATTATGACGCGGTGAAAGTGTGAAATGGTGTTATCTATGCGAATACATTTTTATCTATATTTGCTATTGACTAGACATTTTCTTTGCTATTCATTGCAATCTACAACATGCCAAACTGTAATATCAACATTACTATTGTCTAGTGAGTTTTCTCTGTTCTACAGTAACGTGTACATATTTTCACAATGTGAGTCCTCTACCGCATTTTTAAGTTATGCACATTCCCTTACTCTAATCAAGACTAAATGTGCCCAAAATAATAGACACCAAATACGGACATGCATGTATACGGTTATCACTCAATGTCTTCGATTTCGGTGTTGCTGTCAATTTCATGAGGTCACAGTTAACGTATTATCTCCCCCAGTTTACTAAATTTAAGTACTAGTGTCGATATTTCAAGAAGCCGTATTTTTCTATGTCAACCAACATGGCAACATTTTTCTGTTTGGTCTGAAATAATTCTAAACATTATATGCAAACGTTTCAGTATTATTTGTGTCCATGTTCTTGTCAGACAACAGTTAAAAGTATCCTAAATAATAAATTTTTGTCTGTAAATGCCAAATCATTTTTCTAACCGTTATCAGCTTCAGTAAGTTACTAACTATTGAGCAGCATATGATTTGCTACAAGTTTGTGTAGAGTAGGGGTGTTACTAAAGCTCTAAGAAATCAATCCCAAGACACTGGTGCACTCCTTTGGACCTGTATTGAAAGCAACCATTCATATATAACATTTACAAGATGAATATATTTCATATTTCTAGTTGAGAGTTGAATATTATTTCTAAATATTTAACAACTTGAGACAAACAAAAACAACAGCTGAAACAACCAACAGTAACCGTGGTAAATATTTTATGTAGTCTTGTCTTGTCCAAGTAGAAGTAACTGTTGTGAGGATTTCATGTTGTCTTCTCGCTCGTGCCGGTGTCACAGTTATGTTGGTTCTAGCCTAACCTCTGCTACAACACAAATAACTATGGTCATATGTAAGGTTATATTCACATTATTTGTGAATGGAGATTTGTGATGAAACACAATTAACAATAATGCAACTACACTTATTATCACATCACGTGAACTTTCATCTCACTCCAAGTCAGCGACTAGAAACAAGACATCGATTGATAGCGATAACATTTCTTTTCCCAATATTATTAGTTTCTTTTGAGCAGCGACATAATTTACAAATGTTACTTCGATTTTCTCACATTCTTACACAGACAACACATTCTACCTGACCGGCTCGATAATTTCATGGTTAATTTCCCCTTTTCCTTCGTCAACCAAGATGGTGAACAATCATTATTGCACGTTGAGTGTTAGCAAATCGTTAATAATAAACAATGTCATTGATGATGTTACAGGACATTTCTTGCGTATTCTCGAATGTTAATCATTACAGTTTGACTTACCCGTAAACGTTTTCTCACTTCGTCAACCAAGATGGTGAACATTTGTTGTTCCAAATTGCGCTTTGATAACACGTGATTAATGTTACGTGGTCGCGATAATAAATCTCGTCTTTGATGATGTTACTTAAACATTTCTGTAACCTTTCTTCAAATATTTTGATAGTCAGGGCATTGTATGTTTGTAATCAGATCAAATTGCTTATCATCGCGAACATTATGTACCAAAGTTAACATCTTTTTATGCGAGCAATAGCGACAATTTACAAGGACAAGTTACAATATTCATCAAAGAAATGTGAAAATATTGCGCTCAACAAACCATCAAGACACTATTTTATCAAATGAGAAATACAAGGGTCAGACACTGTAGAGACAATTATTCATGAATGAAATCTAATTTTGTAACAATAATGTATATTTGATCTGATCACGTGGTTCACATTGTTTATTGTAGACATTAATAATATCGTCTGTTCTGTTCTTGTTTTGATGTCTGGAAACTTCTTGAACGATGATAATTCTGATAACACTCATCGTCATAAATGATATCATTATCTAATTATCAGACAGACTTGAAACGTTATTCTTTGATCTAAACAAGATAACAGAAGTTATGAGAAAACTATATAAATATTTATAGTACAACACACAGAACTGGACAGAAATGTTATATGAAGTTTGAGTCTCAGACAAAGTAAACTAAAGATGTTGACAAACACGACCATGCTGACCACAGTTGCTTTTGGCTACAACTATTCCGCACTTGAAGCTTTCGAACAAATTATAATAATAGAAAGTATATTTAACTATGGGATTTACCCGTGTACGACTTTTGTGGGAATATCCGGTAACTTGATCAGTATTGTAGCATTGACTAGACAGGGATTCAATAAATCTTCAAACATACTGCTTCTAGCTTTGGCTGTTTCTGATGTATTTTTTATGGCTGGTCTGAACAATTTTCCACGGCATATTCTGGTTTCAAAAATCCACAGATTCTTCACGTTCTCTGAAGCTGTTAATTACATGTTTTATGTATTTTACATGATGTTTACATTTGTTCATTATCTAGGAATTTATTTATCATTGCTGATTCCTGTATTGATTACTGGAGAACGTTTAATAGCAATATTTATTCCACTCAAAGTTCACATGATTGTTACACCCCTGAGATTAATTATTGTGATATCTTGTCTTATCATTTTAATTATTGCTTGTTTTATTTATCATCATATACTTTGCTCTGAGTTTAAGCAAATTATCTTCCGCGGACAAAGTGTGGGCGCGTTTTTTGTTACTGAACGGTTTAATCATGACGACAAGATCGGATTGTTTGATATATTCGTAGATACTGTAAATTATATTACAGGAGTGGTACCCATTGTTCTAGTGTCTGTTGGTTCTGCTGTAATTGGACTAAAAGTTCGTTTAATTATCAGCAGACGTAGACAACTATCATCTGAGGTAGTCAATTCTCTTACAAGAATGTCATCCCATAAAATAATATCAAAAACAACAAAAACATTACTCAGTGTTTGTGTCCTATACATTTTATGTAGTGGGTTTGGTTTTTTAATTCTTTATGTAAGCAGGATCCCAAGTCTAGAGAAGGATTTTCCGGTACAAGTTTTAATAAATTTAGTCAGAATTCTCGTAATGTGTTTCAACAGTATTGGTAACTTTATTATTTATGTTGCTGTTAACACAAGCCTCAAGTACACAGAGATAAGAATCTGCTGTTAACACAAGGCTCAAGTACACAGAGATAAGAATCTGCTGTTAACACAAGCCTCAAGTACACAGAGATATGAATCTGCTGTTAACACAAGCCTCAAGTACACAGAGATATGAATCTGCTGTTAACACAAGCCTCAAGTACACAGAGATATGAATCTGCTGTTAACACAAGCCTCAAGTACACAGATATAAGAATCTGCTGTAAACACAAGACTCAAGTACACAGAGATAAGAATCTGCTGTAAACACAAGACTCAAGTACACAGAGATAAAAATCTGCTGTTTGCCCATGAATTAATTATGTTGATGTATGTGCACTACTTATTTCTGACATCGTGGGTCGACCTGGAATCACGGTTCATCTTTGACTTTCGAATTGAAGGTCTTAAATTGGATTCATAAGAGAGACAATTTTCGGAAGAGATACTTTCAAATTGACCACATATCCTATTTACTTAGAGATATCCGTGACAGACGTTAAAATGCAGTGTGCACTTTATGCGAGAGAGTAGATTATTTTACACTTTATAAATTTAGACTAATGTTAACAAACAACACACAATGATTTTCTTTATTTTATACTCCAACATGGAACTTTATCAAGAAAATAAAAGACGAACCCAAAATAAAGACTGAAAATTATCAGTGTAGAGAGATAATTTCTCACCTCTATCTCACTACATCGGAATAGAAAAGGTGCAAGTGGTGAGAGGTAAATGAAGTGTCATTGTCTTCTGACAGTTTTATTATTTATACTTCTTGTTAGCCGTAGAACTCTGTATCAACATGTCCGTTAGTGGTTTATAAGGCATGTGCACTTTTCACAGTTATTGAAGCCGCTTATAACGCATTTCCATATGAGAAATGTCACGTTTTATTAGTTTTCTAAATTATCAGGTCATAGGAAACCACATTACAATACTTTTACACTAAAACATAAAGCATTTATCATTTTTCACAGACAAACAAGCCAATTTTCGTTGTGTTCACAAGGAGCAAAGACATTATTGGGATCGTCTCTAGACATACAAAGACAAATTACCATATTTTTATGTGCCAACAAGGTTCAAATTATATATTTCCATATGATAAACGTCATGTTTTATCACTTTTCACAATTAGGCAATCCGCGTTTCGCAAGCCCCTAGCGATAACCCGGGTTAATATCACATACCATTAGCCAAGGTCGATAGCCCCTGTTGATACCCATGAGAATGACCTAGGGCACTACACCCAGCTAATAGCTCAGGCGGATATCACCATATTAACAAACCATACTAATATTCGGTGTTGACACCAGCACGACTAAAAACCCCTGATACAGGACTATCTGACTAGGAACAACTGACACATTTTTGTACAACTAAATACAGATACAATAAAAGATGTTTGATTGTTGGTTATGGTTTGCATATATTTCCCAGTTATTGACAAATATATACCAAGCTAAACGCAACAATATATAGAAAAAGACAATCACATATAATAAAACACTGACAAATACAGAAAAGACAGACATACACAGACAAATTTAATAATACAGGTTGTCTCATAATGGTTTATTGAATAATTTTAACGACATACATGTTGTATTTAGAAAGGTATATATATATATATCTATATATAATGATGTCAACATTTACTATCTATAAGAACAGCTTCAATTGGTTGTGTTGGTTGTCTAAACACTCAACCCAACGGATGGTCGTTTATAAAATATAAGTCGAAAGAAGTTCCCACAATATTCTCCAGCTGATATTTGGTATTTGGCCGCGTATTCTGCGCAACATTCATAGGGTCAGCTTCGTTAATTTCTGAACAAAGACATCAAAGTCGTGTCTATTATTTATCAGCGCTGGGTACTCTAAAACAGCTGAATTGTTTACTGAGACATGGAAAAACCTTGGTTCTAATGTCTCTCTATGCCGTAATATCAAATGTTTGGAAAAGTTCACTTTGAACGTCTTAGTTTGGTCAGTGAGCATGGGTCTTAGAACCTCATTCCAGTCTTGTATATACGGTATCGTTTGGGGGATGAAAAAACGTGTAAGTCGCGCTGGACTTACGAACTGTGATATGTGTATGTATAGTTGACCAATTATCGATATATATTTACTGTATGTCTAATGGTAAACCAGCTAAAAAATCAAATTGCGGTGAATTAGGTGCCCCGGGTGTTAGTGCTCTTATTGTGCCGTTATTGTCTGGTGGTGGTGGTTGTGGTGATAATAGAGGTACACTATTTTAAAGGTAGCAGACATCGACAAGGGCGGTGTAATTTCCAAAACTGATGCTAACGAAGCTCCAGCCATAGGTGGGGGTGAAACTGACAACGTTAGTGGTGTAACTGGCGCGGATCCACGACTAACACGACCATTCATTTGTGATTGGTGTTTCTTTACGTGCCGCTGTAAAGACGCAACATCAGAATAGTCACTTTTACAAACAGAACAGTTATACCGACGCTTAAGATGCAAATTCTTACAATGTCTACGCAGTGTATATACTCGTTTAAACGTTTTCCCACAAGTGTCACAGGCGTAGGCTTTGCTACCCGGTGCGACCTGGTGATGAAAAACACAAAGGTGTCAATAAGACAAACACGTATATTTTTTGTCGGTGTAACAAGCAAACCATAATAAAATCATCGCTTAATAACAGAATATACGCAATAATACACAGTAATTATAACCAGACAGAGCTTATGCAGTGACAAACGTATATACTGGTTAGTTAGCTACAGACCAACGAGGAAACCAACATAAAAACTAACATACAGCATATTATCCAAATGTATTACATACAAACAACGTACCGATTGGACTGAAACCATAACGGCTAATTAGACAACAACAGGGGGTCGCTTTTCGGTTATCTATTATAACTTTGTAACACACTCGAAAACACGTTGTGTGCTGGTAGTTCAAAAACCACGAATTAATGAGACCACTAAGGACTGTCACAGAAATTTATTAGCCCTTGGGACCCAAATTACCATTTTCACTAACCCTAAGCGACATGAAATAAATACTCTATATGTCTATGTACCAGTTAATTGTATTTACTAGTCATAAGCGACCTTTTATCACATCAAGCAAAAGCAACGCCTTTACAACTGATTATCACTAGTCTGTGTTGTGGCTTTAGTATAAAAAGTCTGTAATGTGGTTTCATAAGGTGTGCTAATTTAGAAATCTGATAAAACAGATCGTTTGTCATATTGAAATGTATTAAAACCGATTGCCTATATGTGAAAAGTGATAAACATGAAGTTTGTCATATGCAAATATTTAATATGAGCCCTGTTGGTACATAAAAATAGGAAAATTTACATTGTAAGTCTGGAAACCCGCCACCCAGTGCCTTTGCGCAAAGCAAAAAAGTGTTAAAAACAGCTTGTCTAGATGTGAAAAATGATAACCATGACTTTTGTCATATAAAAATGTGTAATACGAACCATGTTGGTAAAACCACTGAAATTTGCCTTTGTAAGTCTTGAGACGCTTGAAATAGGGCCTTTGCTCATTGCTAAAACTATGAAAAGCTGCTTGTCTAGCTGTGAAAAGTGATAAATGCGTTTATATTTTTTTAGTGTAAAAGGTCAGTAATGTGGTTTCATATGGTGTAATCCTTTAGGAACTGATAAACATGCCGTTTGTCATATTAACATGTGTTAAAGGGAGCTTGCATAGTTGTAGAAATGATAACAATGACGTTTGTTATATGGAAAAAATTGCTAAAACGACTTGCTTAGCTGTGAAAAGTGATAAACACATGTTAAATTAATGACTCCCGTGATTGCTGGTGAGATGGCATGGGTGCTAACAGTGGTATCATGCTGTACCGCGTTGTGATGATAGGCGTCATCCGGGCGATAACCCCGCGCGATCAGATGGTGAGCCCACACGGCCGGTCGGTGATTTCGCGATGGCGCGGCATAGCACGACATTTGCACGACCTCTGCACGACGTTTGCACGACCCGTATTTTGTTCTTTGAGCAATATATTGTACAGATAAGTAAGATGGCACGACCTTTGCACGACCTCGCCCTGGCCCGTGAGAACACAATTCTATGAAATATGGTGGATAGTTGAGAACACATTTCTATGAGGTATGGTGGATAACACACACTTATTGTGTGTTGTCTTAAAATGCCTGTACATCTACTGCCATATGATCCGGTGTATTATCCTGCAGTAGTGACCAACAGACAGTTGCTGAGTACCTGGGTCGGACTCTGTATTTCAAAATATTTAAACTTAAATAGGCAGTTACAGTTTGTCAATGTGGAATATATTCTGTGTGAATAATTTCTCCTGCTGTTGTAGAAGTTCACCAACATTGTCTTCATTTTTTTTACCTGTATAGTTGTTCCGTGTAATCGCTGCTTTCGAAATGAGATGCTACAGAAGAATTCTACGCATACCATGAACAGCTAATAAGACAAATCACGAAGTGTAAAGATCAAACATCGAAGAGGGCTCCGTAAAAACAATTTTGCAAGAAAGTTTAGTATTTCTTGAGACAATATTAAGAGACATAAGAGCATGGAAAGATTAATAGCTGAAGACAGAGTTAACGACAACAGGGGAAGAGGTTGCCCAAGACGTTGATGGCGCAGTGATATATCAGATTGTTTAAACATGTCTCTAACTGCGGCAGGTCAACTCACCCAGAAGACATAAGGAAGAAGACATTATGTTCTGAGAAGACATAAGGAAGACCACTTTCTAGAAAGTATATGTCACATGCTGATGATGAGTGGTCCCGACCTAGTTTCCTCTGTAATCGTTTGGACACATGTTTTGAATCTTGAATACCACCTGAATATATGTGCACAAAATAAACATTGATACATATTATCTTGTTTCATCAATTCAATTCTCTCAATATCATATTTTTCAATTTAAAAACAATTTTGTGTTTATTGTTTACTCAGTGCTACATAAGTAATAATGCTTCTCTCGTTAGTCAAACAAAAGGACACTTTCTTTGTCGTCTGTTTGCCGACAGATGTTAAAATTAGACAAGATGATGGATGAATATTGCCTGTTTGGATTGCCTGTTTTAGATTGCCTGTTTTAGTTTGCCTGTTTTCGATTGCGTGTATTTGTGCAGGAGAGGCCTTGTGCTAGAAGCTTACTATCAAGAACAAACAATAGCTCCCGCGGTGTGATCACTGTACTAGATGCTGAGAGGAGTTAGATTTACGTCCAAAATCCAAGTTTGTAAGCGATACTCAAAGCAAAGAGGAAATACTAATTTCAAGCAACTGTAGCATCTCTGTCTCTCTCTCTCTCTCTCTCTCTCTCTCTCTTCCTCATTTCTATCTCAACGACATATTATACACGCAGTGATGGAGAGAGAGAAGGAGATAATAGAATGGACTGTCATTACATTTTTCAACATTGCTAGAGTATGTCAATGTGAAATATGATACGGTAGAGAACATACGACAGAAAACATACGGTAGAGAACATACGACAGAAAACATACGGTATAGACCATACGGTAGAGAACATACGTTAAAGAACATAGGGTAGAGAGCATAAGGTAGAGAAAATACAGAAGAGAACATACGATATAGAACATAAGGTAGAGAACATACAGAAGAGAACATAAGGTAGAGAACATACAGAAGAGAACATACAGAAGAGAACATACAGAAGAGAACATACGGTAGAGAACATAAGATAGAGAACATACGATAGAGAACATAAGGTAGAGAACATACGGTAGAGAACATAAGGTAGAGAACATACAGAAGAGAACATACAGAAGAGAACATACGACAGAGAACATAAGGTAGAGAACATACGATAGAGAACATAAGGTAGAGAACATAAGGTAGAGAACATACGATAGAGAACATAAGGTAGAGAACATACGGTAGAGAACATAAGGTAGAGAACATACAGAAGAGAACATATGACAGAGAACATAAGGTAGAGAACATAAGTTAGAGAACATACGATAGAGAACATAAGGTAGAGAACATACGGTAGAGAACATAAGGTAGAGAACATACAGAAGAGAACATACGGTAGAGAACATAAGGTAGAGAACATAAGGTAGAGAACATACGATAGAGAACATAAGGTAGAGAACATACGGTACAGAACATACGATAGAAAACATACAGAAGAGAACATACGACAGAGAACATAAGGTAGAGAACATAAGGTAGAGAACATACGATAGAGAACATAAGGTAGAGAACATTCGGTAGAGGACATACAGAAGAGAACATACGACAGAGAACATAAGGTAGAGAACATACGGTAAAGAACATAAGGTAGAGAACATACAGAAGAGAACATACGACAGAGAACATAAGGTAGAGAACATAAGGTAGAGAACATAAGGTAAAGAACATACGATAGAGAACATAAGGTAGAGAACATACGGTAGAGAACATAAGGTAGAGAACATACAGAAGAGAACATACGACAGAGAACATAAGGTAGATAACATAAGGTAGAGAACCTACGATAGAGAACATAAGGTAGAGAACATACGGTAGAGAACATAAGGTAGAGAACATACAGAAGAGAACATACGGTAGAGAACATAAGGTAGAGAACATAAGGTAGAGAACATACGATAGAGAACATAAGGTAGAGAACATACGGTACAGAACATACGATAGAAAACATACAGAAGAGAACATACGACAGAGAACATAAGGTAGAGAACATAAGGTAGAGAACATACGATAGAGAACATAAGGTAGAGAACATTCGGTAGAGGACATACAGAAGAGAACATACGACAGAGAACATAAGGTAGAGAACATACGGTAAGGAACATAAGGTAGAGAACATACAGAAGAGAACATACGACAGAGAACATAAGGTAGAGAACATACTGTAGAAAACATACGGTAGAGAACTTACGGCAGAGAACATACGGTAGAGAACATATGGTAGAGAAAATACAGTGGAGAACATACGGTAGAGAACATACGGTACAGAACATACTATAGAAAACATATGGTAGAGAACATACGACAGAGAACATACGGCAGAAAACTTACGGTAGAGAACATACGGTACAGAACATACGGTAGAAAACATACTACAGAGAACATACGGTAGAAAACATACGGTAGAGAACATACGGCATAGAACATACGGTAGAAAATATACGGTAGAGAATATAAGTGTTATTGGTCACACTTGTATATGAGATTGCTTTTATTATTTACATGTTATATTTATTTAACAATCTGCTATTACAGAGTGAACGTTAAATTTTGGCAGACAAGTCCAGGGTTTCACCCGCATAAGAAGTCTGGAGAGTAAAACTATAATATTGTCCAACATCATTATCATTGCCTGTTGTACTGTCTTGGCCTGTCACATTGTGTTTTATAACAATCTGTAAGCATGAAAGGTAGAAACGTTACAGAATGTATTATGGTTAAGAAATATCTGCACTAATCAAAACTTATAGAATCAACCAATCAATTACCATGACGAATGGTGTGGGCGATCATGTTTCTCCACAACTCCGTGTCTCTTGTCTTGTTATTAAGCTCAGTAGGTGACATTATTTTCTGACACTGTGATAACTCATGTTTAATTTTTCTATTTACCCCTTCTCTTTTCCTTTTGATATTTCCGAGGTTACTAAATTTTCACGTTTAAATGTTCTACATTTTTTCCATCTCGTGCACTAAATATATTGATTGCCTGCTTCTATTTTTTGTATACAATTTGTCTTTTACTCCAACATCTCTGATAACTTCTACATTAGTTTTACTCCAACATCTCTGATAACTTCTAGTTTTACTCCAACATCTCTGATAACTTCTACATAAGTTTTACTCTATCATCTCTGATAACTTCTACATTAGTTTTACTCTATCATCTCTGATAACTTCTACATTAGTTTTACTCTATCATCTCTGATAACTTCTACATTAGTTTTACTCTATCATCTCTGATGACTTCTACATTAGTTTTACTCTATCATCTCTGATAACTTCAACATTAGTTTTACTCTATCATCTCTGATAACTTCTACATTAGTTTTACTCCAACATCTCTGATAACTTCTACATTAGTTTTACTCCAACATCTCTGATAACTTCTACATTAGTTTTACTCCAACATCTCTGATAACTTCTACATTAGTTTTACTCCAACATTTCTCATAACTTTTACATTAGTTTTACTCCAACATCTCTGATGACTTCTAGTTGAACTCCAACATCTCTGATAACTTCTACGTTAGTTTTACTCTATCATCGCTGATAACTTCACCATTAGTTTTACTCCAAAATCTCTGATAACTTCTACATTAGTTTTACTCCAACATCTCTGATGACTTCTAGTTTTACTCTATCATCTCTGATAACTTCTGCATTAGTTTTACTCCAACATCTCTGATAACTTCTACATTAGTTTTACTCCAACATCTCTGATAACTTCTACATTAGTTTTACTCCAACATCTCTGATAACTTCTACATTAGTTTTACTCCAACATCTCTGATAACTTCTATATTAGTTTTACTCCAACATCTCTGATAACTTCTACATTAGTTTTACTCCAACATCTCTGAGAACTTCTACATTAGTTTTACTCCAACATCTCTGATAAATTGTACATTAATTTTTGCTCCAACATCTCTGATACCTTCTACATTAGTTTTACTCCAACATCTCTGATAACTTCTACATTAGTTTTACTCCAACATCTCGGATAACTTCTACATTAGTTTTACTCCAACATCTCTCATAACTTCTACATTAGTTTTACTCCAACATCTCCGATACCTTCTACGTTAGTTTTACTCCAATATCTCTGATTAATTCTACATTAGTTTTACTCCAACATTTCTGATGAATCCTACATTAGTTTTACTCCAACATCGCTGATAACTTCTACATTAGTTTTACCTCAACATCTCTGATAACTTCTACATTAGTTTTACTCCAACATCTCTGATAACATCTACATTAGTTTTACTCCAACATCTCTGAGAACTTCTACATTAGTTTTACTCCAACATCTCTGAGAACTTCTACATTAGTTTTACTCCAACATCTCTCATAACTTCTACATTAGTTTTACTCCAACATCTCCGATACCTTCTACGTTAGTTTTACTCCAATATCTCTGATTAATTCTACATTAGTTTTACTCCAACATTTCTGATGAATCCTACATTAGTTTTACTCCAACATCTCTGATAACTTCTACATTAGTTTTACCTCAACATCTCTGATAACTTCTACATTAGTTTTACTCCAACATCTCTGATAACATCTACATTAGTTTTACTCCAACATCTCTGAGAACTTCTACATTAGTTTTACTCCAACATCTCTGAGAACTTCTACATTAGTTTTACTCCAACATCTCTCATAACTTCTACATTAGTTTTACTCCAACATCTCTGATAACTTCTACGTTAGTTTTACTCCAACATCTCTGATAACATCGACATTAGTTTTACTTCAACATTTCTGATAACTTCTACATTAGTTTTACTCCAACATCTCTGATGACTTCTACATTAGTTTTACTCCAGCATCTCTGATAACATCTAGTTTTACTCCAACATCTCTGATGACTTCTAGTTTTAATCTATCATCTCTGATAACTTCTACATTAGTTTTACTCCAACATCTCTGATAACTTCTACATTAGTTTTACTCCAACATCTCTGATAACTTCTACATTAGTTTTACACCAACAACTCTGATAACTTCTACATTAGTTTTACTCCAACATCTCTGATAACTTCTACATTAGTTTTACTCCAACATTTCTGATAACTTTTACATTAGTTTTACTCCAACATCTCTGATGACTTCTAGTTTTACTCCAACATCTCTGATAACTTCTACATTAGTTTTACTCCAACATCTCTGATAACTTCTACGTTAGTTTTACTCTATCATCTCTGATAACTTCAACATTAGTTTTACTCCAACATCTCTGATAACTTCTACATTAGTTTTACTCCAACATCTCTGATGACTTCTAGTTTTACTCTATCATCTCTGATAACTTCTACATTAGTTTTACTCCAACATCTCTGATAACTTCTACATTAGTTTTACTCCAACATCTCTGATAACTTCTACATTAGTTTTACTCCAACATCTCTGATAACTTCTACATTAGTTTTACTCCAACATCTTTGATAACTTCTACATTAGTTTTACTCCAACATCTCCGATAACTTCTACATTAATTTTTGCTCCATCATCTCTGATACCTTCTACATTAGTTTTACTCCAACATCTCTGATAACTTCTACATTAGTTTTACTCCAACATCTCTGATAACGTCTACATTAGTTTTACTCCAACATCTCTGATAACTTCTACATTAGTTTTACTCCAACATCGCTGATGACTTCTAAATTAGTTTTACTCCAACATCTCTGATAACTTCTAAATTAGTTTTACTCCAACATCTCTGATAACTTCTACATTAGTTTTACTCCAACATCTCTGATACCTTCTACGTTAGTTTTACTCCAATATCTCTGATAACTTCTACATTAGTTTTACTCCAACATCTCTGATGACTTCTAGTTTTACTCTATCATCTCTGATAACTTCTGCATTAGTTTTACTCCAACATCTCTGATAACTTCTACATTAGTTTTACTCCAACATCTCTGATAACTTCTACATTAGTTTTACTCCAACATCTCTGATAACTTCTACATTAGTTTTACTCCAACATCTCTGATAACTTCTATATTAGTTTTACTCCAACATCTCTGATAACTTCTACATTAGTTTTACTCCAACATCTCTGAGAACTTCTACATTAGTTTTACTCCAACATCTCTGATAAATTCTACATTAATTTTTGCTCCAACATCTCTGATACCTTCTACATTAGTTTTACTCCAACATCTCTGATAACTTCTACATTAGTTTTACTCCAACATCTCGGATAACTTCTACATTAGTTTTACTCCAACATCTCTGATAACTTCTACATTAGTTTTACTCCAACATCTCCGATACCTTCTACGTTAGTTTTACTCCAATATCTCTGATTAATTCTACATTAGTTTTACTCCAACATTTCTGATGAATCCTACATTAGTTTTACTCCAACATCGCTGATAACTTCTACATTAGTTTTACCTCAACATCTCTGATAACTTCTACATTAGTTTTACTCCAACATCTCTGATAACATCTACATTAGTTTTACTCCAACATCTCTGAGAACTTCTACATTAGTTTTACTCCAACATCTCTGAGAACTTCTACATTAGTTTTACTCCAACATCTCTCATAACTTCTACATTAGTTTTACTCCAACATCTCCGATACCTTCTACGTTAGTTTTACTCCAATATCTCTGATTAATTCTACATTAGTTTTACTCCAACATTTCTGATGAATCCTACATTAGTTTTACTCCAACATCGCTGATAACTTCTACATTAGTTTTACCTCAACATCTCTGATAACTTCTACATTAGTTTTACTCCAACATCTCTGATAACATCTACATTAGTTTTACTCCAACATCTCTGAGAACTTCTACATTAGTTTTACTCCAACATCTCTGAGAACTTCTACATTAGTTTTACTCCAACATCTCTCATAACTTCTACATTAGTTTTACTCCAACATCTCTGATAACTTCTACGTTAGTTTTACTCCAACATCTCTGATAACATCGACATTAGTTTTACTTCAACATCTCTGATAACTTCTACATTAGTTTTACTCCAACATCTCTGATGACTTCTACATTAGTTTTACTGCAGCATCTCTGATAACATCTAGTTTTACTCCAACATCTCTGATGACTTCTAGTTTTAATCTATCATCTCTGATAACTTCTACATTAGTTTTACTCCAACATCTCTGATAACTTCTACATTAGTTTTACTCCAACATCTCTGATAACTTCTACATTAGTTTTACACCAACAACTCTGATAACTTCTACATTAGTTTTACTCCAACATCTCTGATAACTTCTACATTAGTTTTACTCCAACATTTCTGATAACTTTTACATTAGTTTTACTCCAACATCTCTGATGACTTCTAGTTTTACTCCAACATCTCTGATAACTTCTACATTAGTTTTACTCCAACATCTCTGATAACTTCTACGTTAGTTTTACTCTATCATCTCTGATAACTTCAACATTAGTTTTACTCCAACATCTCTGATAACTTCTACATTAGTTTTACTCCAACATCTCTGATGACTTCTAGTTTTACTCTATCATCTCTGATAACTTCTACATTAGTTTTACTCCAACATCTCTGATAACTTCTACATTAGTTTTACTCCAACATCTCTGATAACTTCTACATTAGTTTTACTCCAACATCTCTGATAACTTCTACATTAGTTTTACTCCAACATCTTTGATAACTTCTACATTAGTTTTACTCCAACATCTTTGATAACTTCTACATTAGTTTTACTCCAACATCTCCGATAACTTCTACATTAATTTTTGCTCCATCATCTCTGATACCTTCTACATTAGTTTTACTCCAACATCTCTGATAACTTCTACATTAGTTTTACTCCAACATCTCTGATAACGTCTACATTAGTTTTACTCCAACATCTCTGATAACTTCTACATTAGTTTTACTCCAACATCGCTGATGACTTCTAAATTAGTTTTACTCCAACATCTCTGATAACTTCTAAATTAGTTTTACTCCAACATCTCTGATAACTTCTACATTAGTTTTACTCTAACATCTCTGATACCTTCTACGTTAGTTTTACTCCAATATCTCTGATTACTTCTACATTAGTTTTACTCCAACATCTCTGATAACTTCTACATTAGTTTTACTCTATCATCTCTGATAACTTCTACATTAGTTTTACTCCAACATCTCTGATAACATCAACATTAGTTTTACTCCAACATCTCTGATAACTTCTACATTAGTTTTACTACAACATTTCTGATAACTTTTACATTAGTTTTACTCCAACATCTCTGATGACTTCTAGTTGAACTCCATCATCTCTGATAACTTCTACGTTAGTTTTACTGTATCATCTCTGATAACTTCAACATTAGTTTTACTCCAAAATCTCTGATAACTTCTACATTAGTTTTACTCCAACATCTCTGATGACTTCTAATTTTACTCTATCATCTCTGATAACTTCTGCATTAGTTTTACTCCAACATCTCTGATAACTTCTACATTAGTTTTACTCCAACATCTCTGATAACTTCTACATTAGTTTTACTCCAACATCTCTGATAACTTCTACATTAGTTTTACTCCAACATTTCTGATAACTTCTATATTAGTTTTACTCCAACATCTCTGATAACTTCTACATTAGTTTTACTCCAACATCTCTGAGAACTTCTACATTAGTTTTACTCCAACATATCTGATAAATTCTACATTAATTTTTGCTCCAACATCTCTGATACCTTCTACATTAGTTTTACTCCAACATCTATGATGACTTCTAGTTTTACTCAAACATCTCTGATAACTTCTACATTAGTTTTACTCCAACATATCTGATAACTTCTACATTAGTTTTACTCCAACATCTCTGATAACATCTACATTAGTTTTACTCCAACATCTCTGATAACTTCTACATTAGTTTTACTCCAACATCTCTGATAACATCTACATTAGTTTTACTCCAACATCTCTGATAACTTCTACATTAGTTTTACTCCAACATTTCTGATGAATCCTACATTAGTTTTACTCCAACATCGATGATGACTTCTACATTAGTTTTATTCCAACATCTCTGATAACTTCTACATTAGTTTTACTCCAACATCTCTGATAACATCTACATTAGTTTTACTCCAACATCTCTGATGACTTCTAGTTTTACTCCAACATCTCTGATAACATCTACATTAGTTTTACTCCAACATCTCTGATGACTTCTAGTTTTACTCCACCATCACTGATAACATCTACATTAGTTTTACTCCAAAATCTCTGATAACATCTACATTAGTTTTACTCCAACATCTCTGATGACTTCTAGTTTTACTCCAACATCTCTGATAACTTCTACATTAGTTTTACTCCAACATCTCTGATAACTTCTACATTAGTTTTACTCCATCATCTCGGATAACATCTACATTAGTTTTACTCCAACATCTCTGAGAACTTCTACATTAGTTTTACTCCAACATTTCTGATAACTTTTACATTAGTTTTACTCCAACATCTCTGATGACTTCTAGTTGAACTCCAACATCTCTGATAACTTCTACATTAGTTTTACTCCAACATCTCTGATAACTTCTACGTTAGTTTTACTCTATCATCTCTGATAACTTCAACATTAGTTTTACTCCAACATCTCTGATAACTTCTATATTAGTTTTACTCCAACATCTCTGATGACTTCTAGTTTTACTCTATCATCTCTGATAACTTCTACATTAGTTTTACTCCAACATCTCTGATAACTTATACATTAGTTTTACTCCAACATCTGTGATAACTTCTACATTAGTTTTACTCCAACATCTCTGATAACTTCTACATTAGTTTTACTCCAACATCTCTGATAACTTCTATATTAGTTTTACTCCAACATCTCTGATAACTTCTACATTAGTTTTACTCCAACATCTCTGAGAACTTCTACATTAGTTTTACTCCAACATATCTGATAAATTCTACATTAATTTTTGCTCCAACATCCCTGATACCTTCTACATTAGTTTTACTCCAACATATCTGATAACTTCTACATTAGTTTTACTCCAACATCTCGGATAACTTCTACATTAGTTTTACTCCAACATCTCTGATAACTTATACATTAGTTTTACTCCAACATCTCTGATGACTTCTACATTAGTTTTACTCCAACATCTCTGATAACTTCTAGTTTTACTCCAACATCTCTGATGACTTCTAGTTTTAATCTATCATCTCTGATAACTTCTACATTAGTTTTACTCCAACATCTCTGATAACTTCTACATTAGGTTTACTCCAACATCTCTGATAACTTCTACATTAGTTTTACACCAACAACTCTGATAACTTCTACATTAGTTTTACTCCAACATTTCTGATAACTTTTACATTAGTTTTACTCCAACATCTCTGATGACTTCTAGTTTTACTCCAACATCTCTGATAACTTCTACATTAGTTTTACTCCAACATCTCTGATGACTTCTAGTTTTACTCTATCATCTCTGATAACTTCTGCATTAGTTTTACTCCAACATCTCTGATAACTTCTACATTAGTTTTACTCCAACATCTCTGATACCTTCTACATTAGTTTTACTCCAACATCTCTGATAACTTCTACATTAGTTTTACTCCAACATCTCTGATAACGTCTACATTAGTTTTACTCCAACATCTCTGATAACTTCTACATTAGTTTTACTCCAACATCGCTGATGACTTCTAAATTAGTTTTACTCCAACATCTCTGATAACTTCTAAATTAGTTTTACTCCAACATCTCTGATAACTTCTACATTAGTTTTACTCCAACATCTCTGATACCTTCTACGTTAGTTTTACTCCAATATCTCTGATAACTTCTACATTAGTTTTACTCCAACATCTCTGATGACTTCTAGTTTTACTCTATCATCTCTGATAACTTCTGCATTAGTTTTACTCCAACATCTCTGATAACTTCTACATTAGTTTTACTCCAACATCTCTGATAACTTCTACATTAGTTTTACTCCAACATCTCTGATAACTTCTACATTAGTTTTACTCCAACATCTCTGATAACTTCTATATTAGTTTTACTCCAACATCTCTGATAACTTCTACATTAGTTTTACTCCAACATCTCTGAGAACTTCTACATTAGTTTTACTCCAACATCTCTGATAAATTCTACATTAATTTTTGCTCCAACATCTCTGATACCTTCTACATTAGTTTTACTCCAACATCTCTGATAACTTCTACATTAGTTTTACTCCAACATCTCGGATAACTTCTACATTAGTTTTACTCCAACATCTCTGATAACTTCTACATTAGTTTTACTCCAACATCTCCGATACCTTCTACGTTAGTTTTACTCCAATATCTCTGATTAATTCTACATTAGTTTTACTCCAACATTTCTGATGAATCCTACATTAGTTTTACTCCAACATCGCTGATAACTTCGACATTAGTTTTACCTCAACATCTCTGATAACTTCTACATTAGTTTTACTCCAACATCTCTGATAACATCTACATTAGTTTTACTCCAACATCTCTGAGAACTTCTACATTAGTTTTACTCCAACATCTCTGAGAACTTCTACATTAGTTTTACTCCAACATCTCTCATAACTTCTACATTAGTTTTACTCCAACATCTCCGATACCTTCTACGTTAGTTTTACTCCAATATCTCTGATTAATTCTACATTAGTTTTACTCCAACATTTCTGATGAATCCTACATTAGTTTTACTCCAACATCGCTGATAACTTCTACATTAGTTTTACCTCAACATCTCTGATAACTTCTACATTAGTTTTACTCCAACATCTCTGATAACATCTACATTAGTTTTACTCCAACATCTCTGAGAACTTCTACATTAGTTTTACTCCAACATCTCTGAGAACTTCTACATTAGTTTTACTCCAACATCTCTCATAACTTCTACATTAGTTTTACTCCAACATCTCTGATAACTTCTACGTTAGTTTTACTCCAACATCTCTGATAACATCGACATTAGTTTTACTTCAACATCTCTGATAACTTCTACATTAGTTTTACTCCAACATCCCTGATGACTTCTACATTAGTTTTACTCCAGCATCTCTGATAACATCTAGTTTTACTCCAACATCTCTGATGACTTCTAGTTTTAATCTATCATCTCTGATAACTTCTACATTAGTTTTACTCCAACATCTCTGATAACTTCTACATTAGTTTTACTCCAACATCTCTGATAACTTCTACATTAGTTTTACACCAACAACTCTGATAACTTCTACATTAGTTTTACTCCAACATCTCTGATAACTTCTACATTAGTTTTACTCCAACATTTCTGATAACTTTTACATTAGTTTTACTCCAACATCTCTGATGACTTCTAGTTTTACTCCAACATCTCTGATAACTTCTACATTAGTTTTACTCCAACATCTCTGATAACTTCTACGTTAGTTTTACTCTATCATCTCTGATAACTTCAACATTAGTTTTACTCCAACATCTCTGATAACTTCTACATTAGTTTTACTCCAACATCTCTGATGACTTCTAGTTTTACTCTATCATCTCTGATAACTTCTACATTAGTTTTACTCCAACATCTCTGATAACTTCTACATTAGTTTTACTCCAACATCTCTGATAACTTCTACATTAGTTTTACTCCAACATCTCTGATAACTTCTACATTAGTTTTACTCCAACATCTTTGATAACTTCTACATTAGTTTTACTCCAACATCTTTGATAACTTCTACATTAGTTTTACTCCAACATCTCCGATAACTTCTACATTAATTTTTGCTCCATCATCTCTGATACCTTCTACATTAGTTTTACTCCAACATCTCTGATAACTTCTACATTAGTTTTACTCCAACATCTCTGATAACGTCTACATTAGTTTTACTCCAACATCTCTGATAACTTCTACATTAGTTTTACTCCAACATCGCTGATGACTTCTAAATTAGTTTTACTCCAACATCTCTGATAACTTCTAAATTAGTTTTACTCCAACATCTCTGATAACTTCTACATTAGTTTTACTCTAACATCTCTGATACCTTCTACGTTAGTTTTACTCCAATATCTCTGATTACTTCTACATTAGTTTTACTCCAACATCTCTGATAACTTCTACATTAGTTTTACTCTATCATCTCTGATAACTTCTACATTAGTTTTACTCCAACATCTCTGATAACATCAACATTAGTTTTACTCCAACATCTCTGATAACTTCTACATTAGTTTTACTACAACATTTCTGATAACTTTTACATTAGTTTTACTCCAACATCTCTGATGACTTCTAGTTGAACTCCATCATCTCTGATAACTTCTACGTTAGTTTTACTGTATCATCTCTGATAACTTCAACATTAGTTTTACTCCAAAATCTCTGATAACTTCTACATTAGTTTTACTCCAACATCTCTGATGACTTCTAATTTTACTCTATCATCTCTGATAACTTCTGCATTAGTTTTACTCCAACATCTCTGATAACTTCTACATTAGTTTTACTCCAACATCTCTGATAACTTCTACATTAGTTTTACTCCAACATCTCTGATAACTTCTACATTAGTTTTACTCCAACATTTCTGATAACTTCTATATTAGTTTTACTCCAACATCTCTGATAACTTCTACATTAGTTTTACTCCAACATCTCTGAGAACTTCTACATTAGTTTTACTCCAACATATCTGATAAATTCTACATTAATTTTTGCTCCAACATCTCTGATACCTTCTACATTAGTTTTACTCCAACATCTATGATGACTTCTAGTTTTACTCAAACATCTCTGATAACTTCTACATTAGTTTTACTCCAACATATCTGATAACTTCTACATTAGTTTTACTCCAACATCTCTGATAACATCTACATTAGTTTTACTCCAACATCTCTGATAACTTCTACATTAGTTTTACTCCAACATCTCTGATAACATCTACATTAGTTTTACTCCAACATCTCTGATAACTTCTACATTAGTTTTACTCCAACATTTCTGATGAATCCTACATTAGTTTTACTCCAACATCGATGATGACTTCTACATTAGTTTTATTCCAACATCTCTGATAACTTCTACATTAGTTTTACTCCAACATCTCTGATAACATCTACATTAGTTTTACTCCAACATCTCTGATGACTTCTAGTTTTACTCCAACATCTCTGATAACATCTACATTAGTTTTACTCCAACATCTCTGATGACTTCTAGTTTTACTCCACCATCACTGATAACATCTACATTAGTTTTACTCCAAAATCTCTGATAACATCTACATTAGTTTTACTCCAACATCTCTGATGACTTCTAGTTTTACTCCAACATCTCTGATAACTTCTACATTAGTTTTACTCCAACATCTCTGATAACTTCTACATTAGTTTTACTCCATCATCTCGGATACCATCTACATTAGTTTTACTCCAACATCTCTGAGAACTTCTACATTAGTTTTACTCCAACATTTCTGATAACTTTTACATTAGTTTTACTCCAACATCTCTGATGACTTCTAGTTGAACTCCAACATCTCTGATAACTTCTACATTAGTTTTACTCCAACATCTCTGATAACTTCTACGTTAGTTTTACTCTATCATCTCTGATAACTTCAACATTAGTTTTACTCCAACATCTCTGATAACTTCTATATTAGTTTTACTCCAACATCTCTGATGACTTCTAGTTTTACTCTATCATCTCTGATAACTTCTACATTAGTTTTACTCCAACATCTCTGATAACTTATACATTAGTTTTACTCCAACATCTGTGATAACTTCTACATTAGTTTTACTCCAACATCTCTGATAACTTCTACATTAGTTTTACTCCAACATCTCTGATAACTTCTATATTAGTTTTACTCCAACATCTCTGATAACGTCTACATTAGTTTTACTCCAACATCTCTGAGAACTTCTACATTAGTTTTACTCCAACATATCTGATAAATTCTACATTAATTTTTGCTCCAACATCCCTGATACCTTCTACATTAGTTTTACTCCAACATCTCTGATAACTTCTACATTAGTTTTACTCCAACATCTCGGATAACTTCTACATTAGTTTTACTCCAACATCTCTGATAACTTATACATTAGTTTTACTCCAACATCTCTGATGACTTCTACATTAGTTTTACTCCAACATCTCTGATAACTTCTAGTTTTACTCCAACATCTCTGATGACTTCTAGTTTTAATCTATCATCTCTGATAACTTCTACATTAGTTTTACTCCAACATCTCTGATAACTTCTACATTAGTTTTACTCCAACATCTCTGATAACTTCTACATTAGTTTTACACCAACAACTCTGATAACTTCTACATTAGTTTTACTCCAACATTTCTGATAACTTTTACATTAGTTTTACTCCAACATCTCTGATGACTTCTAGTTTTACTCCAACATCTCTGATAACTTCTACATTAGTTTTACTCCAACATCTCTGATAACTTCTACGTTAGTTTTACTCTATCATCTCTGATAACTTCAACATTAGTTTTACTCCAACATCTCTGATAACTTCTACATTAGTTTTACTCCAACATCTCTGATGACTTCTAGTTTTACTCTATCGTCTCTGATAACTTCTACATTAGTTTTACTCCAACATCTCTGATAACTTCTACATTAGTTTTACTCCAACATCTCTGATAACTTCTACATTAGTTTTACTCCAACATCTCTGATAACTTCTACATTAGTTTTACTCCAACATCTCTGATAACTTCTACATTAGTTTTACTCCAACATCTTTGATAACTTCTACATTAGTTTTACTCCAACATCTCTGATAACTTCTACATTAATTTTTGCTCCAACATCTCTGATACCTTCTACATTAGTTTTACTCCAACATCTCTGATAACGTCTACATTAGTTTTACTCCAACATCTCTGATAACGTCTACATTAGTTTTACTCCAACATCTCTGATAACTTCTACATTAGTTTTACTCCAACATCTCTGATGACTTCTAAATTAGTTTTACTCCAACATCTCTGATAACTTCTACATTAGTTTTACTCCAACATCTCTGATAACATCTACACTAGTTTTACTCCAACATCTCTGATAACTTCTACATTAGTTTTACTCCAACATTTCTGATGAATCCTACATTAGTTTTACTCCAACATCGATGATGACTTCTACATTAGTTTTATTCCAACATCTCTGATAACTTCTACATTAGTTTTACTCCAACATCTCTGATAACATCTACATTAGTTTTACTCCAACATCTCTGATGACTTCTAGTTTTACTCCAACATCTCTGATAACATCTACATTAGTTTTACTCCAACATCTCTGATGACTTCTAGTTTTACTCCAACATCACTGATAACATCTACATTAGTTTTACTCCAAAATCTCTGATAACATCTACATTAGTTTTGCTCCAACATCTCTGATGACTTCTAGTTTTACTCCAACATCTCTGATAACTTCTACATTAGTTTTACTCCAACATATCTGATAACTTCTACATTAGTTTTACTCCAACATCTCTGATAACATCTACATTAGTTTTACTCCAACATCTCTGATAACTTCTACATTAGTTTTACTCCAACATCTCTGATAACATCTACATTAGTTTTACTCCAACATCTCTGATAACTTCTACATTAGTTTTACTCCAACATTTCTGATGAATCCTACATTAGTTTTACTCCAACATCGATGATGACTTCTACATTAGTTTTATTCCAACATCTCTGATAACTTCTACATTAGTTTTACTCCAACATCTCTGATAACATCTACATTATTTTTACTCCAACATCTCTGATGACTTCTAGTTTTACTCCAACATCTCTGATAACATCTACATTATTTTTACTCCAACATCTCTGATGACTTCTAGTTTTACTCCAACATCACTGATAACATCTACATTAGTTTTACTCCAAAATCTCTGATAACATCTACATTAGTTTTACTCCAACATCTCTGATGACTTCTAGTTTTACTCCAACATCTCTGATAACTTCTACATTAGTTTTAATCCAACATCTCTGATAACTTCTACATTAGTTTTACTCCAACATCTCTGATAACATCTACATTAGTTTTACTCCAACATCTCTGAGAACTTCTACATTAGTTTTACTCCAACATCTCTGAAAACTTCTACATTAGTTTTACTCCAACATCTCTGATAACTTCTACATTAGTTTTACTTCAACATCTCTTATAACTCCTACATTATTTTTACTCCGTCATCTCTGATGACTTCTACAGTAGTTTTCTTAATATAATATAGTAACCTCCATGATGTATTTTCATAAAGAAAACCCAGATTGCTGCAAAACGGATTTTAACCTTGTCTCCTCAAATGGCACCCACGCTCCTCACAACTTCAGTCGATAATGTTCCGACTTCTTCTACACATCATCTATATTTTCTCATGCTGCAGTGACAATGCATCTAGCAGCTTTTCTCTTTGTCTTCCTCTGACTCTTCTCCCTTAATGATGCAAGGTGATTTTCCCTGATTGTGCAAGCTAATTCTTCCTAAACACTGATGCAAGGATGTAGGGATGAGCTGTGTTCAACGATGGAAAACGTGTTGACTGTTAACTCAAGTTACGAGACGAGTGGGTGCCATTTGAGCGGAATTGGTTCTAATCCCCTTTTGCTGCATTATAATTTTTCCCTAGCTTTCTTAACTGTCCACGAAATTTTCATCATTCTTTTCAAAAACCATATCTCAATACTCTCAACCTAATTTTAAGCTTTTTAAAAAATTTACATTCAATGCTTGATTTGCATAAAACAAGAATTGGTTCTATATAACAACCTAGCACTTTTATTCGAATATATATTCATAATGCTATACAGAAATAACTGGGAAAACACGGCAAAACTCGGGATGCCTGGAGGCAGAACCTACGTGCGGGAGCAGCAGTGTTCAGAAACAATTGGTAAATATATCAAGTGACATATTCTTTCCAGAACGTTGTCTTCGTCATGGATACTCTGAACGTCCCTCTGTTCTGGGCAAGCAGGCCTGCATTGACCAGATACATGCGCATACATTCTTCGATTTCGCTGGTTCATCGTCTTCCTGGCTTCCTATTCTTCTCTTTCCTGGCACTTTGTCCTCTAGAATCAGCCAATTAGAATGTTTAAATACTATATAAATTATAAGGTTACTATAAAATCATAATTATCAATGTTAAAAATAAATAACTAACAATAAAACAAAGAACAATGACAATTTTACACGTAACGGTCCAACAGAGACATTTCTCAAGAAACACATAAGAATTTTAAAAAACACACAAAAACAATAAAAATATTCAAAACTAGGATGACTTGGAGATGTTCAGAAATAATATGTTTAAAGTTACGGAAGAAAGGAAGCAAACAAAAATCGCAGATTGTCGTAATATGATCGTTTGAAAAATCCCTATTCTTCAGGAAATATTCAACTTCTACTTATTGCTAAATGACAGTCTGCAAGACAAGAGATGCCATACATACAGAAATAAATAAATACCATATCAGTAGAGTTCAAACAATGCTTACTATAGGAACGACCGAGTACTTGGTGTTATAACCAGGTCTCTCCATCCTCTTTTCTTGTTTGCCACACTTTCTTGTCTAATCTCGAATAACACACCAAGGATCCTAAATGGTGATGAGAAACATCTCTACCTTGAATGGATCCTGGTCCTGCCTAATGTTTCAGTTGCAGCGAGAGTGTCTTGCAAACTTACATTGCATCCACAGTCATTCTTCTTCTTGATTTTTGATCTTAAACTGTTCTCACAGCACGTGGGGCATTCCCATAACTGCTCCGCTCTCTGTTCCAGCAGCCGTCCGACTCGATGGTGTTTCGAGTCTAATGCCGCCGAAACAGACATCAACATCAGGGCACAACTCTGGCTCTTGCAACAGGTTTCTTTGTTGTTCCGCCCACCCACATCGTGCCCGTAACTAGTTCAAACACAACGTCGGTCTGTCGGAACAACATGGTAACTGTTATCGAAGGTTACGACTACGGGATTGTATAGATGACGTGCCATGAAGCTTCTATAAGAAGATAACCTCAATATAACGGCATGTCATCTACTAAGGTTTTCTGTTGCATGGTTCGTTTGTCTAGTGGGCCATTGGTGAGACCCACAGACGCAACCACATGCACAGTCATAGCATGTTCCAATCTTGAGATTTTGGAAGCTGGTTCAAGAAAACTCATGAGAGATCTGAAAACTCGATGCTTTGGAGAATCGTGAAGGCATAGGATGCAGGACGTGACACGGTCACAGCAAATACTCGACCACATAATAAATGACTAAGGCCTTTCTTTTGAGTGCGTATGACCAGCTGGCAATGCATCTATGTGAACCCACATCCATATTTTCAATAGCAAAGCTTTTCTTACAGAGACGAAATGAAGGCAATTGACCACGAGACCAGTTTCATATAGAGGAAGATATCTGCATGTCATTCTTTGATATGAAATGTCTGCAGTAAACACCCAAACCTACAATGTCTTGCTACGTCTCAGAACTGCTCATAACAAAGGGACATTACCTAGACACCAAATTCAAAATAGGTACAACTGACATAAACCATTGGAACCTTGTGAATGTGACAGCAGAACATATCTTACAAGAATGTCCCCAGTATGCAGACTTGAGGAGAAAGACATGTCCTACCTCAATCAGCTTCGAAGAGAAACTGTATGGCAAAGCGGAAACTCTGAAACAGATATCAGCCTATATTATAGAATCTGAAGTCACAACTTGACTAAGAGATAATAGAAAAAGATGATTAAACATACATCTGCTAGGGATGCTACGCGTCGTCCTTTTGGAAAACCGTGTTTATATTAATCAGTATTTGTACGCATGTCGTCATTGGTATGTGCCGGGCACTGTTCTGTTTTGATTTTTTACGCAAATAAATAAGAATAACAAATACTTAACATCTACTTACCAGAAAAACTCTACTTACCAGAAAAATGACGAGAACATAAAGAAGGATATATCTGTTCATGACTTCAATAACGAGATGTGACACATGACGATGTCTCAAAGTCTGATCTAGTCTCATATAGATACCAATCACTGACGTCATATTGTATAGCAGGGATTCTCAACGTGATGCGTGGGAACAAATTAGTGCTCTGGTAAATACATGCTGACGCCACGCGAGTTAAATGCTGCCCGTGAACACTAACGACTACATGTTGGCTTTGTTCGCTCTCTAAAAAAGTTAAGAGCCCCTGCTGTATATGAAACATGGGTGTGACATACTCGTATATATGATTATATTGTAACGTAGTTAAGTATATGTGATTCTCCAGTACCATATATAAATATGGGCCTATGTGATTCTCCTGTAGGGTATACAATTATGTGTGATTCTCCTGTACAGTATATAAATATATGTAATTTCCCTGCGATGTATGTAAATATCGGGATCATTCGACAATATATGAGACCTGTCAACTAAAACGCAAACATAAACAATTTTCCGATTTACGTACACTTTATTGGTTGGCTTTGGCTATTTTTAGCATGCGATTCGAAGTGAATAAAAAGTGACCAATTAAATGTCCAACGATAATCAAAAACTTAAAATCTGGGGTTCAAATTAATTCAGTTAGAATGTCTGTTGTACTGTGAATAGCCACTAACGAAAACGAGAGAAAACGTACTAGGTGTGAAATGAAATGTCTAAGAAAATCATCAAACAGAACAAGAAGAGATCATGTGAGAAATTAAGAGATTACAATAACTATTGGAACAACATCTGTAATCAAATACATTGAAAAACAGTGATTGAGATGGTTCTAAAATTGACCATCAAAAGTAGCATGCAAAATAAAAATAGAAATATGAAAACAGCAAGATGCTTAGAAAGACCCAGAAGACAATTTATTGAAGGAGTTACCAACATTCTGTGACGTAAAAATAGTACTGCATCCATCAATCCATATTCTCGTAACCCGACAATGTCGTAAGAGTATCGTATTTAGATGCTTCAGTACACAGAGACCTGCAATGATTTATATCTTCACCGATGGGAATGGGTGAGAAAAAAATATCTTGTCTTGTACAGACATTGATGTTTTTCGTCCATGCTTTTATTTGTCCTCCTCTGCTTCTTCCACCCTCGACGGTTCCAATGGAACATCATAAGTACTGCATATTTAGTATACTGTATATCTACTGTATATGAAACTTGCCATAGCTCGAAAATCAACCATCATTCAATCCTGCAACTCACCACAGCAAACACTGAGGAAAGGCAATATAAAATAGAATATATGTGATTCTGCTGTGCGGCATACTGCTCTTCTTCAGCTTTCATTCTCAAACTCCCGCTGTTTCTCTCTTGTAGCAGGACAAAATCCTAGTAGATTTCCATCCAGTATAATGTAGCCTAGAGAATGAAAAGGCTTTTGTCGACATTTTATTTGCCTCAGTGGCACGACGACACATTTATTATGTGGCGTACCGTATACAGAAATATGTGATTCTCCTGTAACGTATACAGAAATATGTGATTCTCCTGTACCGTATACAGAAATATGTGATTATCCTGTACCGTATACAGAAATATGTGATTCTCCTGTACCGTATACAGAAATATGTGATTCTCCTGTACCGTATACAGAAATATGTGATTCTCCTGTACCGTATACAGAAATATGTGATTATCCTGTACCGTATACAGAAATATGTGATTCTCCTGTACCGTATACAGAAATATGTGATTCTCCTTTACCGTATACAGAAATATGTGATTCTCCTGTACCGTATACAGAAATATGTGATTCTCCTGTACCGTATACAGAAATATGTGATTCTCCTGTACCGTATACATGTATATCCCTAAATAAATCATACTAGATACTCTATTAACTGATTTTATGTTGTCTAATATTATTGTGTAATAGATGTATTGTGATAATAGTTATATTGTGTATATTTCTATTGTAAATATTGTTTACGTCTGGTAAAACCAAGTGTTTCTTATTTTAAGCCAGAAATATTGTAACAAGGACAATAATCTCTTATTTTCTAGTTAATAATAGTAAGACCCTAAACCCGTCAGGGTCGAAGGGAGGGACCACACTGGATACATCAGCACACAAATATTTACAAACAACTCTATACTCAGTCAATCGGAGAAGTGTAGAAACAATAACCCAGACCATTCCCTCATGCTATCAATCCAGGGTTATATCTGTCTACTATCCTCCTTCCTCCTCGGCAGTTCCTTGAAAAATAAATTTATAAAACGTATCGTGTCTCGTTATATATCCAAACCAAATACGTTTACGTTATTTTACCACTGCCAAAAGCATGTCTTGAAAACCAGCAAGATTTTTATTTGCTCCAGGACAAATATATTTGTCTTGTGTTTTATATAGCTAATTCTTAACAAATGTTTGTAGCACTTATGTTCAAAAGCCTGAATCCTTATTTCTGTGTCTGCATTGAGTCTCCAGCTTTCACATCCATATAAAAGTAAACTTAACACCAGTGATCTGAATATACTTTGCCAGTTGATCTCAGAGATAGCATTAATGTTGCATTCCTCTGTAACATTCATTAACAATGGCTCAGAGGAGTTCAAACGATGTTGAAGTGATGCGTGAATTTTCTTCGCCTTTTCTCGTATGTACTCTCAACAAAGCAGCTGAACGTACCACTGACTGCACGTATCTCCGAAGCCTTTAGCTTTAATCCCAAGAGATACATAATTACCACAAACAAATCCAGATAAGACACGACGAATAGTTATGCTCCGTAGTAACATAAATATCAAAGTAAGCATAGTTAATAAGTAAATCTATTTATTTATTAACTATGGTCATTTCAACTTGTGCCGTTAAGCATCGTGGGAGCAAGTTGGAGTTGTCTGCCTTTAACCATTAGTATTACATTGGTCATAATCAGTCAGTGTCTCTTTAAGGTTTCTTTGATGTCTCCAACAATCTAATTTTTGGTCTTCTTCCTGCCTTGTAGTCCGAGCTTTTGCTGATGTATGCAATATAATAAGTGAATATATGAGCTACAATTATCAGGTGCTACTAATACAAAATACGATAGAATCAATGATTTTCTTCTTCTTCTTTCCTTCCTCTTTTACCCTTTACGGGTGTCGAGGGAGATACAATGTTCTTGTTCTCGCTTTTCTGGCAGCTTCAGATAATGTTATTTAGTGTTCGTGTAATGTCTCTTTGATGTTGTCGATCCAGCGTACTCTAGGTCTACCCTTCGCTCTTCTTTCTGCTTCTCCTCTCCTCATATATGCTTTATAAACTAATGAATCACGCGGCATTCTTTCCAGATGAACAAATCATTGCTTTTGTTGATTTTTTATTTATTGTAGAATTGATGTGACACCCACTCTTTCTCTTATGACACCGTTTCTAATTCTGTGTCTTCTGGTCACTCCTGTGGCTTTTCTCAGAATTCTCATCTCTGTTCTAACCAGTTGTCTCTTATGTTTTGTTGTTAAGGACCATGTTTGACATTAGTAGCACAGGGTTGGAATGAAGATACTTTGCACAAGATGTTTTTTTTTGACATTGGTAGCATTTTGTGTTGCAATAAAGGGGATAATTGACCCAGTATTTGATTCGCTTATGCAATAATGAACCATGCATAGATGAATAGATACAGTCACTGTCTACAATACAAATACAACACACACACACAAACACAAAAACAAACACTCACAAATGTGCGTGTATAATACAGATACATATACATGCAAAAACAGGCATACAAAAACACACAAAGCACGATAGCCACGCGCGTGTACGCACTCAAACACCATGCACGCATATACACTGACATAAAAATATACGAAGATATATCACACACAACCATATACAAACACACACAAAAGTATATATACCTATCAGCGTACATGTATGAAACATGTAACTTAGAATAGAACTAAGATAACATTGCACAGAATAAACAAGACAGAAGATGCCAATAAAAATAAGGAAGTAGAATGTTGTGAGGTGAAAGAGAAGACTAAGTTGAGTGACGAAGACTACTCTGTCACATGTAAATGTGTGCACATAATATTTTTGTTTAAATGAGGGTGTGGAATAATGCTGGGTGGTGAGGAGAGGACAGTAGTAAAGACACGATCTACACCACATGGGCTGGTGCATCGATTAAATATAGGAACAAGATTGAAAACAAAATGACAGTGCAAGTAAAAACATTGACAAGACGAAAATTATTCGATTGAATTAGCTGATTAAATTAATTAATACTTTTTTTTAACATATTTCGCCTTCTGGTACACATATCTTTCATTGTCTAGCTGGCCGGTTTAAAATTTACTAAGACCGCAAATGTTCCTCGGGCCTAATTTCTCCTATTTCAGTAAACGTGTTGACAGGGCAAGAAATACTTACTAAAGTGTAAAAACAACAGATGTTTATAAGATGACAACAAAAAAGAGATAATAACATCGATAAGACAGAAACTATATTGTTTATTTATGAATTGTGAACTTGATAAACAATGAAGAGAATCAAATACAAAGGCATATGTATATCGCCTGTCATTCAAGTGAGAGAGAGAGAGAGAGAGAGAGAGAGAGAGAGAGAGAAAGAACTGATGGTGATGCTAATATAATTAATAGTTTCCAGTCAGATCAAAGAATAAAGTAACATTTGTATATGACATGAAAAGTGTCAAAACGAACATTAACCTACAACAATAACTTATCAATGCATCGTATCGTTGTCCACACATTTTATTTTAAGCAGGACAAAAGCGGTTCTAAAACAATAACATGATGTCTCGTGATTATATTGTTTCCTTCCCATACTCAGATAAAATACTACTTCTTCTGCGTTCGTTCGCAAACTCCAAAACCGTTCCCACAAGCCACACACGAGAAAAAACACACCCAGAACTTGACAATGGATATAACTGCAGTAAAATTGTATACCAATAAGAACTAAGAGCACAGTCTAGTATTATCAGTTATTTTGATAACGTCCTTTCTGTAGAAACGTTGATTCCTTCATTGTTTTTTAATGCTAACTATATTTTTCGTGCGATTTAGTTCATTTTTATCTGTAATATGTAATGAAGGGCAGAGCACCTGGGCGGAGGAGGAAAGGCAGACCAAGAAGACGATGGACTGACGACATTAAAGATAACATTAGTATGTTGTTCGAAAATGGAAGCGGCATCGTCAAAGACAGAGAGGGGTTCAGAGAGTTCATTGGGAAGACAATGTTCTGGAGAGAATTCGTCACATGACATCTGTAATATGTAAAACTGTGCCTTCTTTATTTACATCTATCAAACTCACACGCTTTCTTCCTTTCCTTATTCGTTCGTTTTCAAACTCATGGAGATCAGCAGAATGTAGTCCAGAGAACGGAATGTTCTGTGTCACAGTTTACAACTTGGCTGCGATAACTGTGCCTTTACGCCTGAGACGTCAGAGTTCTGCATGGCTTCTGAGTCACTACACACTCTATGGAATGTAACAGTAAACTCCACCACCAAAACCTCCTTAATCGCCTCTTTCGACGTGCATCGAAGGTAACAGTGTCACTATTCCTGGCATGCTTTCTATGTTTTACACAATACCCGCTGTATACAGGGAGAAAAGATCTGGTGACATTACACATCCTTGTCTTACGCCCAACTTTATCTTTTGGAGTTCTCCTACATTACTGTCAACCCGCATCGTAGATGTTTATGTAAATACAGATTTCTTACTATCTATATATCTTTCCTATCAACACTGAATTAAATCGGAATGCAATATAGTTAATCTTCTGCGCCTCTGAACACCCCTTGGTGAGCTTAGAAACAACATCAAAGACACCACACCCTCTTGCCATCTTATAAGTGAACACACCACCACGCAGGGCAGCCAACAATTTATGCTAACAGATTTTCCTTGTTCTTCGCGACAGCTGCCAGTATCTAACATCAAAGTTATTCTTTCAGCTTCTGCTTACAGATTTATTGTTATATCCGCATAATACAGACAAGTCACTTCTGTTTCTCTCTCTCTCTCTCTCTCTCTCTTCAATGGGAAGTTTGCCCACTCGCCGTTGGAAACAGTTAATTGTCTCGTTCATCTTGAGACTGTAGTAGACCCGCGTTGTTAGCGCTGATACCTGCTTCATTGATCTGTAGTGAGCAGAATGCCATGTCTTTCTCATTTTTTATTGAATTCCACTAGAATTATATTTACCTCCTAGTTTCTACCATTTCGTTATTTTCTTATGTTTAAATTTGGTTTATTCTGCCTTTTTCTTCTCCCTATTTTCCTTTTACGTTTTCCTCCTTTACACACTTATCTTCCTACCTGTTCCTTTTAATGTTTTCGTCCTTTTCGCTGCACATTTACCTTTATCTTATTTGTTTTCTCCTCTCTCTCTCTCTCTCTCTCTCGTATATATTCCCCACTCTTATTCGTTTTATTTTTTCTCTCGTATATCTCCCCACTCGTATCGTGATATAATTATATTTTACAATATCCTTACCTTTCTTCCTACAATTTATCTTTCCCTTTCTTCCTACAATATTTCTTCCCTTTTCTTCCTACCATTTATCTTCCCCTTTCTTCCTACAATATATCTTCCCCTTTCTTCCTACAATATATCTTCCCCTTTCTTCCTACAATATATCTTCCCCTTTCTTCCTACAATATATCTTCCCCTTTCTTCCTACAATATATCTTCCCCTTTCTTCCTACAATATATCTTCCCCTTTCTTCCTACAATATATCTTCCCCTTTCTTCCTACAATATATCTTCCCCTTTCTTCCTATAATATATCTTCCCCTTTCTTCCTACAATATATCTTCCCCTTTCTTCCTACAATATATCTTCCCCTTTCTTCCTACAATATATCTTCCCCTTTCTTCCTACAATATATCTTCCCCTTTCTTCCTACAATATATCGTCCCCTTTCTTCCTACAATATATCTTCCCCTTTCTTCCTACAATATATCTTACCCTTTCTTCCTACAATATATCTTCCCCTTTCTTCCTGTAATGTATCTTCCTAATTGCCGACACTTAAGCCACGAGCTACGATAAGTACAATATTGTCTTTTCTCTGCTTTTTCTGTAAGATACTGCTGGATTGAATGATGATTGGCTATGGCACGTTCGATCACTTGATATGTAGTAATACTGTGACATCTCAGAATGTTGGTAGCTCCTTCAATTCATCTTCTTCTTGTTCTTCCTCTGTATCTTGCTGTTTCCAGTTTCATGTTGTATGCTTGATTATTGTCTATTGTCTATCCCCAGGTGAATGATGGTTGATAGTATCCTTACTTGCCGATAAGCGTAGTAGTGGGAGCTTCATCTGTCGTTCCAAGGCCAGATGTGTCACCTTTGTTGCTTAAGTCCAAATCCATGTTTGTTCAAAGTTTTCTTGACGTTTTTTATTGCTTGGCGGTTTTCTTGGTCTGCCTTTGACTTTATGTCCGGATGTACTTTTGTTATATGCTCTTATTGGTATTTGGTTTGGCTTCATTCTCATAAGGTGACCGAACCATTTTACTTGCTGTTTCTCAATATGTTCGATACATGATATTATACCAACTCTTTTCCTAATTTCTTCATTTCTTATTTTATCTAATTTAGTAACCATTGCATCTTTTCTCAAACACTTCATTTTACATCTGCTGCGAGGTTTTTAAAGACTCGGGCATTATAAGACACTGTAATATTATATGTCTTTTTATTTCCATCTTGATCTTTGGGTGAATAAATAATGGTGAAAGTTGGTAGGTCACTGTGTTCGCTTACTGACACCATGTTTCTATTGCTTTGTCTAGTCTTCCATTTTCGAAAAAAAAATGATGCCTAGATATTTAAATTCTTTGGCTTGTTTCACATTGGTGCTAGAGACTTACTAAATGTCATAACTTATATTGTTTTTTTATGTTAATTTTCATGTTAATAGCAATGCATTAATGAGCATTGAAGTTACATCAGATGGCAAGACAAGATTCCAGATGCCACTTTCCTTGATAGAGCTGGTATCTTCAGCATTGACACTATCCTGATACAGACAAAGATTCGTTTCGTAGGTCGTTTGGTGCGTATGCCAGACCATCGCCTGCCAAAGATACTTCTCTATGATCAGCTGGAGAAGGGTAAACGATCTCAAGGTGGCCAAAAGAAGCGCTACAATGACTCGTTAAAGACCTCACTGAAAACCTTTGAAATAGACCAATATATATGAGAACTTGCACAAATAGATTTACATGGCGCTCTACAGTCAAAAAGAGTGCATCATCTTGTGAAAAGAGGAGAAATGCAGCAGCTCAACAGCGGACAGTAACTACAGTCACATAATAAATGAAAATCCGTCTACAGTGGTCATTCCATGCCCGAACTGCCCATGGACATTTGTGGCTCGAATAGGACTTATTAACTATCTATTAACTAATAGGCAAGGACATATGTCCAGCTGAATTCCCAAAGTGTATGTAACAAATAGTCATCATCATCATGTGATGGACATGTAGCGTGTACAGTTTGAAATATTCGTTTGATTTTAATAGATGTTCCATTTCTTTGACATGTCGTATTTTTTTACGATTTGCTTCATAAAAGATATGCCTGCATTATGTATTAATTGTATGTGAATGACTAGAAAGGTTAACGATAAAGTGTTGAAAGAATCAAATCTGAGACGGTGTTATATGGTAATATTAGAAAAATGCAATCTTTATCTTATGGACAGATTATGGGACAGGAGGTCTGAAGAATATAGTTACAACAGACAAGATAGAAGGCAAGATAGATCGACAACGACAGCGTGAAAAAAAAATGTTTCATATTCTGAAATTGTGACATTGCAATGAAGGAAGAAACAACGACCCTGATAAAAGCTACTGTAAATATATACTTGTGGAGAAACATGATCCCCTAATCCAGTTGGCACGGCACCTGATGATGATGAACTATGTATGTCCCATATATGATATAATTGCCACCTAAGACGGATGTGTCGGGCTATTCGTGCAAATAAAACGGTGATACAACACATTTCAATTCTCTGGACTACATCCTGCTGGAAATCTAGTAGGATCATGGTTCTGCTACTAGAGAGATTCAGTGGGAGTTTGAGAATGAACATTAAAGAAGAAGAATAAGAATGACATAATTCAAATATATTTATTGATTATAATTATAGTTCATTTCTAAACACATTTCTCATTAATTTCTTTGAAATTTCACAAATATGTCATACTCGTGTTGAATTATTTAAACTCTTATTTTAATTTTTTTTTCAGCATCAAACGGAGTCTTGGTGGATATCGTCTGCAAGTTAATCCAAGT
This sequence comes from Meghimatium bilineatum, assembly GCA_034231615.1. Lineage (NCBI taxonomy): Eukaryota > Metazoa > Mollusca > Gastropoda > Stylommatophora > Philomycidae > Meghimatium > Meghimatium bilineatum. Next base: position 63,833,652 of record CM067317.1, on the reverse strand, counting down.
ATCTCTTCGCTGTGACAGAATAAAAAACTTGTTTATGTGATAGACTGTTGTTTTTTGTTTGTTTGTTTGTGTGTTTGCTTGATAACCCCAGGAATTGCGAGCGATTAGCTCTTACTTCCTATCTGCAGTGGAGTGGTTTTTCTTAGCTTTCTTTCATACTCAGGAGACTTTAACTTTTCGACTTAGTGCAATGCCTTTTGAAGGAGCCTTTTACTCAGAGGTGGGTCTATAATTGTATAAATTACATGCTACAAAGCTTCCATAAGAGAACCTCAATATAACGTAATGTCATCTACTAAGGTTTTCTGATGCACGGGTGGTTTGTCTATGGGCCATTGGTGAGACCGTCAACGCAACCACATGCTTATGAGGGACTTTTAATAAACTGGCCCTATCAAAATTTGATCCCTTGACCTTATAGGCATGAGATCAACGATTTAGCCTCTCGGCCATGCGCCACTCTAAAGGTGTAATTATTAGAATTACCAAGTCAAATAATCTGTCAGGTTTTGTTGATATAACTAATAAAATTATGGATACATTTAAGTTATGCTGTGTTATGTGTTGTGGTACAATGGTCACAATTCAACCTCCACTGTTAATATGGGGGAGAAAAGTGTAAACAAAATTTAGAGAATCGTTGACACACCTCAGGAAACGCACCTTCAATTAACACGACGATGCATCGACTAACGACATCAGTGAGTTTGACTAATGCAGGTTTCGCTCACTGTCATGGGAATCAATCATCGCTACCACTTCATAGACCCCGAGACTAGTGTACAGGTGAATAATCGCTACCACTTCATAGACCCCGAGACTAGTGTACAGGTGAATAATCGCTACCACTTCATAGACCCCGAGACTAGTGTACAGGTGAATAATCGCTACCACTTCATAGACCCCGAGACTGGTGTACAGGTGAATAATCGCTACCACTTCATATACCCCGAGACTGGTGTACACTTCATAGACCCCCGAGACTAGTGTACACTTCTAGAACTCGAACTGGTGTACGCACCCAAACCGTAGAAATGAGGTGGGGTATTGCAAAGTGGAGGAGTAAAAAACACAGTAGTCCTGCTTTACACCATTTGAAAATTTATTTAGCAGGGTTCTTCTGACGCTCCAGAGTGCCGGCACAAATTAGTGTTTTTGAAGTTATTCTAGGAGACATTGCCAAGTACTGGCCTGCAGAAACACCTTTGTAGCCAATAGAGAAGCGTGCAATAGTGAATGATTGACAAATTGAATACCGTTTTCCATATAATCTTTACTTCAGATTCCACTACATATTGTGCTATGACGTCATCATTTGTTGTGTGTCAAATTCGGCCAGGAGAATACCCTGAAAGCCTTGGGAAAAAAATACAACAGATCTAGAAAAACTTGTTTCTCTTGGTGCACAACGGGGAGGGGGGGGGTTGAATTTCGACCATTGTACAAGTTATTTATTTCTGAACTCTAAGTTTGTGTTTGTAGCATATGTTCACGAATGTCTTGAAATAAATGTTCACGAATGTCTGGAAGTAAATATAATTACTGTAACATACTGTTTGTGGTGAAAAAATCACATCCAACGCAGCAGAATAATAGAGAATGATATAAGCCAGAGATGTTATACAGAAAAGGACATCGTTTGAAAAGATTACTGTAGGACAAACAAATAACACTTGACAAAGAAATATAGCACTACATTATTATGTGGGTGAAATAGCAGTTCGAAGCTGAACAATTAATCAAAATCGACGTTTCAAATAAATTTTTGATCAAGTTGAGAACATAATATTAATAAGACACATACCCCGTCCTGGTTGTAAGCGTGTCATACTAGAGATATCAGCACAAATAGCCCTGGAGACATCTTTGTTTACACACATTCGGAAGAGTGCAGAAAAATAATACACAAATCAGGCCATGTTATTAATCCAGATTTTACATAAATCTTTTTTTTAATAATTGTTTTACATAACTAACCATAACCCTAAATATTAAGAAACATATTAATTTAAAAAATAGATGTTAATATTGGTAAAATTTTTAGATCTAAACTCGAAATGAGAAACACATGTTCACACAAAAATATCTAACAAGACTATATAATAATATCATGGAAATAAAACACACAGTGAATGCGAAGTGAACAGTAAATGTAAATTATGAAAACTCAGAACACGTCAACAAATGTTTGTTTGAATTCTTATATATTGTAAGGTCCAATATCAAAACTTACAAGTATGGTCAAAAAATCGTGTTGTAAAAATGATAAACACACAAAATGGAGGAAAGGCTCATAAAGTTATGTAAGCTGCGACAAATACTAACTAAGGGAAATAACTAAATATATAACATCACATCAAGTAATTCTCACAAGTTGTGGGACATGATATGACAAAGTCTATTATCTTTTTTTCTATATAGATCTATTATAAATGTTAGTGTCTGCCAGATTAATCATTGACCTGTGTTGTTGAGGCCCGAAAGGGGAGCAAAGAATTGCAACACTGTTTACCTTCCACACATGAAGTTGGTTGCCCCATCCCATATAGTGTCAGAGACCCAAACCATGCTGAAGTAGGATGTATCAGGCCGAAAGGCGTAATACATAAATAGTACATAAATAACTAATCAATAATGAATCTTAATATCCATGTTTAGTGTTAATTTTACATAACTAACCATAACCCTAAATAAATTTGTATTTAAATTAATAAATTACAAAAACAAACTGATAAACATAGACAAGTGAAATAATGAAATAGAGGGACACGCGTTCCAAACAAGAACCTTATAATGTTCTACATTATTTATTATAGTGTACTATATTGTAAATTGTTGTGTTCTATATTGATAATTGTACTGTTCTATACTGATAATTACAGTGTTCTATCATCTTGTGATTCAATCGACGGAGTGTCAAGGATAGCTCTTTAGATTCTCCTAAGGAAGTTTCCCCCCTATTCCCATCCCTCAAAGTATATGTGATCCTGTCACAAGCATCTACAAGCATTAATTCAACCTAGACTTACTATGGTTCAACATATTGCAAACAAATTAACTTCATGTCGCCTCGTAACCGTTCAAGATGCCTAATAAACAGTATGCACCTTCTCAATTTCCAGTTTAGCAGCCCATAATTTGTTGGGTTGTCATCCATTCATCATCATCATTAAGTGCCGTGCCGAATGGCGTTGACGATCATATTTTTCCATGTACATCGATTTCTCATATATGTCATCATCTTTGTTGGTGTCGTCAATCGAAGCCATTTAGTCAAACTGTCCAATATCTTTTCTCTGGGTCTTCCCCTTGATCTTTTCCCTTCTATCTTTCCTGTTGTCACTATATTATCAATGCCTCCTCTTCTCATTATATGTTCAATAAATGTTGACTGTGTTTTCCTTATATTATCAATAATGCATCATTTCACATCCATCCTTCTAAGACATTATTCATTAGTAATCTATGCTGTGCAAGGAATGCGTAACATTCTTCGAATAAACCACATTTCTGCTGCCCCCAGTGATTTTTGTGATGTCTTATTTAATTGTCCATGCTTCACTTCCATATAGTAGCACTGGTTCTATGTATCATTTGAGGACACGTTTTCTAGTATCCATCGATATGGAATTGTTGCACATGATATTTGTTTTTTATGGAATGCTGCTTTTGCTTGTCCTATTCTGCTTATAATTTCAGTCTTGCATTTACCATCTGAAGTTATTAATGTTCCTAAATATTTGAAACTATTCACCTGCTTTAAGCTTTTCTCATTTCATACTATTTTATTTTTTGGTGGGGTACTATTTCTTGATATTATCATTGTCTCTTGTCTTTTTTATGTTTAAACTAAGACCTTTTTGTTCACTTTCTATCACTGTCCTGTTTAACAGATCTTTGAGATATTCTTCGCTTTCTGCTATCATACATTGCCAACAAAATAATCTTACAATTGCAGTAAAACTATAAAGGGAAACAACAAGTGAAAAACTAAAATGGATTCTGTATATATACTATTCGATTATCTCCCTTACAGAGATAGAAAACGGACAAGAAATAAGGAAATCAAATATTTATGAATATTTATGTAGAATTTGTTTTATTTATACTCTCTGATTACTTGAAAACAGGATCACTGGAACTGCCACATCCACTATTTGTATATGTTCATTCGCAGTGACATAATATGGACACATAAGTAAATATGTATTTTCTAATTTGCTTTTTTTTTAATGTGTGTTAATATGTCTGTGTGTATGTGTGTATGTACATTCGCGTATATTCTTAAATCTGTAACTATATTTATGATGACACAGTTTTTCTATCAACTAGTTAAGAGAATGATGCCTGTACTAGATTCAGAGCAGACGTATGTTTACTTGTGCAGGACAGACCATGTACTAGTAACTTACTATCAGGAGCAAACAATAGCACCCGCGGAGTGATCCCTGTACTAGGTGCTGAGAGAACGTAGATTTACGTCCAAAATACCAGTTTGTAAGCGGAGTGTCGAAACAAGAGAAAAAAACTAATTTCCAACAACTGCATCATTTCTCTCTCTCCCTCTCTCTCTCTCTCTCTCTCTCTCTCCCTCATTTATATCTCTATATCAACGACATTACATACATACAGTAAAGGTCTATCTCTACAATTTTCATCATTGCTAGAGTAGTGGTGAAGATGATACGGTAGGGTAGTGGTGAAGATGATACGGTAGGGTAGTGGTGAAGATGATACGGTAGGGTAGTGGTGAAGATGATACGGTAGGGTAGTGGTGAAGATGATACGGTAGGGTAGTGGTGAAGATGATACGGTAGGGTAGTGGTGAAGATGATACGGTAGAGTAGTGGTGAAGATGATACGGTAGGGTAGTGGTGAAGATGATACGGTAGGGTAGTGGTGAAGATGATATGGTAGGGTAGTGGTGAAGATGATACGGTAGGGTAGTGGTGAAGATGATACGGTAGGGTAGTGGTGAAGATGATACGGTAGGGTAGTGGTGAAGATGATACGGTAGGGTAGTGGTGAAGATGATACGGTAGGGTAGTGGTGAAGATGATACGGTAGAGTAGTGGTGAAGATGATACGGTAGAGTAGTGGTGAAGATGATACGGTAGGGTAGTGGCGAAGATGATACGGTAGAGTAGTGGTGAAGATGATACGGTAGAGTAGTGGTGAAGATGATACGGTAGAGTAGTGGTGAAGATGATACGGTAGGGTAGTGGTGAAGATGATACGGTAGAGTAGTGGTGAAGATGATAAGTGGTAGAGGATATACGTGTTCTTGATGACATTTTTATCTGCGGTTGTTTTTATTATTTATATGTTACATTTGTTTAACAATCTGCTATTAAAGTGTGAGTGTTATGTTTTGATAACCAGGCCGTCATCATTTAAAGCAGACTAGTAAACAACGAACATATATTGTCCAACATCATTATTATAACTTTTTGTACTGTTTGCACCTGGCACTTTGTGTTTTTTTAGAATCTGTAAATATCAAAGTTAGAAATGTTAATATGTATTTCTGCTAAGAAATCTCTACACGTACGAAAACCTATATAACCAGTCGATAAATTACCATGACGAGTGGCGTAGGAGATCATTTTTCAATTTTTCTAATCTATTGAAATGCTGATTTGGCATGTGCCATCCACTTTTTATTTCATTGGAGCACCGGCCATCTGATGTTAAATTGTTGCCAAGATACTTAACCGTATCCACTTGATTTAATTTGGCATCGTTGATATTAATACTATATCTTAGCCGTTTGTTCTTCTTTGAAGCAACCATTACTTCTGATTTCTTATTGTTTAGACAGATGTCTCTGTTTTCACTTTCTTGTACTACCATATCTAACAGGGCCTGAAGTTCTTGTTCTCTCCCTACAATCAGAACAGTATTGTCAGCATTTCTCACATTATTTAGAATCTAACCTCCAACTGCTATTCCGGACATGCTTTTTATGTTCCACACAATATCCTCTGTATACAGGGAGAAAAGAGCTGGTGACATTACACATCCTTGTCTGACGTCGATTTGTATCTTTTGAAATTATCTTACATTACTGTCAACCCTCATCGCATCTGTGTGTTTCATTACTGTCAACCCTCATCGCAGATGTGTGTTTCATTACTGTCAACCCTCATAGCAGCTGTGTGTTTCATTACTGTCAACCCTCATCGCAGCTGTGTGTTTCATTACTGCCAACCCTCATCGCAGCTGTGTGTTTCATTACTGTCAACCCTTATCGCAGCTGTGTGTTTCATTACTGTCAACCCTCATCGCAGCTGTGTGTTTCAAATACATATTTCTTACTATATTTATATTTTCCCCATCAAATTGAGTTTTTGTAATATTTTTTTTTTCATTTTGAATGCTTTACCTTCACCTTGTCAAACGATTTATTATATAATCTATGACTCACAAATGCAGGTAATTTTGTGCTTCTATTGTCCCCCCCCCCCCATCAATGTTCGTATTATATATAGAATATTTTGTTTGACTTTTCCTTCCACAAGCCAACATTGCTCTGCTACAATTTCTGGTTTTAATTTTCCTCTTATTCCTCTCATGATTATGTGAAGTAGAATCTTGGAATATATGCTTTCTATAAAAGCGTACTTCTTATAACTCTCGACAGCCTCTTTTCACCTTCGGTGCATAAGAAACATCATGGGAGTACGTCGACAGGATCGAGTACCAGATTCGGAAATCCTTAAAAAAATTTTTTCTTGTTCACCACATTTGTATTGTTTTTCATGTCATGTTCGTCTTCCCTTGCAAGGGAGGAACACCATCACTCCTTATATCACAGATTATTAAAATTATGTATCTCTAGTGATCATGTTGATGTGTTTGAATGGTTTCTAATACAGACGGAGATAATGTTCCCTCTAATACACACGGAGATAATGTTCCCTCTAATACACACGGAGATAATGTTCCCTCTAATACACACGGAGATAAAGTTCCCTCTAATACACACGGAGATAATGTTCCCTCTAATACACACGGAGATAATGTTCCCTCTATAATACAGACGAAGATAATGTTCCCTCTAATACAGGCGGAGACAATGTTCCCTCTAATACACACGGAGATAATGTTCCCTCTAATACACACGGAGATAATGTTCCCTCTAATACAGACGAAGATAATGTCCCCTCTAATACAGACGGAGACAATGTTCCCTCTAATACACACGGAGATAATGTTCCCTCTAATACAGACGAAGATAATGTTCCCTATAATACAGACGGAGACAATGTTCCCTCTATAATACAGACGGAGACAATGTTCCCTCTATAATACAGACGTAGACAATGTTCCCTCTATAATACAGACAGAGACAATGTTCCCTCTATAATACAGACAGGGATAATGTTCCCTCTATAATACAGACGGAGCCAATGTTCCCTCTATAATACAGACAGAGATAATGTTCCCTCTATAATACAGACGGAGACAATGCTCCCTCTATAATACAGACAGAGATAATGTTCTATCTAATACAGACGGAGTCAATGTTCCATCTAATACAGACGGAGGTTATTTTCCCTATAATACAGACGGAGCCAATGTTTCCTCTAATACAGACGGAGACAATGTTCCCTCTAAGACAAGAAATCCTGTGAGCAATATTCATCTTCAGTAGCTGATAAATGTGAAGCCCAACTTATAATAAAATAAAAGTGAACGTATTCAATGGGCCAGATTTACCCTCCCCCCCCCCCCCCATCCCTTCCCAGTCACAAATAATCATTATTTTGATTGTTTTATAGAACTTATTCAAGTATACCACACACATAAACACAAACACACACATAGAATTATTTATTATCAGAGACATTTTACATATATGTCATAAAAAACAATATTGCAATACTTTATTTTTACAAAACAATAATTTTAGAATATTCCTTTATTTCTTCCCTTCAACCTTTCCCTTATTTTCCTTAGAGCATAAATTATGTCAATATTGATTTCAGAAGATATAGGAAATTTGATTTTCATAAATAATCCAGTTCATCTGTATCAAATCTATTTCTAATTTTTATCCTTGATTGCATTGATTAAGCTAAAACCTCTCTCCCACAAACAAACACTTGAAACTTGCAAACTTCCACAGATACCAAGAAGAATAGTTAGTTCATTCAATAGTTCCTGTTGTAAGAACAATAGTTAGTTCATTCAATAGTTCCTGTTGTAAGAACAATAGTTAGTTCATTCAATAGTTCCTGTTGTAAACGATGTCTTGAAAAGTTTTCATTTCTCCAATGTGTATCTTCTCTGCAATGATCAAATTTGAAGTCATAATACTTTTAGTGTATCTGCTTATAATACGACTGTTCATCTTTCTGGAAACTTTCACAATAATGATTACCTAATCTTGAAAGCTGTAAATGTCAAAAAAAATTCGTTCAATTTGAGAAGTTTGACAAACTTTATCAAACACATACCAATATTTTCACTCAGTCTCTGAAAATCGTGTGTCTCTGTGTAAACCCAAGTGTGTCGAATGAAATTGAGTATTTACAGCAGTGTATGGGAAAAGTAAATGTCATACACTGTAAACTTTCACTGAAATGAGCAGTTGAAACTCAAAGATATTGAGATATAATTTTCCTGGTTTTGACTTTTGTGTACTAAAATGCCTTCACTGTGGTCACAGAAGTCTTCTGAAAAACCTTGCACAATTCTGCTAGTTCCTCAAGAACATCACACAAAATAAATAAAGCACCCTTATAATCTGGTTTTGATAATTTCTCAAGGCAGAATTTGTTCACTGAGTTATTATCTTCTACTAGTTCTGCACAATACTCAAGTAAAATATAATTCTTAATCAAAGCATTAACAGTAAAGTGTGGAGAAAGCTATCGTACTTCATTCAGGGGACTAAATGAAACAACATCACTGTCAGCTGGTATGTCGATTTCCTGTAATTTAACTTTTCACACACTAAATCTACTGAAGAGTGTATACAGGTGCGAATTAAAGTTTCAATCTCCATCATCAGTGGTATTTCTTTCCATTCGTCATACATTCCTAATTCCATTCAGTGAGCTACAAAGTCTTGCTCTATCAGATGAATAATTGACTTGCGTAGTAACAGCTACACCATTACACCTTCCAAGCAAGACAGAAGCACTGACCGTCTGATGTAAACATGACAGAAGCACGGTCTAATGTAAACATGACAGAAGCACCAACCATCTGATGTAAACATGACAGAAGCACGGTTTGATGTAAACAAGACAGAAGCACTGTCTGATGTAAACATGACAGAAGCAGCGTCTGATGTAAACATGACAGAAGCACTGTCTGATGCAAACAAGACAGAAGCGCTGTCTGATGTAAACATGACAGAAGCACTGTCTGATGTAAACAAGACAGAAGCACTGTCTGATGCAAACAAGACAGAAGCGCTGTCTGATGTAAACATGACAGAAGCAGCGTCTGATGTAAACAAGACATGCGATTCATGTCCAAATTATTCTCATCATATAATTTCTGTATTCACCCTTCAAATAACATTAATGACCAGCAGCTGGAAATTAACCACAAATTAAACAAAAGTATATATATATATATATTCCATAATCAATAAATCTGAAATTGATTTTACCCATCAATTTACATTCAACAAGAACTGCATTGAATACCAGCAGAGTCTGTGACTAGAACTAAACGCCGCATAAAATCATGCTGAAACAAATGCTGGTGAGATGCCAAAATGTGTTTGTCTTGTTATGTGATATATGAGCATGAAACAAAATGTGCTAATCCAAAGATATGTATTATATATATATATATATATTACTTGTTTATTTATGTATAGTACTAACAATATATATTTGAATACGAGCGCTAGGGGTTTTTATATATAACCAATTATTATTTTATGGACGTGAAGCATGAAATGTAAATTTAAAAGCTTAAAGCTAAGTTGAGGGTACTGAGATATGGTTATTTAAAAGAATGATGAAAATTACATAGACAACTAAGAAAACCAAGTGAAAAAAAGAATACAGCAAAACGGAATTTGAACCAATTCCGCTCAGATGCCACATACTCGCCTCTCAAATTGAATCAACACGTTTTTCATTGTCGATCATACAGCATCCCTTATATACCTAACAAATAGTAACACTAATGTCAATGAGAAATAACAACTAAGGTATAATGACGTTTTTCACGTTATTGTTCAACAGGGACCTTTATCATGAAAACGTATCAAAAATAAAAAAGGCTCAATTATCACTGCACAGAAATAGTTTCATAACTCCGTGTCACTGCATTTGTAAAGACAATAATAAGCAGATGATGTGAGGTAGATAAAGTGTTATATAATAAAAATTCTATACTGAACGAATATTGGAAACAATAACAAGTAGTCAGAGACAACAATGTTAGGTAAAACTGCTAACAAGAAGTATAAATAACCAAACTGTCAGAGAACAATCACACTTCATTTACCTCTCACCACTTGCACCTTCTTTTCTTTTCCAATTCAGTGAGATAGAGGTGAGAGATTATCTCTCTACACTGATAATTTTCTGTGTTTATTTTTGCTTTGTATTTTGTTTTCTCGATAAAGACATACACAGTTCACACTGAATCTTCAAGACTGTCACAAACATCTCTAAATAAATAGGAAATGTGGACATGTGAAAGTATCTCTTCCGAATACTGTCTCGCTTATGAATTCAAGTTAAGACCTTGAATTTGAAAGTCAAAGTTGAACAGTGACTCAAGGTCGACCCATGACGTCATAAATAGGTAGAGCACATACATCAACATAATGTATTCATGGGTAAACAGCGGATTCTTATCTCTGTGTACTTGAGGCTTGTGTTAACAGCGGATTCTTATCTCTGTGTACTTGAGGCTTGTGTTAACAGCGGATTCTTATCTCTGTGTACATGAGGCTTGTGTTAACAGCGGATTCTTATCTCTGTGTACTTGAGGCTTGTGTTTACAGCAGATTCTTATCTCTGTGTACTTGAGGCTTGTGTTAACAGCAGATTCTTATCTCTGTGTACTTGAGGCTTGTGTTTACAGCAGATTCTTATCTCTGTGTACTTGAGGCTTGTGTTAACAGCAGATTCTTATCTCTGTGTACATGAGGCTTGTGTTAACAGCGGATTCTTATCTCTGTGTACTTGAGGCTTGTGTTAACAGCGGATTCTTATCTCTGTGTACTTGAGGCTTGTGTTAACAGCGGATTCTTATCTCTGTGTACATGAGGCTTGTGTTAACAGCGGATTCTTATCTCTGTGTACTTGAGGCTTGTGTTTACAGCAGATTCTTATCTCTGTGTACTTGAGGCTTGTGTTAACAGCAGATTCTTATCTCTGTGTACTTGAGGCTTGTGTTTACAGCAGATTCTTATCTCTGTGTACTTGAGGCTTGTGTTAACAGCAGATTCTTATCTCTGTGTACTTGAGACTTGTGTTTACAGCAACATAAATAATAAAGTTACCAATACTGTTGATACACATTGCGAGAATTCTGACTAAATTTAATAAAACCTGTACTGGAGTATCCTTCTCTAGACTTGGGATCCTGCTTACATAAAGAATTAAAAAACCAAACCCACTACATAAAATGTATAGGACACAAACATTGAGTAATGTTTTTGTTGTTTTTGATATTATTTTATGGGATGCAATTTTTCGAGAAGAATTGACTCCTTCAGATGATAGTTGTCTGCGTCTGTTGATAATTAAACGGACCTTTACTCCAATTACAGCAGAACCAGCAGATACTAGAACAATGGGTACCACCCCTGACATATAATTGACTGTTTCTGTAAATATATCAAACAATCCGCTCTTTTTGTCATGCTTAAACCGTTCAGTAATCAAAATTGCACCCACATTTTCTCCGCGGAAAATAATTTGCTTAAACTCACCGCAAAGTACATGATGATAAATAAAACAAGCTATAATTAAAATGATAAGACAAGACATCACAATAATTAATCTCAGGGGTGTAACGATCATGTGAACTCTGAGTGGAATAAATATTGCTATTAAACGTTCTCCAGTTATCAATACAGGAATCAGCAATGATAAATAAATTCCTATATAACTAACAAATGCAAACATCATGAAAAATACATAAAGCATATAATTAACAGCTTCAGAAAACGTGAAGAATCTGTGAATGTTTGAAACCAGAATATGCCGTGGAATGTTGTTAAGACCAGCCATAAAAAGCACATCAGAAACAGCCAAAGCTAGAAGCAGTATGTTTGAAGATTTATTGAATCCCTGTCTAGTCAATGCTACAATACTGATCAAGTTACCGGATATTCCCACAAAAGTCGTACACGGATAAATCCCGTAGTTAAATATACTTTCTATTATTATAATGTGTTCGAAAGCTTCAAGTGCGGAATAGTTGTAGCCAATAGCATCTGTGGTCAACATGGTCGTGTTGGTCAACATCTTTATTTGTTTACCTTGCCCGAGACACAAACTTCATATAACATTTCTGTTCAGTTCTGTGTGTTGTACTATAAATATTTATATAGTTTTCTCATAACTTCTGTTATCTTGTTGAGATCAAAGAATAACGTTTCAAGTCTGCCTGATAATTAGATAATGATATCATTTATGACGATGAGTGTTATCAGAATTATCATCGTTCATGAAGCTTCCAGACATCAAAACAAGAACAGAACAGACGATATTATTAATGTCTACAATAAACAATGTGAACCACGTGATCAGATCAAATATGCATTATTGTTACAAAATTATATTTGGAAAGTTAACTAATTGAGTAACATTTCTAGCAACACCGACATACAATAGACACACGTAACCAATCATCAAGTTGGATGTCAGAAATATAATTTACTTTCATTCATGAATAATTGTCTCTACAGTGTCTGTCCCTTATTTCCAATTTGATAAAAGAGTTTATTGTCGTTTGTTGAGTGGAATATTGTCACATTTCTTTGATGAATATTGTAACTTGTATTGTTAAACTGTCGTTAATGCTCACATACAAAGATGTCAAATTTGGTACGTAATGTTCGTAATTGTAAGAAATTTTATCTCATTACAAACATACAATGTCCTGACTATCAAAATATTTCAAGAAAGGTCGCAGAAATACACAATTAACATCATCAAAGACGAGATTTGTTATCGCGATCACGTAACATTAATCACATGTAATCAAGGTACAATTTGGAACAACAAATGTCCACCATCTTGGTTGACAAAGTGAGAAAACGTTTACGGTTAAAGTTAAAGTGTAATTTTTAACACAATAAAACACTTTAGAAAGTGTCCTGTAACACTTTAACATCATCAAAGACAAGACACTGTTTATTATTAACGATTTGCCAACAAGCAATATATAATAACGATTGTTCACCATCTTGGTTGACGATGGAAAAGGTGAATTAACCATGAAATTATCAAGTCTGTCAGGTAGGATGTGTTGTCTTTGTAAAGATGCAAGAATGTAATTAAAAATTAGAAAGTTACAAAAGTAACAGAATACAATCACTGCCCATTACACCAGCTCCTAGATAAGTCAAAATAAAATTGAATCAAGCGGGGTAAATCAAGGATGCAATAGCTGAAGACACTGAATTCGAAGAAATTGTAAAGGTCAGTGAATGGCTGGAGGTAGACATTGAGAAAGAATAACTGAACTTAATAATACAACTAGATAGAGCGTGGCGGAAAAGGGCTTGTGTTATTGCGCAGGTTACAGTGCATGAGCTCGCCCAGCTACATTCGAAACCACAAAACCATATTATTTACATAGACGGTTCTGTCAACAGAAATACAAATAAATGCCGTTAGGGTTTTGTTGTCTATAGAAACGGCGTGAAGTTAGTTGAGAAATCTTCAGCATTCTCCCCTACCACATCGAGCATGATGATGGAGATAGAGGGAGTTACAGCAACACTTAGTTGGTTGATAACTGATACATCAATACACTCGGTAATACTCACAGACTCACAAAGCATGCTTGGCAAAATAGTAAAATGTATGGATCAGAAAGGAATGATTTGCTTTATTGAAAAACTTAATTGTCCAGAGTATTATATGGATATACTGCTCTGGTCATGCCGAAGTCAAAGGAAACGAGAGATCCGACTTATTGGCAGGCAATGCGGCGATAAATGGTACAATGCTGAGAAGAGATAATGTAGACTTGACTAAAGCAGCCATAAATTCATGGCAATATGAAGATGATAGTAAAGAGGGTGAGAACGTACATATACACAGAATATCAGAACATGGGAGTGTCTAGAAGTGAGGGGAGAAAAAGTAGTGTTTTTGGAAAGTCCCGAAGATCACGCAATTAACTCTTGACCAGGACTCTACATACACATGAATGACTGCTGGAACGGAGAGTGGAGCTCTTATGAAAGTGTCCCGCGTTCTGTGATGCTAAGTTTCCAATCAAGATGTGAGAAAATCATTATAAACACGTAAATTATGTTGCTACTCAAAATAAACTAACAAGATTTCAAAAAGTAATGTTATTGCTTTCAATGAATGTCTTGTTTCTAGTCGCTGGCGTGGACTGAGAAGAAAGTTCACTTGATGTGACAATAAGTGTTGTTATATTAATTGTTAGTTTTGTTTCATCACAAACCTCCATTCACACTAATTGTGAATATAACCTCACATATAATTATAGTTGTTTCTGTTATAGTGGAGGTGAGGCTAGAACCAACGTAACTGTGGCACCGGCACAAGAAGACAACATGAAATCTTCATCACAGTTACTTCTGGTTGGACAAGACAAGACAACATGAAATCTTCATCACAGTTACGTCTGGTTGGACAAGACAAGACAACATGAAATCTGTACCACTTACCTGCTGGTTGTTTCAACTGTTGTTTTAGTTTGTCTCAAGCTGATAATATTCCATTGTGGAAGCATCCACACTTGCCGTTAAGCTCAGGGGTGGGAGCTGTAGGTTTCTAATCAGGGCCAGATGTTATGCCTGAGTCGTACTCAGTCCGTGTTTGTGGAAGGTGGTCGTGGTGTTATCGACCCATCTCATTCTCTGTCGTCCGTTGGCTCCGTATCCAGTTGATCGTTTGTTTTGATCTCTGAATAGTAATTGGTTTGTGTCCATCCTTATCAGGTAACCAAACCACTTTATCTGCTGATACAAGGCATTATTCCTACTTTTTTGTCCTGATATCCTCGTTTCTTACTATATGCAGTTTAATATGATTAGAAATAATATTCAACTTTTTACTATATGTTTATAAAAAAATATTAAATTTTAACTAGTAATATGAAATATATTCATCTTGTAAATATTCTATACGAATGATTATTTTCAGTACAGAGTCAAGGAATGTACTAGTGTCTTAAGATTGATTTCATAGTCTTTAGTAACATCCCTACAAACTTGTTACGAATCATATGCTACTCAATAGTTAATAACTTGCTGAAGCTGATGACGGTTAGAAAAATGATGTGACATTTACAGACGAAAATGTATAATTTAGAATACTCTTAGTTGTTGTCTGACAAGAACAGGGACACAAATAATACTGCAAGGTTTGTATGTAATGTTTAGAATTATTTCAGACCAAACAGAAAAATTGTGTCATGTTGGTTGCCGTAGAAAAATACGGCATCTTGAAATCTCAACACTGGTACTTTCTCTAGTAAACTAGGGAGTCAATACTTGAATTGTGACCTCATGAAGTTAACAGTGACACGTGTACTTTCTTGAGAAAATTGGGGAGTCAATACTTGACTTGTGATCAGTGAATAACTAAAAGTCTGTATATATTTTCATAATCAAATATCTCCTTTTCAGAGACAGAACACGGACAAGAAAAAAGGAAACCAAATATTTGTGTAGCATTGGTTTTATTTATACTCTCTGACCACTTGGAAATAGGATTCCCAGGACTGCAACCTACATTATTTATATATGTTCACTCACTGTGACATAACATGGGCACATATGTCAATATATATTTTCCAATTTGCTTTTTCTTTAATGTGTTAATATGTCTCTCTGTGTGTGTGTGTGTGTGTGTGTGTGTGTGTGTGTGTGTGTGTGTGTGTGTGTGTGTGTGTGTGTGTGTGTGTGTGTGTGTGTGTACATGTTCGCGTATGTTGTTATAATTGTACTTATATTTATGATGACACAGTTCTCCCATCTACTAGTGAAGAGGATGGTAACCTTATCAGATGCTGAGAGGACGCAGATTTACACCCAACATTCCTGTTTGTAGGTGGAGTGTCGAAACAAGAGAAAAGGAACTAATGTTAAGCAGCTGCAACATCTCTCTCTCTCTCTCTCTCTCTCTCCCTCATTTCTTTCTCTTTATCAACAATATATCATGCACACAGTGATAAAGAGAGAGAGAGAAAGAGAGAGAGAGAATAAAGAAGGTCTGTCATTATATAATTCTTCATTGCTAGATTAGTGGTGAAGATGATACGGTAGAGAATATACGGTAGAGAATGTTCACATTCTAATCTGAGATTGCTTTTATTATTTAAATGTTACATTTGTTTAATATATAATCTACTATTACAGTTTTAATATTATAATATTATTCTTTGATAACCAGGCGTTCGTCATTTAAAGCAAACTGGTAAACAACGAACATATGTTGTCCACCATCATTACTATAGCTTGTTGTACTGTCTGCGCTTGGTACTTTGTGTTTTATAGCAATCTGTAAGCTTCAAAGTTAGAATAGTTGCAAAATGTATTATTGTTTTAAAAAATCTCTACATGAACGAAAACCTATAGAATCAGTCAATAAATTACCATGACGAATGGTTTAGGAGATCATGCTTCTCCACAGCTTCCTGACTTTTGTGCTGTTAATAAGTTCAGTTAGTGACATCTTTTTTAACCACAGTAACAGCACACAAGAAATTTATCTCTTGTCTTCCTCTGTCTAATCGATCCTTGATCTTTCTTGAACTGTCAGCTGGTATGTCGATTTTCTGTAATTTAGCTTTTCTCACATTAGATCTACTGAAGAGTGTATACAAAGCGGGAATTAAAGTTTCAATTTCCTTCATCAGTGTTATTGTTTTCCATGCGTATTCTATTCCTAAATCCAATCAGTGAGCTACAAAGTCTTGCTCTATCAGATGAAGAATTGACTTGCCTAGATAACAGCAAGACCATTACGCCTTCCAAGCATAACAGAAGCACTGTCTGATGTAATCATGACAGAAGCACCGTCTGATGTAATCATGACAGAAGCACCGTCTGATGTAATCATGACAGAAGCACTGTCTGATGTAATCATGACAGAAGCACCGTCTGATGTAATCATGACAGAAACACCGTCTGATGTAAACATGACAGAAGCACCGTCTGATGTAATCATGACAGAAGCACCGTCTGATGTAATCATGACAGAAACACCGTCTGATGTAAACATGACAGAAGCACCGTCTGATGTAAACATGACAGAAGCACTGTCTGATGTAAACATGATAGAAGCACTGTCTGATGTAAACATGACAGAAACACTGTCTGATGTAAACATGACAGAAACACTGTCTGATGTAAACATGACAGAAGCACTGTCTGATGTAAACATGATAGAAGCACTGCCTGATGTAAACATAACATAAGCACCGTCTGATGTAAACATGACAGAAGCACCGTCTGATGTAAACATGATAGAAGCACTGCCTGATGTAAACATGACATAAGCACCGTCTGATGTAAACATGACAGAAGCACCGTCTGATGTAAACATGATAGAAGCACTGCCTGATGTAAACATGACATAAGCACCGTCTGATGTAAACATGACAGAAGCACCGTCTGATGTAAACATGATAGAAGCACTGCCTGATGTAAACATGACATAAGCACCGTCTGATGTAAACATGACATAAGCACCGTCTGATGTAAACATGACATAAGCACCGTCTGATGTAAACATGACATAAGCACCGTCTGATGTAAACATGACATAAGCACCGTCTGATGTAAACATGACATAAGCACTGCCTGATGTAAACATGACATAAGCACCGTCTGATGTAAACATGATAGAAGCACTGCCTGATGTAAACATGACATAAGCACCGTCTGATGTAAAAAATGACCATGCAATTCGTGTCCAAAATATTATAATCATAGAATATATTCATGCATTCTTCAAAAAGCGTCAATGACCAGCTACTGACATTAATCATAAGTTAAACAAAATAATATATAGACAAATATTATATTCCATAACCAATTGATCTGAAATTGATTTTATTCAAGAATAAACTTTCGACACCAACTGCATTGACTACCAGCAGAGACTGTGACTAGTATTAAACGCCGCATCAATGCTTGCTGAAAAATTCAGGTGAGGTGGTAAATGTGTTTTTTTATTTAGGTGATGTGTGAGCATGTAACAAAATATGTTAACACAATGAACTCTATTATATATATTGTTTGTTTATTTATGTATAGCAAACTATATATTTCAATACGAGTGCTATATTCTTATATAGAACCAATTCTTGTTTCATGGAAGTGAGGCATGGAGTGTAAATAGAGAAAGCTCAAAGCTGGGTTGAGGGTACTGAGATATGGTTTTTGCGAAGAATGATGAAAATTCCATGGACAACTAAGAAAACCTAGGAAAAATTAGAATGCAGAAAAACTGAATTTGAACCAATTCCGCTCAGACAGCACACACTCACCTCTCAACTTGAATCAACACGTTTTCCATCGTCAACCACACCGCATCTCTAATATACCTAATAAATAGTAACAGTAATGTCAATGAGCTATACAAACAAAGGTACAATTACTTTTTCCATGTTACGGTCCAACTGGGACCTTTATCATGAAAACGAAAAGAAACCAAAAATAAACATGTTTAATTATCACTGCAGAGAAATAGTCTCACAATTCCGTGTCACTGCATTTGAAAAGAAAATAAGGTCCATCAGGTGGAGAGAGGTAAATGAAGTGTTATATAATAATAAACCTATAGCAAACGAATATGGAAACAAAAACAAGTAGACAGAGACAACAATGTTAAGTAGCTGCTAACAGGAAGCATAAATAACCAAACTGTCAGAGAACAATCACACTTCATTTACCTCTCACCACGTGCATGTTCTTTTCTTCTCTGATGCAATGAGATAGAGGTGAGAGATTATCTTTCTATACTGAAAGTTTTCTGTGTTTATTCTTGTTTCGTTTTTTGTTTTCCCGATAAAGGTCACTATTGGGTTATAACGTAGAAAATGTCATTGTTTGTTAACATTAGCCTAAATTTCTAAAGTGCAAAAATTTATAGCATACACAGTTCACACTGGATCATCAAGTCTGTCACGAACATTTCTAGGTAAATAGGATATGTGGCCAATGTGCAAGTATCTCTTCCGAAGACTGTCACACTTATGAACCTCTGTCTCACTTATGAACCTCTGTCTCACTTATGAACCTCTGTCTCACTTATGAACCTCTGTCTCACTTATGAACCTCTGTCTCACTTATGAATCCAAGTTAAGACCTTCTCTTCGAAAGTCAAAATTGAACTGTGACTATAGGTCGACCCACGACGTCATAAATATATAGTACACATACATCTACATAATGTATTCATTGGCAAACAGCAGAAAATTATCTCTGTGTACTTGAGGCTTGTGTTTACAGAAGATTCTTATCTCTGTGTACTTGAGGCTTGTGTTTACAGCAGATTCTTATCTCTGTGTACTTGAGGCTTGTGTTTACAGCAGATTCTTATCTCTGTGTACTTGAGGCTTGTGTTTACAGCAACATAAATAATAAAGTTACCAATACAGTTGATACACACTACGAGAGTTCTGACTAAATTTATCAACACCTCTACCGGAAGATCCTTCTCTAGACTTGGGATTCTGCTTACATAAATAATTAAAAAACCAAACCCACTACATAAAATGTATAGGACACAAACACTGAGTAATGTTTTTGTTGTTTTTGATATTATTTTATGGGACGCCATTTTTCGAGAAGAATTGACTCCTTCAGATGATAGTTGTCTGCGTCGGTTGATAATTAAACGGACCTTTACTCCAATTATAGCAGAACCAACAGACACTAGAACAATGGGTACCACTCCTGTCACATAATTTACGGCATCTGCATATATATCAAACAATCCGCTCTTTTTGTCTTGCTTATACCGTTCAGTAACCAAAAATGCACCCACACTTTCTCCGCGGGAGATAATTTGCTTAAACTCAGTGCAAAGTACATAATGATAAATAAAACAAGCTATAATTAAAATGATAAGACAAGACATCACAATCACTAATCTCAGGGGCGTAACAATCATGTGAACTTTGAGTGGAATAAATATTGCTATTAAACGTTCTCCAGTTATCAATACAGGAATCAGCAATGATAAATAAATTCCTAGAGAATTAACAAATGCAAATATCATGAAAAATACATAAAATATAAAATTAACAACTTCAGAAAACTTGTAGAATCTGTGGATATTTGACACCAGAACATGTCGTGGAATGTTGTTAAGACTAGCCATAAAAAGCACATCAGAAACAGCCAAAGCTAGAAGCAGTATGTTTGAAGATTTATTGAATCCCTGTCTAGTCAATGCTACAATACTGATCAAGTTACCGGATATTCCCACAAAAGTTGTACACGGGTAAATCCCATAGTTAAATATACTTTCTATTTGTCTAATTTTTTCGAAAACTTCAAGTGAGGAAAAGTTGTACACGACAGCAACTGTGGTCAACACGGTCGTGTTTATCAACATCTTTATTTGTTTATCTTGTCTGATACACAAACTTCATATAACATTTCTGGTCTGTTCTGTGTGTTTTGTACTATAAATATTTATATAGTTTTCTCATAACTTCTGTTATCTTGTTTAGATCAAAGAATAGTGTTTCAAGTCTGTCTGATAATTAGATGATGGTATCATTTATGACGATGAGTGTTATCAGAATTATCATCGTTCATGAAGCTTCCAGGCATCAAAACAAGAACAGAACAGACGATATTATTAATGTCTACAATAAACAATGTGAACCACGTGATCATATCAAATATACATTATTGTTACAAAATTAGATTTCATTCATGAATAATTGTCTTTACAGTGTCTGCCCCTCATTTCCCATTTGATAACAGAATATATTGACGGTTTGTTGAGCGGAATATTCTAACATTTCTTTGAAGAATATCGTAACTTGTCCTTGTAAATTGTCGTTACTGCTCACATACAAAGATGTCAACTTTAGTACGTAATGTTCGCGATTGTAAGAAATTTGATCTCATTACAAGCATACAATGTCCTGACTATCAAAATATTTGACGAAAGGTTACAGAAATGCACAATTAACATCATCAAGGATGAGATTTATTATCGCAACCACGTAACATTAATCACGTGTTATCGAGGCGCAATTGGGAACAGTAAATGTTCACCATCTTGGTTGACGAAGTAAGAAAACGTTTAAGGGTAAGTAAAAAATATAATTATTAATAGGAGAAAATGTGCGAGAAAATCTAATGTAACTGTTTATCATCATCAATGGCATTGTTTATTATTAACGATGTGCAAACACGCAATGTGCAATAACGATTGTTCACCATCTTGGTTGACGAATTGGAAAGGAGAATTAACCATGAAATTATCAACTCTATCAAGGGAGAATATGTTGCCTGTGTAAAGATGCGAGAAAGTAATTATAAATTAGATATATACTTAAAGTAACAGAATACAATAACTACTCATTACACAAACGTCTAGATGTCAAAAGGAAAACAAATCAGACGCGGCAAAACATGGATGGAAGAGGCTGAAGACACACTGCGAAGAGTATGAGAATTCGAAGTAATAGGAAAGGGCAGTAAATGGCTGGAGGTAGACACTGAGAAAGAATAACTGAACTTAATAATACAACTAGATAAAGTGTGTCGGAAATGGACTGGTGTCAGGGCCCAGGTTACAGTGCATGAGCTCGCCCAGCTACACTCGAAATCACAAGACATAATTATATCCAGAGATGGTTTAGTCAAAAGAAATATAAATAAAAGCGGTTGGGGTTTTGTTGCCTAGAGAAAGGGCCTGAAGTTGGTTGAGAAATCTTCAGCATATTCCACGGTCACATCAAGCATGAGGATGGAGATAGAGGAAGTTACAGCAACAATTAATTGGTTGATAACTGATACACTAGAACACTCGGTAATACTCACATACTCTCAAAGCATGCTTGGCAAATTAGAAAAATGCATTCTCAAAAAGGAATAGTTAATTAGTTAGTCGTCGGATCATCATCACTGCAAACTGGACACGTCCATAATTGCTCTGATCTCTCCTTGAGTGTATCCGCCATTACACGTCTGCAGACAGTACCGGTCCTGTGCTGGTTGACCATCATTCTTCTGCGCCCTCCAAAATGTTCACTTCTAGCAAAACCACATTTCAATCCCTGATCTTTAATCCCAGCGATTGAAAAGGAATCATCATCAACATTAGTTTCACTCTCACGTGTTATATCTCTAGGAGTTCAAAACGTCAGCGCGGTCAATTGCTCCATCGCCCTGTGCCACAATCGTGCAGGATACCAGTTGATCCTCTCTTTCATTGTCTCGAACACCCACATGTCCATGCACGAAAATAAATATAACCACTTTCAGCCTCGCCTTTCTCAGGGCCTCAAACCACTGTTCACGCACGAGACCCACTTGTACTTTCTTAATCATACTCATAGAGTATGTCAAGATGCAGATCTGCGTTATGTTCTGTGTGCATACCCACTCAAATGCCATGGTCACCGCCATAGTTTCCATGGTCATGCTACTCGTAGTGATCGCAAAGACACCACTCTTCTCCCTGAACGTTTTACCTGCGCACTGAGCTGTGAAGGCCCAAGAACTGTGAACATGTCTAATCACAGATCCATCAGTGTATATAATCACATCCCCCTCTCTGGTATTCTTAATGACGAAAGCCTGCACGTCTTTCTCCACAGCTGTGGGACACCATTCTCTGCATTCCCTGCTAAGTGATATTACTACTCTCAAACAAGTTTCGAAATCTGTGGGAAGACATCCATTCTGCACATGCTGCCACATCCTGCAATCTGCACTCGCTTTGTATGACATCCTCAGTACGTCCCATCCACGACCTTCCTCTCTTGAGTCTGCTGCCTTTAACTTTCTGTATTTCGGAATGCAACGGTTGTTCCTTATCTGCATATATTTGAAGGTACGCCTGTGCACGGCAATACTGTAATCTGTGCTCAGCTGTTGGACAGTCAAGTAGGTGTCGCATAGATCTTGTCGATGTGTCTCTTGTGCATCCCAGTATGATACGCATTGTTGCATTCTGAATTCTATCCAGTCTTTCTATTTGAGTTTGGCTAAGGGTCAGAATTGTCAGTGCATATTCCACCACAGCCACAACCAAACCATGGTACATTAGAAATAACAACCGCTGCTGACACTGCGCAGTAGCCATAACCTTCATTGCTGCTAAGCCTTTGCCTGCCCTTATGATAACGTCGTTAACATGTTCCCTGAAATCCAGGCTTCTATCAAAAAACACACCCAGACATCTCATTGTGCTAGTTATTTCTAAACTTTTCTCGGACAACGAAACTTGTGGCATGGGTGTCTTTACTATGTGTTTGTTCAAGGGAAACCACGTCACGAATGCCTTAGAAGGATTAACAACTGCTCCTGTATCTCGACACCAATTTGTCAGTCTGTCCAGATCCTTCTGTAGTTCCACGATGCACTCTTCTTGATTTCTGCCCTGTCTATACACCAGGATATCTTCGGCATATGACATCTTTCTGCCAACACATGTGATTCGATTGCCAGCAATATGTACTGTGTATACATTGAAAAGTACCTGAGATAGAGGCGATCCCTGTGGCAGACCAGGGCTAATAGCCGTTAGTGCAGATATCCTGTTACCACTCTTAAGAACTACTATCCTGTGCATCAGGGCGACACCAACCCACCGCACGACAAAAGGATTTACTTCACGATTTAACAGCGGGTCCATCAAGATATCCAAAAACACCCTATTGTACGCATCCTCAAGATCTATTGCGACCGTACATGTCTTCATGTGGGAATCGAACCCCTGAAAAACGTCCTGCGCAAATATGACTGCATTCTGCCATGTCTTCTTTCCTGGGCGATACCCTCCTAACAATGTTGGTAAACATACCTTTCTAGATAACACGATACCTTCCAGGCCACAATTTTTTCCAAAAGCTTGCCAATCGTATTATGCATTGTTATTATTCTGTAGTCTTGTATCCTGGTGTGGTCCTTCCCAGGTTTGGGTAGTTGAACTAAACAGCTGTGCTTTTTACTGTGCCTTCTAGATGGTTATTATTAAACATGTCCACCAACTCTACAACTCCTCATCCGTTCTTCGACTAATATCATCGTATATAATGCCATATGGCCCTGGTGCTGTGCTTTTTGTACTTTTCAGTGCCTTCCTGATTTCTTCAACTGTGATTAGCATATGGTTTTCCATGCTCAAGTTCTTACACGTGTCTGTGATCGTTTTCCTGATCCCTTGATATGCCTCCACATTTTTCTGACAAATTTGTGCGGTGTAGTGTGCCAGCAACTCTGCACCTTTTGTCTCGTCCGTCTTCTGCCAGACGGTATTGTCGCTCTGGAAATCGGCAATAGTCACGCGTCTTGTCAGACCATTCATGGATTTGTGTAAACGCCAGAACAATTTTAGTGACTTTTGCACATGTGGTCTCCTTGCAAAATTCGTCCCATTTTGACGCATTTGCTGACTTTGCAATCTCTTTGAATGTTTTGGACTAAGATATCTTTCTTCCGTTTCCATTGTGCGACCTCCATGGGCTGAGCCGCAACACGTTTCCTTGCTCTTTGCCAGAGTGCTACTGCTTTCCGTTTCTCGCCCCATGCCCTTTGCACCTCTTCGTTCCACCAAGTGGGCTTATCCCACACCTGATTTCCCACTTCTTGAGCCTTACGTTTCTCTTGTCGAATTCTGCTCACAAAATCCACTCCTCTGCGATCATACTTTAAAGGACCTTACATTTGGCTGATCTGCTTACTTTTGTCGTTTTTCAAGAGAATAACACATGGGAGGTGGTCACTGCCATGATGCCCCAGCACGTCCCATTTGCAAATAGCTATTGAAGCAGATGACACCAATGCCAGGTCGATAGCGCTATAAACATTACCATCCCTGCTTGCCATCATTGTTCAAGGATCACAAGACTCAGAAATGAATTATTATATGGATATACTGTCCTGGTCATGCCGGGGTCAGAGGAAACAAGAGAGCCGACTTGTTGGCAGGCTATGCGGTGATAGACGACACAATGCTAAGAAGAGATAAAACAGACTTGATTAAGGCAGTCATAAATTCATGGTAAAATTAATGAGATTAAAGAGGGTGAGAACGTACACATGTAAAGAATGTCAGAAAATCATAGTGTCTAGAAGTGAGGGAAGGAAAAGTAGTCTTTTTGGAAAGTCCCGAAGATCACGCAATCAACACTTGACCGGAACTTTACATACACTGGGATGACTGCTGGAACGGAGAGTGTGGCGCTTATGGGAGTGTTCCGCGTGCTGTGATGCTAGTTTCTAATCAAGATGCGAGAAAATCAGCATAACATTCGTAAATTTCGTTTGTTGCTGCTCAAAAGAAACTAACAAGATTTGAAAAAGTAATGTTATCGCTAACAATGGATGTCTTGTTTCTAGTCGCTGATGTGAACTGACAAGAAAATTCACCTGATGGTGTAAGCAAGTTTTGTTATATTATTGTTAGTTTTGTTTAACCTCCATTTACAAATATTGTGAATATAGCCTCACATATCACCATAGTTAATTGTGTTGTAGCAGATGTGAGGCTAGAACCAACATAACTGTGATACATGCAAGACAAGACTACATGAAATCTTCATCACAGTTACTGTTGGTTGTTTCAACTGTTGTTTTTATTTGTCTCAAGTTGATAATTGTCTATTGTATATCCCCAGGTGGAAACTATATGATAGCATCTACACTTGACGTTAAGCGTAGGGGTGGGAGCTGTAAGTTTCTCTTCAAGGCCAGATGTGACACCCGAGTCGTACTGAGTCCTAGTTTGTGGAGGGTGGTCGTAATGTTATTCATCTTCTTCTCGGACTTCCATTTGCTGTGTATCCAGCTTATTGTCTGTTATAAGGTTTGGTCCAGTCTCATAAGATGACCAAACGACTTTATCTGCTGGCGTTCTATATATTCGATACAATGCATTATACCTACTCTATTTATACTATTCTCGTTTCTTACTCCGTTCAGTTTAATATGTTTAAAATAAAATTAAATTGTAACTAGAAATATAAAATATATCCATCTTGTAAATGTTCTATATGAATTATTGGTTTTTAGTATAAGGTCAAGGAATGTACCAGTGTCTTAGGATTGATCACATAAATCTTTATTAACACCCCTACCCTACACACACTTGTAACGAATCATTTGCTACTCAATAGCTAGTAACTTCATCATCATCATTAAGTTCCGTCTCAGCAACGAAGGTTGGCTGCAACGTATCTCCAACATCCCCTGTCTCTTGTGTTATTGGTGCATTCTGCTAGACTGTAACCTGTCCATCTTGTGATGTTACTCTCCCACTTGTATCTCTGCCTACCTCTTGCTCGCTTCCCTTTAACTTTACCCTCAAGTAAGGTCTTCAATAAGGTGTCATGTCTTTTAATGTGTCCATAGTAGTTTATTTGTTTGATCTTTATTTCTCTTAGTAGTTCTTTCTTCATATTAAGTGTCTTTAGCACCTCTTTATTTGTTTTCTTCTCTTTCCATGATGTTCTCCCTATTCTTCTATATACACACTTTAGTAACATACTGAAGCTGATAACGGTTAGAGAAATGATTTGACATTTACAAACACAAATTCCTTGCTCAAATATCATGTTCGTCTTCGCTTGCGATTGAGGGACATCATCACTCCTTCTACAACAGATTATTAAAATTATGTATCGCTAGTGATCATGTTGATGTGTTTGAATGTTTTCTAATACAGACGGAGACAATGTTCCCTCTAATACAGACGGAGACAATGTTCCCTCTATAATACAGACGGAGACAATGTTCCCTCTATAATACAGACGGAGACAATGTTCCCTCTAATACAGACGAAGACAATGTTCCCTCTAATACAGACGAAGACAATGTTCCCTCTAATACAGACGAAGACAATGTTCCCTCTAATACAGACGAAGACAATGTTCCCTCTATAATACAGACGGAGACAATGTTCCCTCTAATACAGACGAAGACAATGTTCCCTCTATAATACAGACGGAGACAATGTTCCCTCTAATACAGACGGTGTCAATGTTCCCTCTATAATACAGACGGAGACAATGTTCCCTCTAATACAGACGAAGACAATGTTCCCTCTATAATACAGACGGAGACAATGTTCCCTCTAATACAGACGGTGTCAATGTTCCCTCTATAATACAGACGGAGACAATGTTCCCTCTAATACAGACGGAGACAATGTTCCCTCTAATACAGACGAAGACAATGTTCCCTCTATAATACAGACGGAGACAATGTTCCCTCTATAATACAGACGGTGTCAATGTTCCCTCTATAATACAGACGGAAGCAATGTTCCCTCTAATACAGACGGAGACAATGTTGCCTCTAATACATGCAGAGACAATGTTCCCTCTAATACAGACGGAGACAATGTTCCCTCTAAGACAAGAAATCCTGTGAGCATATATTCACCTTCAGGAGCTGATAAATGTGAAGCCCCAACTTATAATAAAATAAATGTGAATGTGTTCAATGTGCCAGATTTACCCCCCCCCCCCCCCCATCCCTTCCCAGTCACAAAGAATAATTAATTTGGTTGTTTTATTGAATTATTCAAGTGAACCACACAAATAAACACAAAAATGCATATAAACTTATTTATTATCAGAGACATTTTACATATATGTCAAAAAAAAATAAAATGCAATACTTTATTTTTACAAAACAATAATTGTAGAATATTTCTGTAATTTTTTTCTTCAACCTTTCCTTTATTTTCCTTAGAGCATAAATTATGTCAATATTGATTTCAGAAGATATAGGAAATTTGATCTTCATAAATTTTCCAGTTCATCTGTATCAAAACTATTTCTAATTTTGGCCTTGGTTACATTGATTAAACTAAAACCTCTCTCTCACAAACAAACACTTGAAACTTGCAAACTTCCACAGATACCAAGAAGAATCATCATCATCATCAGGTGCCATGCCGGGTGGCGTAGGCGGTCATGGCTCTCCACAGCTCTCTGTCGACAGTATTATGTATCAAAGTCGTTGTTGTTTCTTTGCCGTGCCAGGTTGTCAAACTGTCTAATATTTTCTCACGTTGTCGCCCTCTGTCTCTGGTGCCTTCAATCTTGCCTGTTGTGATTACCAAGAAGAATAGTTAGTCCATTCAATAGTTCCTGTTGTAAGAACAATAGTTAGTTCATTCAATAGTTCCTGTTGTAAACGATATCTTGAAAAGTTTTCATTGTTTCAATGTGTATCTTCTCTGCAATGATCAATTTGAAGTCAGAATACTTTTAGTGTATCTATTTACAATACGAATGTTCATCTTTCTGGAAAATTTCACAATAGTGACTACCTAATCTTAAAAGCTCTAAATGCCAAAAGAAAATTCATCCAAATCTGAGAAACTTGATAAACTTTATCAAGCACATATCAATATTTTAATTCACTCTCTGGAAATCTTGTGTCCATGTGAACCCAAGTGTGTTGGATAAAATTGAGTATTACAGCAGTATATGGGCGAAAGCAAATTTGTTATACTGTACACTTTCGCTGAAATGAGCAGTGTCTCCATGATACTAAGAAATAATTTATCTGGTTGTGACTTTTGCGTATTGTAAAGCCTCCACTGCAGTCAAAGAACTCTTCGGAAGAATCTTGTACAATTTTGCCAATTCCTCAAGAAGATCACAAAGAATTAACTCAACCTTATACTCTGGTTTTGATAATTTCTCAAGTCAGTATTTCTTCACTCGATCATTATCTTCTACTTGTTCTGCACACAATATTCAAGTAAAATATCGTAATTCTGAATCTAAGCATTAATTGTAAAGTGTCAAGAAAGCTGTTGTACTTTATTCAGGGAACAAAATAAAACAACATCATTATCATTTGTTGCTGTAGCAATATCCTGTTTTTTAACTTTTCTCACACTAGATCTGCTGAAGAATGTATGTATGTCATGTGACGTATTCCTTCCAGAATGTTGTATTCCCAATGAACTCCCTGAACCCTTCTCTGTCTTGAGCGATGCGGCTTGCATGTTCCAGCGATGTATTCATGTTATCTTTAATGTCGTCAGTCCATCGTCTTCTTGGTCTGCCCTTTCTCTTTTCGTCCATGTATATTTCCCTTCATTATTTGTCTTTCTAAACAGTTGTGTCTCTTTATATGACCAAACAGGTATAGTTTTCTTTTTGTTATTGTGTTTAGTAACCAACACTCTGGTATCTTCAATGTATTTATAATCTAAGTTTCTGATTTTTTCAATTCCATGATATTATAAGTATCTTTCTGTAGCATTTCATCTCGAAGGCGTTGATTTTCTTTGTCGCTGTTTTACTTAGAGTCCATGTTTTGCAGGTGTATGTTGCAACCGGAAAAAATTAAAGTTCGTAACATTAGCAGTTTCGTTTCTATTTTGTTATATTTCCATATGTTTTTCAACCGTGTTATTTTACAATATGCCATTGCCAACCTCTTCCTTATTTCTGTCATGCAGTCTCCTGCACCGTTGATGTTTGCTCCTAAGTATTCAAATGTATCTACACATTCTATTTCGGTATTGTCTTTTCTGATTTTTGGTTGTTGTGTTGTTATATCTTGACATGATTTTTGTTTTTTGCGTGTTTAAATATACATTTTGTGATTCTCTCTGTTTTTGTGTGTTCTTGATTAGTTGTTTAATCCCTTTATATCATTTGAAAGAAGCACTGTGTCGTCTGCCTAGCGTAGAAGAGTGTAAACACAGTGCAGATTAAAGTTTCAATCCCCTTCACCAGTGGTGCTGTTTTCCCTTTGTCATATATTCCTAAATCTTCTCAGTGAGCTACACAGTCTTGCTTATCTGATGAAGGATTTACTTACTTGATTAGATAATAGCAATACCATTATGCCTTCCAAGCATGACAGAAGCACTGTATGTTGTAAACCTGACCATGCGATTCATGTCCAAATTATTCTTTATTCACCCTTAAACAAACAATGACTAGCAGCTGGAAATTAAACACAAATTAAACCAAAAGAATATATATACATATTATATTCTATAACCGATTAATCTAAAATTGATTTTATCCAACAATATACATTCACCACGTGCTGTATTGACTACAAGAAGAGCCTGTGACTAGAATTGAAACCCGCATCAATCATGCTGAAACAAATGCTGGTGAGATGCCAAAATGTGTTGTTTTTATGAGCTGTGTGATCATGAAACATAATGTGCTAATCCAAAGTACTCTACTGATATATTGTTTGTTAATTTCTGTATAGTATTATCTAAATATATCTGAATACGAGTTCTTCGTTGTTTATATATATATATATAACCAATTCTTATTTTATGCCAACGAAGCATGGATTGTAAATAAGAAAAAATCAAAGCTAAGTCGAGGTTACTGAGATGTGATTTTTTAAAAGAATGATGAAAATTCTATGAACAAGTAAGAAAATGTCAATGAGAAATAACAATAAAGGTACAATGACTTTTTCTATATAATGGTCCAACAGGGCACGTTTATCATGAAAACGGAAACGTACCACATATAAACACCTACAATAATCAATGCAGAGAAATATTCTCACAACTCCGTGTCACTGACCTTGAAAAGAAAATAATGTCCAGCAGGTGGTGAGAGGTAAATGAAGTGTTAAATAATAATAAACCTATACTAAACGAATATGGGAAACGATAACAAGTAGACACAGAAAACAATATTAGATAACTGCTAACAAGAAGTATAAATAACCAAATTGTCACAGTCACACTTCATTTACCTCTCGCCACTTGCACCTTTTTTTATTTTCGATGTAGTGAGATAGAGGTGAGAGATTTACTCTCTACATTGATAATTTTCTGTCTTTATTTTTGGTTCGTTTTTTGTTTTCTTAAAAAATGTTCCCTATTGGATTATAGCATAGAAAAATTCCGTGTTCCTTTGTTTTATGTTATGTTTCGTTAACATTTGTCTATATATCTAAAGTATGAAAAGTTCTAGCACAGTGGATTTTCAGGAATGTCACGGACATCTCCAAGTAAATAGAATATGTGGTCAATGTGAAAGTCTCTATCAATGTCTCACTTATGAATCCAAGTTCAAAGTTGAACCGTGAAACTAGGTCGACACATGACGTCAGAAAAAAGCAGTGCACATACATCAACATAATGTATTCATGGTTAAATAGCAGATTCTTATCTTGAGGCTGTGTTTACAGCAGATTCTTATCTCTGTGTACTTGAGGTTTGTGTTTACAGCAGATTCTTATCTCTGTGTACTTGAGGTTTGTGTTTACAGCAGATTCTTATCTCTGTGTACTTGAGGTTTGTGTTTACAGCAGATTCTTATCTCTGTGTACTTGAGGCTTGTGTTAACAGCAACATAAATAATAAAGTTACCAATACTGTTGATACACAATACGAGAGTTCTGATTAAATTTATTAAAATTTCAACTGGAAGATCCTTCTCTAGACTTGGGATCCTGCTTACATAAAGAATTAAAAATCCAAACCCACTACATAAAATGTATAGGACACAAATACTCAGTAATGTTTTTGTTGCTTTTGTCATTATTTTATGGGATACAATTTTTCGAGAAGAATTGACTCCTTCAGATGATAGTTGTCTGTGGTTGTTGATAATTAAACGGACCTTTACTCCAATTACAGCAGAACCAACAGACACTAGAACAATGGGTACGACTCCTGTCATATAATTTACAGTGTCTGCGAATATATAAAACAATCCGATCTTTTTGTCATGCTTATACAGTTCAGTAACCAAAAATGCACCTACACTTTCTCCACGTAAGACAATTTGCTTAAACTCAGAGCAAAGTACATTCTGATACATAAAACAAGCAATAATTAAAATGATAAGACAAGACATCACAATCATTAATCTCAGGGGTGTAACAATCATGTGAACTTTGAGTGGAATAAATATTGCTATTAAACGTTCTCCAGTTATCAATACAGGAATCACCAATGATAAATAAATTCCTAGATAATGAACAAATGCAAACATCAAGAAAAATACAGAAAACATATAATTAACAACTTCAGAGAAGGTAAAGACTCTGTTTATGTTTGAAACCAGAATATGTCTTGGAAAGTTGTTAAGACCAGCCATAAAAATCACATCAGAAACAGCCAAAGCTAGAAGCAGTATGTTTGAAGATTTATTGAATCCATGTCTAGTCAATGCTACTATACTGATCAAGTTACCGGATATTCCCACAAAAGTCGTACACGGGTAAATCCCGTAGTTAAATATACTTTCTATTTTTATAATTTGTAGAGCTCCAAGTATGGAAAAGTTGTAGCCGAAATCAAATGTGGACAAAATAGTCGTGTTCCTCACCATCTTTATTTGTTTACCTTGCCCAAGACACAAACTTCATATAACATTTCTGTTCAGTTCCGTGTGTTGTACTATAAATATATATATATAGTTTTCTCATAACTTTTGTTCTCTAGTTGAGATTAAAGGATAACGTTTCAAGTCTACCTGATAATTAGATGATGATATCATTTATGACGATGAGTGTTATCAGAACTATCATCGTTCAAGAAGCTTCCAGACATCAAAACAAGAACAGAACAGACGATATTATTAATGTCTACAATAAACAATGTGAACCACGTGATCAGATCAAATATACCTTATTGTTACAAAAATAGATTTGGAAAGTTGACTAATTGAGTAACATTTCTAGCAACACCGACATACAATAGACACACGTGACCAATCATCCAGTTGGATGTCAGAAATATAATTTACTTTCATTCATAAATAATTGTCTCTACAGTGTCTACCCTTATTTTCCATTTGATAAAAGAGTTTATTGTCGTTTATTGAGCGGAGTATTTGCACATTTCTTTGAAGAATATTGAAAGATGCTACTTGCAAATTGTCGTTATTGCTCACATACAAAGATGTCAACTTTGATTCGCGATGGTAAGAAATGTGATCTCATTACAAACATACAATGCACTGACTATCAGGATATTTCAAGAAAGGTTACATAAATTTGGAACAACAAATGTTCACCATCTTGGTTGACGAAGTGAAAAAACGTTTAAGGGTACGTCAAACTGTAATTATTTACACGAGAAAACACGCAAGAAAGTGTATCATCAATGACATTGTTTATTATTAACGATTTGCCAACACGCAATGTGCATTGAGGATTGTTCACCATCTTGCTTGACGAAGGAAAAAGGGGAATTACCATGAAATTATCAAGTCGGTCAGGTAGAACGTGTTGTCTGTGTAAAGATGAGAGAAAGTAATTAAAAATTAGAAAGATACTTGAAGTAGCAGAATATAATCACTACCCATTACACCAACGTCTAAATTATCAAAGGCAAAATGAATCATGTGGCAGATCATGGATGGTAGATTTTTGAGACACCATGGAAAATAATAACTGAACTTAATAATACAACTACATAAAACGTGTCGTAAATGGACTGGTTTCAAGGGTTAGGTTACGGTACATGAGATCGCCTAGATGCACTCGAAAAGTGTTTGAACTTCTGTTGCCTACAGAAACGGTTTGAGGTTGGTTGAGAGGTCATCTGCATACTCCAATGTCACTTCGAGCATGAGGATGGTGTTAGAGGGAGTCACAACAGCACTAAATTGATTGATACATAATACACCAACACACTCGGTAATACTCACAGACTCTCAAAGCAAGCAGCGCAAGATAGAAAAGTGCATGCTGAGAAATGAATGATGTGATTTATTGAATAACTCAGTGGTCCAAAACATTACATGGATATACTATGCTGGTCATGCTGGGGTCAGATGACACGAGAGAGCCGACGTATTGGCAGGTAATGCGGTAGCAGACGGCACAATGCTGAGAAGACATAAAGCAGACTTGAACAAGGCAATCATACATTCACGGGAAAATGAAGACGACGTTAAAGAGATTGAGAACGTACACATTCAAAGAATGTCAGAAATGTGTCTAGATGTGAGGGAAGGAAAATTAATATTTTTGGAAAGACCCAAAGATCATATAATCAACACCTGGCCAGGACTCTGAGTCTACATTCAACATACACTTGGATGGCTCCTAGAACGATGAGCAGAGCCCTTACGGGAGTGTCCCGCGTGCTGTGATGATAGTTTCCAATCTAGATGTGAGGAAAATCATCATAACATTTGTAAATTATGTCGCTGCTTAAAAAGTAATATTATTGTTATCAATTGATGTCTTGTTTCTAGTCGCTGACATGGACTGAGGTGAAAGTTCACCTGATGTGATAATAAGTGTTGTTATATTATTGTTAGTTTGTGTCATCACAAACCTCCATTCACAAATATTGTGAATATAACCTCACATATCACTACAGTTATTTGTGTAGTAGCAGAAGTGAGGCTAGAAGCAACAGAACTGTGACACCGGCACGAGAAGACAACATAAAATCTTCACAACAGTTACTTCCGGTTGAACACGACTACATGAAATCTTTACAACTACTGCTGGTTGTTTCAACGGTTGTTTTTGTTTGTCTCAAGTTGATAATTGTCTATTGTCTGTTGTCTATCCCTAGGTGGAAACTAGATGATAGCATCCACACTTGCCGTTAAGGGTAGGGATGGAAGCTTTCTGTTCAAGGCCAGATGTGATGCCTGAGTCTTACTGAGTCCGTTTTTGTGTAATGTAGTCGTGATGTTATCCATCCATCTCTTTCTCGGTATTCCATTTGCTGTGTATCCAGCTGATTGTTTGTTATAAGCTCTCATTAGTAATTGGTGTGGGTCCATTCTCATAAGGTGATGAAACCACTTCAACTGCTGACACTCTATATATATTCGATACAAGGCATTATTCCTACTCTTTTCCTGATATCCTCGTTTCTTACTCTGTCCAGTTTAATATGTTTAGAAATAATATTCAACTTTCAACATATGAAATATATTCATTTTGTTAAATGTTCTATACTAATGATTATTTTCAGCACATGGTCAAGTAATATACCAGTGTCTTAGGTTTGATTTCTTAGATTTTTAGTAACGCCCCTACCCTACACAAACTTGTAACAACTCATATGTTACTCAATAGTTAGTAACTTACTGGATCTGATAACGGTTAGAAAAATGATGTGACATTTACAGACAAAAATGTATTAATTATGACACTTTTAGCTGTTGTCTGACAGGAGCAGGGACACAAATAATACTGCAACGAAAAAAATGTTGCCATGTTGGTTGACTTAGAAAAAAACGCCATCTTGAAATCCCGACACTGGTACTTTCTTTAGTAAACTGGGGAGATAATACTTGAACTGTGTCCAGTGAAAAGCTAATAAAAGTCCACTTTGTAAATTATTTCATAGTCTATTATCTCCCTTTTAGAGATAAAACATGTTCTAAGAAAGAAGGAAATCAAATTTCTGTGTAGCATCTGTTTTATTTATACTCTCTGACCACTTGGAAATAGAATCACCGCAACCGACACCGCCACAAATGTGTATATGTTCATTTTCTGTGACATAAGATGGGCACACTTGTAAATATGCATTTTCCAATTTGCTTTTTTTTAAATGTGTTAATATGTCTGTGTGTATGCGTATATGTACATGTTCGCGTATGTTGTTATATCTGTACCTATATTGATGATGACACAGTTCTCCTGTCTACTGATGAAGAGGGTGATCACTGCACTAGATGCTGAGAGGACGCAGATTTACGTCAAAAATCCAAGTTTGTAAGCGGAGTTTCGAAACAACAGAGGAGGAAACAAAATGAATTTCACGCAGCTACAGCATCTCTCTCTTTTTCTCTCTCTCTCTCTCTCTCTCTCTCTCTCTCTCTCTCGTTCATTTATATCAACGACATATCATACACACTTTGAGCGAGAGAGAAAGAGAGAGAAAGAGAAAGAGAGAGAGAAAGAATATAATGAAGATCTGTCATTACATTTATCATCATTGCTAAAGTAGTGGTGAAGATGATACGGTAGAGAACATAGGTGTTATTGTTCACATTTTTATCTGAGATTGCTTTTGTTATTTACATGTTACATTTGTTCAACAATCTGCTATTACAGATGGAATATTATGTTTTGATAACCAGACCGTCATCATTTAAAGCAGACTGGTAAACAACGAACATATATTGTCCAACATCATTATTATAGCTTGTTGTACTGTTTGCACCTGGCACTTTCTGTTTTATAACAATTTGTAAACATTAAAGGTAGAAAAGTTGCAAAATATATTCTTGTTAAGAAATCTCTACACGTACGAAAACTTATAGAATCAGTCAATAAATTACCATGCTGAATGGCGTAGGATATCATGTTTCTCCACAGCTTCCTGTCTCTTGTGTTAATAGGTTAAGTTAGTGACATTTTTTTTTTACTACAGTGACAATCCATCCAGATACTTCTCTCTTGTCTTCCTCTGTCTAATCGATCCTTAATCTTTCCGGTGGTTACTAGATGTTCCAGTTTTTTTTTCCTCACCACGTGCCCTAAAAAGTGTGACTACTTCTATTTTTTGATATTCTTCTTCTTCTTCATCGTTCTTCAGTCAGATATCAGGTTACAGCCCCAATAGCTTCAATGAATTGTGTGATTCGCTTCAGGTCATCCATGGAACCCCTCAAGTCTGGAAGCAGTGCCGTCTCAGTAGGCCATATTTTCTCCCTCTCTTCTTGGTAGAGTTGACAGGCATGAAGAATGTGTTCTGCAGTCTCTGGGCTCAGTCCACAGTTGCACAGGTCTGTCTCACCAATCTTCAGCTTTCGAAACATGTGACTTCTCAGTCTGTTGTGACCAGTTCGTAGTCTGAAAATGATGGTTTGTTCCTTGCGTGACATTTGGTGGTAGGGGTCATTTGGTTCTGCAGTTGGGTGCATTTGCTTCCACTTTTTCTTATATTCTGCTTTTAACATGGTCTTACTTTCATAGTACGTATTATCATTTTCTATTTGTTCCAGTGATCCCCCTTTCCTTGCCAGGAGATCAGCTTTTTCATTTCCAGGTATGCCACAGTGACCTGGGATCCACTGCAGTACTGTTTCTTTGGTGGTACTGCTGAGGTGTAGTAAGCAGGCCGTAAGTTCATTCATGCTCGTGTTCTTTGGATCTTTCAATGCCTGCAATACTGATTTTGCATCCGTTAGAAATACTACATGTCTGTTGTGACTCGGCAAGCAATTCATGAGCATTTTGGCTGCCTCTATTATGGCTTCCATTTCTGCTTTAAAATTTGTGGAATGTTTGCCTGTGGGTATGGATTTCTCTATTTCTTTTCCATCTGGTGTTACTATATATATTCCTGATCCTCCATCTAATACTGCCTCTTTCGCTGATCCATCTGTATATACATGTGTCCATATATCCTTTGGGTATGCTTTCTGTATGTGATTCTTAGTTGTCTCCTTTAGTACTTGTATAGTAGTTTCTGTTTTCGAAATGATGCTTGGTATATTGTCCATAATTCTTGGGAAGTTTTTCCTGTCCCATGTTGGGTATGTGTTAAAGGTGTTTAGTGGTTTTAGGTTTTGTAGGTCTGTATCTGTGAGTGATTTCTGGAGCTGTTTAGCGGAGTGTAGAAAGCTACCTCTTTTGAGTCGCTCTTTTGTAGGTCTGCTTAGTCTTTGGTTCATTTGATGACTCTCCAAACATTTGAACTTTGCATACTGTGTGAGGATTTTTTCATTTCTTCTTTCTTCCATTGATGGCAAACCTGTGCATGTTTCCATTTCTGTGATTGGGGTAGTATTCATACCTCCTGTTATAATTCTGAGATTGCGGTTTTGTATCTTTGAGATCTTTTGAGTGTTACTCTTGGCTGCAGTCCCCCATGCTGACATTCCATATTCCAAAGCTGGTCTTACATAACCTGTATATGCTCTACTTAGAATTTTTCCATTTGCACCCCAATCTGTTCCAGCCAATTTTTTAAGGAGTGCTGTCCTCATTGTACCTTTTGTTTGGCACTTGTCTATGTGCTGTTTCCATGTAAGTCTTGGATCAAAAGTGACTCCAAGGTATGTAGGTGTCTCATCTTTTGGCAATATTTGACCATTTATGGTTAGTAGGATTTTCTGTGGTTTGGTGGACATGCTGAAGATGGTATAGGTAGTTTTTTGGACATTGATAGACATGGCCCATTGGTCTGTCCACTTGGCCAAATTGTCCATAGTTTCTTGCAACCTTATTTTTGTTGTGCCTACGCTCTCTTCACTGCACCATATCGCCAGATCGTCTGCATACATTGCAGCATTTACTTTACGCGAGAGAATTTGGTCAATGTCATTCATAAATATAAGGAACAGAGTGGGGGATAGAACACCTCCCTGTGGTACTCCATGCTTAAAGAGTTTCTTTCTGCTATGCTTCATTTCAAGCTTCACTGCTGCTTTTCGGTTGTGCAGGTAGTGTTTTATCCAGTAATACATGCGCCCTGTCACTTTGTTTTGTTGTAGTTTAAGGAGGAGTCCATCTTTCCATACACAATCAAAGGCTTTTTCCATATCTACCCACACCACTGATGTCTGCTTTTTTTCCTGGAAAGCATCCTCTACTTCCTGGGCAATTAGTGTAATCTGGTCTTCAGTTGATCTACACTTTCTGAAGCCAGCTTGCTGATCTAGCAGGATTTTATTTTTTTCTAGGAACCACATCATTCTTTTGTTTACCAGGCGCTCCATTAATTTGCAAACACAGCTGGTCAGACTTATTGGGCGATAGCTGTCCACCTTGTTTTTTGGCTTGCCTTTCTTGTGGATGGGTATCATTATGGCGGTTTTCCACACCTGTGGCACTAGACCTCTATCCCAACAGTTGTTAAAAATTTTTATTAATTTCTTTTTTGCTGATGGTCCGATGTGAATTAGCAGTTCATTTGGTATGTCATCAGGGCCAGGTGATTTCCTAAGTTTTAATACTGCTAGTTCTTCATTTAGTTCATTAATCGTGAATGGAATATTCATGACATCTTGTTTATCTTTGCTGATCTCTTTTTCGATATTCCGTAGTTCTTTTCTTACTTCTCTTCTCCTATTTTCATCGACTTTGTGGCAGGCAGTACTTTGGTAATGCTGTATAAAGTGATTTGCAGCCTTCTTTCCTGTGAGTACATCTCCACCATTCTCTATAGCTACTGGTGCTGTTTTGTTATCTTCATTGTTGAGCATTTTTGTTATTTTCCATAGCTTTCTTCCCTCTTTGTCGAAGTTTAAATTTTCTGTTTTATCATGCCAACTTTTCCTTGTGTTTGTAATTGTCGTTTTTCTTAGTTTGGCTACAGCAGCTTTTAGTGATATGTTGTTTTCTGTAGATGGGCTTTTTTCTGCTGTGTCTCTGGCCTTTGACACTTCTTTCTCCAACTCATCGAGTTCGTCAGACCAGTATGGTTTGTAATTTTTCCTAGCACCTCTTGGTATGGTTTGCTTGGCTGCTTGAAGAAGTGCAGAAGCCAGGAGTTGTGCAGTTTTGTTCACGTTTTTAATCCTTGGATTTAAGGTTTTTGTGAATTTGTCTGTCAGGTCAGCAAACTTACTCCAGTTTGCTTTCTTGAAGTTCCATCTGGGTGTGGTTGTAGGGCCAGCAGGGGTATGGTTAATGTCAATGGTGAGTTTGATGGGGCGATGGTCACTTCCGCCAAGCTGCTCCAGCACTTCCCTGTATGTTATTTTCGCTAAGGCGTCTGTTGCAAAGGCTAGGTCAGGGGTTGAGGTGGTGTGCCATCTTCTAGAGTAGAAAGTTGGGTGGTCTTCAGGTTCATTAAGCAGTTGAAGTTTCACCTCACACTGCCAGTCTTCCACTTCTTCTCCTCTAGTATCTTGTTCTGTATATCCCCAACTCTGTGAGTGGCTATTGAAGTCACCAATTACAAGACAGTTATCTTTTTCTGTGTTAATTGTGTGTAGAGATAGGCTCTTGTCTTGTGGACAGTAATAGTTATATACTGTGACCTCTTTAGTTGGAAGGGTTAGACAGGTTCCAATGATTTCAGCCTGTTCTTCTGTGTCTACTCGAATTTCAGAGGCAACGATATTGTTTTTCACCAGTATAAGAACCCCTCCTTTATGTCTTTTTTCTCTGTCGTTCCGAAATGTTTGGTATCCTCGGATGTTGAATCTATTGTTGTTTGTGAGGTGTGTTTCCTGTATGCATGCTATGTCGATTTCCTCTGTGTGTAATCGGTTTGCAAGTGCAGTCTTTTTATTGTACACGCCCTCTG
The DNA here is from genome assembly GCA_034231615.1 of Meghimatium bilineatum. Taxonomy (NCBI): domain Eukaryota; kingdom Metazoa; phylum Mollusca; class Gastropoda; order Stylommatophora; family Philomycidae; genus Meghimatium; species Meghimatium bilineatum. The sequence continues at coordinate 63,793,120 of CM067317.1, read as the reverse complement.
CATTCCACTGCAATATTTTTAAGTGCTTATTTTTGTCTGCATCATGATCTATATGTGATTTTTTTGAACCAGTAGTTTTTTTCCTCTGATCTCTTTTCCTGGCTCCACAAATTGAGACAGAGGTACCACCAGTCGCTGAGGGTGGGCTCCTTCGAGGCTTAGAGCCCGGCACTTCATCCACCTGACGGGATTCCACAGATGAAGCACCAAAACGAATCATCTGTAACCTTTTATTTGACATGTGAAGTCATTGCGTGACACTGTGGTTTTCAGCCTTGGCTGGACTATTTTGTACCTTTCGGTCCAGTGTCTCCGTCTTCCATCTTACTTTTGAGTCAGGATGTGTTTCCCTAGCCCTTATCCATCCAAGGATTGTCCACAGGGCAGTGGAGGTTTCATTTTGGAGTTTTCCTTCTCCTAGACAGCTTGCCTAACAGGGTTAACGAGCACCATCTGCCCGGGGTTTTGAGGTAGAGTTCCCCTCTCCTAGGATAATTTTTTTGTTGCCAGGTATTCATTATCCTCCTCTGTGGTTTATTTCTTGTAATCTAAGACACCTCTCATTCAGGGAAGGTGATTTAAGAACATTGCTCTCTCTTGTTCTAATATCTATAATTTCCCATTTACCCTACCCAACCCTCTAACCCTACCTAAACCCTATCCCTACCCCCCTCCCCTCCCCCCTGGCACATTCCTGGAGTGGGGTCAGTGACCCCACTCCAGCAACCTGAGCTTATAGCGGCTCATACTCGCTTTGATGCTGCCAGTCAATGGACATATGGGGTATTTCAGTGGGAATATCAGCGCCGACTGATATCCCACCCCGTCCTCGTGGTCAGCGACACCGTTTGGTCAGCGGCTGTTTATTTGCCCAGAGGGTTATTCACAGCTGGCCTCAAGAGGCTTTTCCACTATCCGCCACCTGTGGACGCTCCTGGTAGGGGTTGGTATTCCCCGCAGGTTTTTTGATATAATTTGTCCCTTTACTCTAGCATCTCTGAGGACTTCTAGATTAAGTTTTTTTGGTTGTCATTGAAATTTTCATCATTCTTTATAAAAATCACATCTCAGTTTCCACCAGTCCACCAGCTTATCGTTTGCACGTTTGTTTACTGTCCATGCTTCTCTTCCATAAAGAAGGATTGGTCAATATAACATTCTAAAACTCAAACTCGCTAATGCATTCATACTACCTCATTGCATATACTTTTTCTAATCTATTGAAATCCGGATTTTGCATGTGCCATCCTGCTCTTGATTTCATTGGAGCACCTGTCATCTGATGTTAAAATGGTGCCCAGACACTTGACTTTATCCACTTGATTGAATTTGGCATCGTTGATATTAATACTACATCTTACCTGTGTGTATTTCTTTGAAACAACCATTACTTGTTTTCTTCTTGTTTAGGCAGATGTCTCTGTTTTCATTTCTCTTGTACTATCACGTCTAACAGGGCAAATGTTCCTTCTAATACAGACAGAGGTAATGTTCCCTCTACTACAGACGAATGCAATGTTCCCTCTAATACAGACGGAGGTAATGTTCCCTCTATTACAGACGAATGCAATGTTCCCTCTAATACAGACGGAGGTAATGTTCCCTCTATTACAGACGAATGCAATGTTCCCTCTAATACAGACGGAGGTAATGTTCCCTCTAAGACAAGAGAGCATGTGAGAATATAATCACCTTCTAGCACCAACCTATACTAAAGTAAAAGTGAACGTGTTCAACGTGCCAGATTTACAGCAGACGGAACCCCCTTTCCTTTCCAGTCTCAAATGAATTTGGTTGATTTATGTAACTTATTCAAGTGAACAAAAAACACACACAGTTATTTATTATCAGAAATTTTTTTCATTTATGTTATAAAAAAATACAATGGAATACTTTATTTTTATAAAACAATAATTGTAGAGCATTTCTTTAACTTTTTCCATCTACCTTTCCCTTATTTTCCGTAAAGCGTAGATTATGTCAATATTGATTTCAGAAGACAAGAAATTTGATTTTCATAAATTTTCTAGTTCACTTTTATCACATATATTTCTAATTTTGGCCTTGATTGCATAGATTAAGCTTAAAACCTCTCTCTCACAAAAAACACTTGAAACTTGAAAAGTTCCATAGATATCAACAAGAATATTTAGTTCATTCAAAACTTTTCATTTCTCTAATGTGTATCTTCTCTGTAGTGATCAGTTTGAAGTCAGAATACTCTTAGTTGATCTATTTACAATACGAATGTTCATCTTTCTGGAAAATTTCACAATAGTGATTACATAATATTGAAAGTTCTAAATGCCAAAAGAAATTCATCCAAATTTGAGAAACTTGACAAACTTTATCAAGCAAATACCAATATTTTAATTCATTCTCTGGAGATCTTGTGTCCATGTGAACTCATGTGTGTTGTTACAGCAGTGTATGGGGAAAGTAAATTTCAAACACTTTATACTTTCGCTGAAATGGGCAGTGTCTCCGAGATATTGAGATATAATTTTCCTGGTTTTGACTTTTGTGTATTGAAAAGCCTTCACTGTGGTCACATAACTCAGAAACACAGAAACCTTGCATAATTCTGTCAATTCCCTAAGAACATAACAAAGAATAAATAACGCAACCTTATATTCTGGTTTTCATAATTTAAGGCAGTATCTGTCCACTTGATCATTATCTTCTACTTGTTCTGCACAATATTCCAGTAAAATGTAATTCTTAAACAAAGTATTAACAGTAAAGTGTGGAGAAAATGATCGTAATTCATTCAGAAAACTAAATAAAACAACATCACTTTCAGCTGCTATGGCCATCTCCTGTAATTTAGCTTTTCACACACTAGATCTACTGAAGAGTGTATACACAGCGCGAATTATAATTTCAATCTCCATCATCAGTGTTGTTGTTTACGATGCGTCATATATTATTACATCTTCTCAGTGCGTTACACAGTCTTGATCTATCAGATGAGGAAATTACTTGCGTAGATAACACCATTACGCCTTTCAAGCAAGACAGAAGCACCGTCTGATGTAAACATGACCATGTGATTTCAAGCAAGACAGAAGCACTGTCTGATGTAAACATGGCCATTTGATTTCAAGCAAATAAGAAGCACTGTCTGATGTAAACATGACCATATGATTCCAAGCTAGACAGAAGCACTGTCTGATGTAAACATGACCATATGATTCCAAGCTAGACAGAAGAACTGTCTGATGTAAACATGATCATGTGATTCGTGTCCAAAATATTGTCATCATATAATTTCTTAATTCACCCTTTTAAAAAAAAACAGCAATGACCAGCAACTGGAAATTAACCAAAAATTATACCCAATATAGATATATATAGATAAATTATATTACATAATCAATTAATCTAAATTTGATTTTATCCAACAATAAACATTGAACACGAGCTGCATGGACTACCAGCAGAGCATGTGACTAGTATTAACCAATATAAAACAACCAATATTAATACTATTCATGAAATGCACAAAAAAGCTTTGAACAGAAAGAATTGGGGAGATCTGACCTCTGCCCTATACGCTAACTTGAGCGAAAACGGAAAATTAATAAATGAATTAATTAATTCCGAACACTGTCTCACTTATAAATCCAAGGTAAGACCTCCAATTCGAAAAATTTGAACCGTAACTCTAGGTCGACCCACAACGTCAGAAATAAGTAGTGCACATACATCAAAACAATGTATTCATGGACAAACAGCAGATTCTTATCTCTTTGTACTTGAGGCTTGTGTTAACAGCAGATACTTATCTCTGTGTACTTGAGGCTTGTGTTAACAACAGATTCTTTTCTCTGTCTTGTGTTTACAGCAGATTCTTATCTCTGTGTACTTGAGGCTTGTGTTGACAGCAGATTCTTATCTATGTGTACTTGAGGCATGAGTTAACAGCAGATTCTTATCTCTGTGTACTTGAGGCATGAGTTAACAGCGGATTATTTTCTATGTGTACTTGAGGCATGAGCAGCAGATTCTTATCTCTGTGTACTTGAGGCATGAGTTAACAGCGGATTCTTATATCTGTGTACTTGAGGCTTGTGTTTACAGCAGATTCTTATGTATGTGTACTTGAGGCTTGAGTTAACAGTAGATTCTTATCTATGTGTACTTGAAGCTTGTGTTTACAGCAGATTCTTATCTCTGTGTACTTGAGGCTTGAGTTAACAGTAGATTCTTATCTCTGTGTACTTGAGGCTTGTGTTTACAGCAGATTCGTATCTCTGTGTACTTGAGGCTTGAGCTAAGAGCAGATTCTTATCTCTGTGTACTTGAGGCTTGAGTTTACAGCAGATTCTTATCTCTGTATTGAGGCTTGTGTTTACAGCAACATAAATAATAAAGTTACCAATACAGTTGATACACACTACGAGAGTTCTGACTAAATTTAGCAACACTTCTACCGGAAGATCCTTCTCTAGACTTGGGATTCTGCTTACATAAATAATTAAAAAACCAAACCCACTACATAAAATGTATAGGACACAAACACTGAGTAATGTTTTTGTTGTTTTTGATATTATTTTATGGGATGCAATTTTTTGAGAAGAATTGACTCCCTCAGATGATAGTTGTCTGCGTCCGTTGATAATTAAACGGATCTTTATTCCAATTATAGCAGAACCAACAGACACTAGAACAATGGGTACCACTCCTGTCATATAATTTACTGTATCTGCATATATATCAAACAATCCACTCTCGCGATCAAGCTTATACCGTTCAGTAACCAAAAATGCACCCACACTTTCTCCAAGGAAGACAATTTGCTTAAACTCAGTGCAAAGTACAAGATCATACACAAAACAAGATAAAATTAAAATGATAAGACAAGACATCACAGTCATTAATCTCAGGGGCGTAACAATCATGTGAACTTTGAGTGGAATAAATATTGCTATTAAACGTTCTCCAGTTATCAATACAGGAATCACCAATGATAAATACATTCCTAGAGAATTACAAAATGCAAACATCATGAGAAATACATAAAACATATAATTAACAACTTCAGAAAACATAAAGAATCTGTGGATATTTGACACCAGAACATGTCGTGGAATGTTGTTAAGACCAGCCATAAAAGACACATCAGAAACAGCCAAAGCTAGAAGCAGTATGTTTGAAGATTTGTTGAATCCCTGTCTAGTCAATGCTACAATACTGATCAAGTTACCGGATATTCCCACAAAAGTCGTACACGGGTAAATCCCGTAGTTAAATATACTTTCTATTTTTCTAATTTTTTCGAAAACTTCAAGTGAGGAATAGTTGTAGACGACAGCAACTGTGGTCAACATTGTCGTGTTCATCAACATCTTTATTTGTTTACCTTGTCCAAGCCACAAACTTCATATAACATTTCTGTTCAGTTCTGTGTGTTGTTGTTGTACTATAAATATTTATATAGTTTTCTCATAACTTCTGTTATCTAGTTGAGATAAAAGAATAACGTTTCAAGTCTGCCTGATAATTAGATGATGATATCATTTATGACGATGAGTGTTATCAGAATTATCATCGTTCAAGAAGTTTCCAGACATCAAAACAAGAACAGAACAGACGATATTATTCATGTCTACAATAAACAATGTGAACCACGTGATCGGATCAAATATACATTATTGTTACAAAAATAGATTTGGAAAGTTAACTAATTGAGTAACATTTCTAGCAACACAGACATACAATAGACACACGTGACCAATCATCAAGTTGGATGTCAGAAATATAATTTATTTTTATTCTTGAATAATTGTCTCTAGTGTCTGTCCCGTTTTTCGCATTTGATAAAAGAGTTTATTGTCGTTGAGTTAGTGGAATATTGTCACATTTCTTTGATGAATATTGTAACTTGTCCTTGCAAATTGTAGTTATTGCTCACATAAAAAGTTGTCAATTTTGATTTGCGATGGTAAGAAATTTGATCTCATTACAAGCATACAATACCCTGGCTATCAAAATATTTGAAGAAAGGTTACAGAAATGCACAAGAAACATTATCAAAGACGAGATTTGTTATCGCGACCACGCAACATTAATCGCGTGTTATCAAGAAATGTTCACCAACCTTGAACAACAAAGGTTGACGAAGTGGATAAAAACGTTTACGGGTAACTCAAAGTGTAATTTTTAATCCGAGAAAACACTGAAAAAGTGTCCTGTAACATTTTAACATCATCAAAGACGCTGTTTATAATTAATGTTTTGCCAACATGCAATGTTCATTAACGATTGTTCACCATCTTGGTTGAATGAAAAAGGTAAGTAAGCATGAAATTATCAAGTCTGCCATGAAGAATGTGTTGTCTGTGTAAAAATGCGAGATAGTAATTAAAAATTAGAAAGATACTAAAAGTAACAGAATACAATTAATGCCCATTACATCAACTTCTAGATAAGTCCAAAGGAAAACATTTCAAGCGCGGCAGATCGTGAATGGCAGAGGCTGAAGACACACTTCGAAAAGTATGTGAATTCGAAGAAATATGAAAGGGCAGTCAATGGATGGAGGGAGACACTGAAAAAGAATAACTGAACTTAATAATACAACTAGATAAAGCGTTTCAGAAATGGACTGGTGTCAGGGCCCAGGTTACAGTGCATGATCTCTTCCGACTACATCAAAACCACAAAACATAATTATATACACAGATGGGTCCGTTAACAGAAACACAAATAAAAGCAGTTGGGGTTTTGTTGCCTACAGAAACGGCGTGAAGTTGGTTAAGAAATCTTCAACATATTCCACTGTCACATCAAACACGAGAATGGAGATAGAGGAAGCTACAGCAGCACTAAATTGGTTGATAACTGATACATCAACACACTCGGTAATACTCATGCTGGTGAGATTCCAAAATGTGTTGTTTGCTTTTTTAATGTGATGTGTGAGCATGAAACAAAATGGGATCATCGAAAGAACTCTACTGATATATTATTTGTTTATTTCTGTATAGTACTATATCAATATATATATATACATATATTCCAATACGAGTGATAGATTGTTATGTACTATCAAATCTTGTTTTATGGAAATGAGGCATGGAATGTAAATAAAATAAAAGCTCAAAGCTAGGTTTACCGTACTGAGATATGGTTTTTGAAAGGAATGATGAATATTTCACGGATGACTAAGAAAACCAAGGAAACATTAGAATGCAATAAAACGGAATTTGAACCAATTCCGCTATGATGGCACACACTCGCCTCTCAACTTGAGTCAACATGTTTGCCATCGTCGACCACACCGCATCCCTAATATACCTAACAAATAGTAACACTAATGCCAATGAGGAATAACAACTAAAGTACAATGACTTTTTCCACGTTAATGTCCAACAGAGACCTTTATCATGAAAACGAAAACGAACAAAAAATAAACACGTAAAATTCTCACTGCAGAAAAATAGTCTCATAATTCCGTGTCACTGCTTGTCAAAAGAAAATAAGATCCAGCAGATGGTGAGAGGTAAATGAAGTGTTATATAATTATAAACCTATAGTAAATAAATGTGGAAAACAAAAACAAGTAAACAGAGAAAACAATGTTAGATAGAACTGCTAACAAGAAGTATAAATAACCAAACTGTCAGAGGATAATCACACTTCATTTACCTCTCACCACTTGCAACTTCTTTTCTTTTCCGATGTAGTGAGATAGAGGTGAGAGATTATCTCTCTACACTGATAATTGTATGTGTTTATTTTTGGTTCGTCTTTTGTTTTCTTGATAAAAGTTCCTATTGGATTATAGAAAAAGTCCTTGTTCTTTTGTTTTTTGTTTTGTTTCGTTAACACTAGACTATATTTCTAAAGTGCGAACACAGTACACACTACATATTCAAGTCTGTTACATATATCTCTAGATTTAGCATACACAGTACACACTACATATTCAAGTCTGTCACAAACATCTCTAGTAAATAGTAAATAGAATATGTGGCCAATGTGAAAGTCTCTATCAATGTCTTACTTATGAATCCAAGTTCAAAGTTGAACCGTGACACTAGATCGACACATGACGTCAGAAATAAGTAGTTCACATACATCACCATAATGTATTCATGGGCAAACAGCGGATTCTTTTCTTGAGGCTTGTGTTAGCAGCAGAGCTCTGTGGCGAAGTAGTACAGAGCGCGTCTCTGACGGTTAAGGTACCGAGTTCAATCCCCACTACAGGCAATTGTGCATCCGGATCGTTCAGAAAGCAATGGCAAACTACTGAACGTATTTATATTGTCTAGAATATCACCACATCCAACAAATGATGGGTTGATACCTAAGTCCAGTAAAGGATATGCTACACATTTTCTTTTTTTTAAAGTTAAAATCAGATTCTTATCTCTGTGTACTTGAGTCTTGTGTTATCATCAGATTCTTATCTCTGTGTACTTGAGTCTTGTGTTATCATCAGATTTCTCTTTCTGTGTACTTGAGTCTTGTGTTATCATCAGATTCGTATCTCTGTGTACTTGAGTCTTGTGTTATCATCAGATTTTTCTCTCTGTGTACTTGAGTCTTGTGTTATCATCAGATTTTTCTCTCTGTGTACTTGAGTCTTGTGTTATCATCAGATTTTTCTCTCTGTGTACTTGAGTCTTGTGTTATCATCAGACTTTTCTCTCTGTGTACTTGAGTCTTGTGTTATCATCAGATTTTTCTCTCTGTGTACTTGAGTCTTGTGTTATCATCAGATTTTTCTCTCTGTGTACTTGAGTCTTGTGTTATCAACAGATTTTTCTCTCTGAGTACTTGAGTCTTGTGTTATCATCAGATTCTTATCTCTGTGTACTTGAGTCGTGTGTTATCATCAGATTCTTATCTCTGTGTACTTGAGTCTTGTGTTATCATCAGATTTTTCTCTCTGTGTACTTGAGGCTCGTGTTAACAGCAACATAAATAATAAAGTTAGCAATACAGTTAAAACACATTACGAGAGTTCGGACTAAACTTAGTAAAACTTGTACCGGAAGATCCTTCTCTAGACTTGGGATCCTGCTTACATAAATAATTAAAAAACCAAACCCACTACATAAAATGTATAGGACACTAACACTGAGTAATGTTTTTGTTGTTTTTGATATTATTTTATGGGATGACATTCTTGTAAGAGAATTGACTACCTCAGATGATAGTTGTCTACGTCTGCTGATAATTAAACGAACCTTTAATCCAATTACAGCAGAACCAACAGACACTAGAACAATGGGTACCACCCCTGTCATATAGTTTACAGTATCTACGAATATATAAAACAATCCACTCTCGCGATCAAGCTTATACCGTTCAGTTTTCAAAAATGCTCCCACACTTTCTGCATGGAAGATAATTTGCTTAAACTCAAGGCAAATTACATGATGATAAATAAAACAAGCAATAATTAAAATGATGAGACAAGACATCACAATCACTAATCTCAGGGGCGTAACAAACATGTGAACCTTGAGTGGAATAAATATTGCTATTAAACGTTCTCCAGTTATCAATACAGGAATCAGCAATGATAAATATATTCCTAGAGAACTCACAAAAAGAAACATCATGTACAATACATAAAACATATAATTAACAAATTCAGAGAACGTGAAGAATCTGTGAATATTTGAAACCAGAATATGTCCTGGAATTTTGTTAAGACCAGCCATAAAAAACACATCAGAAACAGCCAAAGCTAGAAGCGGTATGTTTGAAGATTTCTTGAATCCCTGTCTAGTCAATGCTACAATACTGATCAAGTTACCGGATATTCCCACAAAAGTCGTACACGGATAAACCCCGTAGTTAAATATATTTTCTATTTTTCTAATTTCTTCAAAAGCTTCAAGTAAGGAAAAGTTGTAGACGACAGTAACTGTGGTCAACATGGTCGTGTTTGTCAACATCTTTATTTGTTTACCGTGTCCGTGACACAAACTTCATATAATATTTCTGTTCAGTTCTGTGTGTCGTTGTACTATAAATATTTATATAGTTTTCTCATAACTTCTGTTATCTTGTTGAGATCAAAGAATAACGTTTCAAGTCTGCCTGATAATTAGATGATGGTAACATTTATGACGTTAGACATCAGACATCGACATCAGGGCACAACTCTGGCCCTTGCGACAGGTTTCTTTGTTGTTCCACCCACCCACACCGTGCCCGTAACTAATTCAAGCACAACGTCGGCCTGTCGGAACAACATGATAAGACAGTCATAGGATGTGCTGTTTGAACCCATTTTTCGTTTCTCTTTCCGTGAAGTTCTCCCTATTATTCTATATATATATATACACACATCTCACATGAATCAATACTGTCTGCTAGTTATTTTTTCATTGCCCATGTTGCCAAGCAATACATTAATATAGAATAGATGTAGCATTTTATAATTCTCAATTTTTATATTATTTGCAATTTGTTTAGATGTCAGTATTTTCCTCATGTCATTTAAAAGTACTTTTACTCATTTCTATTCTCCCCATACTTCTGTTTCACATCTGTATTCATTTGTGACTATGTGTCCAATATATTGATAATGTTCTACTTGTTGTAGTATCTCTCTGTGTATTTTTATGTTTAGCACTGCCCATCTGTGATTTTTCTTAGCATGGTTTCTTAAAAAATAAGGCTGGAGATGGCTTTAGCGTCTATGTTAAGACTAACAGTGATTTGTACTTTGGAATTGAGAATTTCAGAAATTGAGATCGAAAGGAAAAGAGGAACGTATGGTTTACAAAAGCATGTTTCCATTCAGTGTTGTCATCTCATTTTATTAAAAACGCACAAGCCTTGGCTCATCATAAAAATACTTTTCATTTTTATTTTATTATTATCGATTTGCAAGAGCTTTTGGTCTAAACCAGTGGGTGAACTGAAGGACAAATAACCCTAGGCGTAACAAGTTATAAAATATCTAATCATTTACAATTGTGCAAACACTTTAGCAAAGCTTCTTCGTCTATGTTTGCAAGCTTACTTAATATGAAACTACTGCCAGCTAGTCGCCTGTGATTCCTCATTCAGTTCCATATTTGTTCATGAGTATTATTCCCACTATAACTCAATTTGTTCAGTACTTATCAAGTCCTGTTTGTAAGTCATGTGTCGTGTAATGATTTCAAGTAATTTGTACATTTTATCTCTTGTGACTTTTTTTTATAGAATTTAGTTGTTTTGTTTTTTTAATTTAGTAAACATTTTGAATATTGTTTTGGTATTCTGTTACATTTATATTTGTAGACACGTCTATTTGCGTTTCCACGTGGCCACATTATCCAGTTTCATGTAACCGCATTTTTGTTATGCAGAGACAGAAGTCTCTACAAGACAAGCAATATCTCTCCTTAGCACATTTCATTCTCACATTTATTGAGGGGATGCCATAAAGCTAATGAATATCACAATCTATGCGCCTTGACATAACAAAATGGACTATCAATCGTCAGGGTACAAATTAAAGTATTTAGGTTAATGATTTAAATTTTGACAAATCTTATTGGCAGCATTGATATTGTTGTTGAGTGTCATCTATTACGTCATTTCTCAATGACGTGTCACCTCCTTGAAGTTCAGCTACAGGGTGACTCATCACATCGCCATTGATAAAACACATTGTACAAAGTGAATATAACCTGGAGAAGTTCGGCGCTGTGGCGGAATGATACAGTGCACGCCTTTTATGGCCTAGGTATCGGGTTCGAATCATGCAACAGGTAATTCTGGATCTGGACCTTTCAGAAAGCAATACTACTGAACTTACTTATATTGCCTAGAAAATCACTTCAATCAAAAAAAGCTGGGTTGATGGCTACGTGTTGGATTGATGGCTGCAAGCTGGGTTGATGGCTACGTGTTCGTGTTCGATTGATGGCTGCATGCTGGGTTGATGGCTACGCCCTGAATATGATATGCTACAAATCTGTAGAAAGACTGTATTCAATAATCACCTTTTTTCAGATGCGCATGCAGTGATAGCTTGCAATGGGTTATAAATAATAGTAACACTGATACTGTAAAATGCAATGAACGTTGCAAGAGGCGACTAAATAAAATAGATAGTTGCAAGTTTTCTGTAAAAAATAGTGGACGGCGCATATAATTTTTAATTAGAACTATTTATAAAATAAATGAACCATCTTACCGGTAATTCTCACGTTTTGCAGTCAATGAAATAACATAATGGACGTGAAGAGCTACAACCAAATATACTTTTATATTCGATCTTGCTGAAATATTTAATGATGATACTACAACTCTCTGCTGTACTGATTTCCAGTACATATCACCAGAACCAGTGATACATTTAGCCTGTAAGGAGACATAACCTCAAACAAGCATGCTACCAGTGAACATCCTTTCAAAGTTATGAAGATTGACTTGTAAATGTATATATTCAGAAAAAGCGCGTCTCTAGTCTAATGGAAGTTATAAAATCAAAATTGCAGAATAGACTAAGCATCATACGCATGTGGTTGCGTCTGTGGGTCTCACCAATGGCCCACTAGACATACCATCCATGCAACATAAAACCTTAGTGGATGACATGCCGTTATATTGAGGTTATCTTCTTATAGAAGCTTCATGGCACGTCATCTATACAATTATGATTTTGTTTTGTTGTTGAAATTCTTTACATGTTTGCCAGAATATATATGTATGCACCCTCTGTGGTTGGGAGGGAGCCAGAGATGTAATGTGCAGCACTGGGGATGAGGAAACTGACATCACTGTTTTTCCTATGTCTGAGGCCCATCATAGAGGCACAGTGACTCAGGACGTGACAATCCTTTTGACTTGAACATTTGGTTGCATGCCTGGAGCAATAGAGAAGTTCGGCATAACCAGTAGTCAACTGGTGGCGGGGAATGAGCACAGTGAACCCTATCTTGGCTACAGTGGCTAGGAGCAGTGCATTGGTTTAAACATACCTTCCTGGAGGTGTGATAGTTATTCTCTGGCTCTGTCCCGGGGTGGGCCAAAAATCCACAGACTTCCCAGCAATATAATGCCATCTAATGGCATTAGGTCAAAGGGCATGAGCCCATGGACCGCTGGATCAGCAACCAACCAACCAACCAACTAAGCATCAAGACTGGAAGCCGTTTTGTATTAAAGTAAATATGAAATGTGAAATACTGCAGAAATTGATGTTATGATTATAACATATTTTAAAGATTTCTTCTAACATTAGATCGTGGGTCTCAAATAAAAGCTTCTTCCAATATTTTTTTATATTTTTGTATACTAGAACAAATACGACTTGAAATATCTAAAGGAAAATGAGGAATAGTTTTATGACTGTGGTTTCGTAAATTTAAAATAAATTTCATTCGAATATTAATTGACATTAATAAATTAAAGTAGAATTTCGTGTAAAATTAGTACCTTTCCTTAGTGATTTTCCCAAATATTTAGTTGCTTTTTAGTACGCTATGGAAATAAGGGAAGTGTTTTTTCTCAGATCCCGCTGGCAACTACAGTATTTTCGTTCTCATTCAGAGTACACCGATATAAGGAAAGTAATCTACGTCACAAGCAACTGATTTGTAATACAATATCATTTATTTTTTTGGCAATATTTACTGCATATGTCAAAACAAAAATAAATTACATTAGAAATTCAGTGTTAGCAATTCAATTTACCTGTAAAATTATGGATAATAACGTTTTTGTTACGTGGTGAGTAACCAAAGACTGTTTGCAATTAATGACTAGAATACATAAAATTCGTTTTAGAAAAATTACAAGGTATTTATCGTATGAATTTCAAAATTAGAAAAATTACACATGGCTGAGAGGTTAGAGCGTTTGTCTCACACTAGTGAGGTCTAGAATTCGAACCCCGGTAAGGACTGTGTTGTTTTTCTGTCGTAAGGTAATTTAGAAAAACTCACCCTGTACATGATGTGGCGACAGCAAGAGCAAGCGGCCTTTATCACACAGTTGTGACATCCTCCCTGCGACTCCTTAACTTTATCACACAGTTGTGACATCCTCCCTGCGACTCCTTAACTTTATCACACAGTTGTGAAATCCTCCCTGCAAATTCCTCAATGGGAAACATGCAGTATTTGACAGTTTTATTTGACATGAGATTGATAGAGTGAAGAATGAATTTTAGAATGAGAAAAATCGCAAGAGATTGATAGCACAAATTTCAGTATTTGAAATATAACAAGAGATTCATAGCGGGAATTGCGAAATTAGAAAATGACAAGAGATTGATAGAAGGAATTTAAGAATTAGCGTACAAATGATTTAGAAAAAGAAAACTTTTTTGAGAAGCCCCGAAGATCACACAATCAACATCTGACCTGGACTCTGAGTCTACATACACTGGGATGTCTGCTGAAACGGAGGGCGGAAAACTTATAGGAAGGTCCCACGTGCTGTGAAGCCAGTTTCTAATCCAGAATCAAGATTTAGAAAACAAACAAAAAATTATTAATATCATTAAGGAGATTAAAACATCATTCATTCAATCAATCAAGTATCATGCCAAGGTGGCGTAGAATATCATGTTTCTCTACAGTTCCCTGTATCTTGTGTTGTTCAGTTCTGTTGGTGACTTTCTCTCGTGCCACAGTGATAACCCATCCAGCAACTTCTCTCTTTGTCTTCCTCTGTTTCTTGTCCTCTTGATCTTTCTTGTGGTCACTATGTAATCACGTTTTTCTCTTCTCATCACATGCCCTAAAAATCATTACTTCTGTTTTTCCTTTTCCTATATTTTATCTTTTTATTTTACTCTAGTAGTTTTCTTGACTCTCCGTGGAATGTTCATCATTATTCAAAAAACAAAAGTTTTGATTTTATTTATAAATGGCGAAAACATGTTCAATACTCAAAACAGTGTATGAAAACATCCAGAAATGTATATAAATCTAGTCATATATCACAAACTGTGTGTAGTATACTCTACCAAAAGATAGCGAAGGGTGAACGAATGTCTGTCTTCCATAATTATCTGACATACATTATAATTATACATCACCGTATCTTATATCTTGAAGCATGGACACACTACCGAATGCTACCAATTAGAATCAGACATATGTCACAAACTGTTTGTAGTATATTCGCCATATGTCACAAACTGTTTGTAGTATATTCGCCATATGTCACACACTTTGATCATATTTAAATTATTTCTAGAACAAATAATTTAATAATTAACTTCGGCATCAAAGTTGGAAAATGTCTTTGGATAGTTCATCTTGGCAGAGGAGAATGTGCTTGTGAGAGTACCCGGAAGAGAATATGGACGTTCGTAGAGAAAATCTGTATCCACACTGTGCCCATTCCTGAAGTTTACCTTTTGCGAAACGTCATACTTTAGACGAGCAACCATTCGAATCTTTGGTACAAATATAATGAGGAGAGCGGATGTAGCACAAGATAAAATTGCAGAACAAATAATAACGTCAGACCACTTCTTGTCCAGAAAAAAGAAAATAAGTAGCCACGCCACCCAAATAAACAGGCAAGTCCATGAACATGATAGTAGTAGTTTTGCTTCGCCCATGTTCTTTTTCTCGTTGCGTACACCGAGTGAGTAGAAACAGCAAATAAGAATGACAAATATTACATAAACATGGTAAACTGAAAAATCTTGACGGCTGAAGTTACAAGAGTACCGATTAACGCCAGAACTGTCTGACAGTGAATGCATAGTTGGCTTGCTACATAACCACCAAGATATACTAACAGCTATTTGGACACCCACAATAAAGACAACAGTTAAAAATTGGTTGACCCATGAAACCTCACCACCTAAACCAATCAGCTTGTAGTTCTGTAGAGTCATAAGCTTGACCAGAATAACAGCAAAACATAGAACAAATGGTATACCGGGTACAAAATACCGGATAGTACAAATTTCAATGCTGGGAGAGAAGAGGAAAGGTAAGACAGTCATAAAGAGAAGAGTGAGAGAAAATAACAGCGTTAAACCCAAGCCAACATAACGCTTGCCCAAAGCTCTCCTGTTAACCTTAAACACAACATAAGCGGCGAAGGTAAGAGACACCAAGGCGCCAAGTCCAGCGATGACTAGGACAATAATTGCCCATAGGTCATCAATAAATTCAGATCGAATTCTTGTGTATATATAAGACATTCCTTCAGGGTGGCTACCGTTGTCGGATCGTGCATCAAGACGGTGACAGTCTGCCATACAGTCTACACGTGGTATCTGGTTTAATTCCAAACCCTGTTCTGTGTACAGTTGAATCTTGGTTATATTTAGTGTCAAAGACGATTTGAAATAAGAACCGACCTGAAAATAAATTTAAAAATATACATTAATTAGCGTATGTCTGAGCAACATAGAAATACATTTGTGTATGCGAAGAGTAGATATGAGTTGATTACATTAGTGCATGCCGTACACATCAAGTGATATTGGAATATATCAAACCGAATTACATTAGTGCATGCCGTACACATCAAGTGATATTGGAATATATCAAACCGAATTACATTAGTGCATGCCGTACACATCAAGTGATATTGGAATATATCAAACCGAATTACATTAGTGCATGCCGTACACATCAAGTGATATTGGAATATATCAAACCGAATTACATTAGTGCATGCCGTACACATCAAGTGATATTGGAATATATCAAACCGAATTGCAGCTACTCATAGTTTCAGTTTAGTGTTGATCTGTCTGTCTGCTTGTTTTTCTGTCTGTCTGTCTTAATGACACTTCGAGTATTCATCGGAGACATGTCATTTCTGCTGTCACTATTTTTCTTTTGTCTTGTGCTGTCATTGTTCAGGTTTGGCAATGGTAGCACAGTGATGAGATAATAATAATCTTGTATAATGCAACTTTAGTGTCTATGTTTACATTTTTGTTCTTGAAAATACGTGTCATCTGTCCTAGCATCTGGTATGTTTTGTTGCATCTATTTTGTATCTCTTTACTGTTTTCTTCACCCGATATAACGCTTCCTAAGTAAGTGAACTGGTATCCGTTTACGGTGTTTATTATCCATGGAGAGAGTGATATTTCTTTCTTACTTTGCTAATTAGATTAATATCCCCGGATTATATTATTGATTATATTAAAGCTGTAGCTATAAAACATGATGGAGAAGTCGTGCTTTGTTCAGCACTACCTTGGAAGAATATTGTATTAAGTTAATTTTTTTCTGTATATCCACACAATTTTCTTATTTCCTTCCAAACTGTGTAGATAAATAACATAATTTAAAAACCAAACATAATTTTTAATGAAATTTATTTTATCGAAACAATATAGGCCTACCTGTATAGCTCCATCTTTCTGATAATTGAAGATCGGCAACGCTGAAACTGACTGTCCTTCAAATGTATAGTTAAGTTTCTGCCCTTTAAATTGGAATCTATCGTCAGAAAGAAATGACAAGCGTTTATTTGCAATGTCTTGCTGGAACTGGTAGCAGATGCCAGACTTTTCAGGGCACTTCTCTACGTATACGTCATGGAAGGCGTGCAAGATGGTATCAACAGTTTTTATGATGTCGTAAACAGATGCCGGTGTTATTTGTGTGTCAACGAATGGGGCTATAACAGGACATTCAATTTCGGCATCCAAGTCGCGGATAATGTCCGTAGAGAAATAGCACGAGAACCGGAACCTCCACAAATCTTTAAACCAGGATGACATATTCGTTGGTGAACTGCTGCCAAATGTTAAATTTTGCAAGAATAAGTTCAACTGTTCATTTGGTTTTATGTCTATAACGATGGATCCGAGTGGAAAATAATCAGTAAGGTTCAGAAATTCTCCATACACCGTATGGAAACTAGGAATAATCCAAAAGTATGCATTTTTATTCGTATCTAACGATTTAAATAAAACTTGTGACGCATCATCGCTGGAGAGAAGTATAATAGGACTACCACGATATTGTTCAATTTGAGCGATGGTTCTCAAGATATTGACTTTATCAAATGTCAGCGCTTCAAGTATACATAAGCTGCCTCGCTGGGCAATTTCTATGAATACTTTCATTTTTTCCTCATATTCAACACTTTTTTCTGAAAAAATTATAATTTTATTCCATCTTAAATGCATCAAAATTTCAACCATGATGTCAGAAAGATTTTCGTTTTCAGAAACTGTTCTGTAAAATATGGACGGATAGTGATCGCTAGTCACAAGAATGAAATTTCCTAGTTCTGATACTTCTAAAGCACTACTCATGTAATATGTGTTGTTATCACCTAATTCTGTAATGTAGGCAATATTTTTCATTGGATTCCCAAATCTTTTTGATATAATATTGTCATGATTAATTAAACCGTCTTCATGTCCTGTTATAGAACTCCCAAAGTTCAAAGTACATATTTGGAAGTTTCTAAGAAATGTCAAAGTTTTCATGGAATTAGAGCAGGAATCCAAGACCAAACCGCCAACATTAACACCAGGCAGAAGTTCTGGGTATCTAATTTTGATGCTTTCAATCGCAAACATAAAAGCTTGTATTTCTAACAGTTTGCCAGTATCGTTTTGGATGAGACTACACGTGAATGGGTCTACTCCAGATTTGTAAAGTGGAAATAATCCAGTTAAATGTATATCGCCATCAAAGTACAAACTGGCATGTTGAGATGTATGTTTAACGTTACATACGTAACAGGCAGGACACCAGCTCTTGCAGACGTTATACGATGGACCATCAAATGATGCTGTCTGTATACGACGGCCATCCACGACAGCAACCTGTAGAGAAGATAGACAGAAGGTAAATATCACCATCTCTGGTGATCAATAAGACATGAAAATGAAACTGTCAACATGTAGTATTTGTTTTGGGTTGAGGGAGGCTGATATCTAGGACGCTGGCTTATGTTGGAAGTTATGCAAATGGAATGATGATCATCATCATCAGGTGCCATGCCGGGTGGCGTAGGCGGTCATAGCTCTCCACAGCTCTCTGTCCACAGTATTATGTATCAAAGTCGTTGTTGTTTCTTTGCCGTGCGAGGTTGTCAAACTGTCTAATATTTTCTCACGTTGTCGCCTTCTGTCTCTGGTGCCTTCAATCTTGCCTGTTGTGATAATGTTCTCTAAACCTGCCTGTCTTATGAAGTGGCCAAAAAAAAGGAAGATTGCCTTTTGCTTATATTCTTGATTAAGGTCCGTTTCGCATTTAACTCTTTTAACACCTCTAAATTAGTTTTTCTGGCAGTCCATGGTATTCTCGGCATTCTTCTGTAGAACCACATCTCTGTTGCCTCCAATCTCCCACTTTCCAGTTTGTTTATTGTCCAAGACTCGCATCCATATGTTAGTATATGGGTTATATAGCACTGCAGAACTCTCTTTCTCACCTCTAATGACAAGGTCATATTACACAATATATTTTTCTGAATGTTGTTTTTGCCTGTCCTATTCTGCATCTTATTTCTGTTGAACTTCTGAATGATACATTCTCCTAACAAAAAGGTGGAAGGGACTATTAAAAGTTGGTTAGTATTATATTTTTATCTCCTGTATTAATTGGAATAACACCATTCAACCATAAACCCATTACAAGGATCGTAGGGGCAATATATTAGATACATTAACGTACACTCCTCCAGCAACTTCTATCTTCAGTGATCGCACGTGTTACAATCCGAACCTGGACGTGCATCTCAAGGTGTGAACAACAGGGCAAATGTCTTCTATCCACGTATATTACAATCTGGAACTGGACATGTATATCAGGGTTCGAACAATAGGTCGAATGTCTTCTTTCCATTAATGTCGCATAAGACGCGACTAAGGAGAGTTGCTGTTGTCATCCTGTCATCTGTGAAAAAATCATTATTGTTACATTTTGTCTCCATATATTTATTTCCTCCTCTATTAAATTATTCACATGATGATGATGAAAAGATTCAGAACATTGGAAGTGCACTTTGCATATCTGTCCTTGTGTGACAAATTTTACATATCTGTCCTTGTGTGACAAACTTTACATATCTGTCCTTGTGTGACAAACTTTACATAATCTGTCCTTGTGTGACAAACTTTACATAATCTGTCCTTGTGTGACAAACTTTACATATCTGTCCTTGTGTGACAAACTTTACATATCTGTCCTTGTGTGACAAACTTTACATATCTGTCCTTGTGTGACAAACTCCTTGGTTGCGGGGAAACCTACATTGTATAAACATATAATCAAATTCATAATTCTTCGAGGTCGCAGTGAATACATTCTGGAAACATCTCTGAAAAAATCCCGCTATGACTTTCTGTTCTCTCCCTGTTTTTCCTTGTTTGTGTGAGGAGATTCTTCTGTCTTTAATATTACCAATCCAAACGTCCATGTTACCAATCTTCTTCTCCCACCCTCAACTGTCAATATACTCATATTAAACAATGTTGACATTTACTGCTTGAAAGTATGAAAGTGTAAATACGAGGATATAAGCAAGAGTGGTACCAATATTTATAAACAAACAATGCTTGCAATTAGACACGGACGATGTTTCGACTTATAATTATGTTCATTTATCTTCACATTCCTTGTATTGTCCCAGCACTCGCATTTCCAGAGTTATTTCCTGACATTTGAGATTTATCTCTTTAGTACCGTAAGAAAATAGAAACAAAGTATATACTACCAAGAAATTCTCTAATCTAGGGGATCTGAATAAAATGTTTAAATCTACCTGTTGCTGAGATGTGATGATTGACTAAATCCATCTATTGCCGCGATAACTCACCACATCTGCCTACTGCTGAGATGTGACGACTGACTAAATCCATCTATTGCCGCAATGACTCACCAAATCTACCTACTGCTGAGATATTATGACTGACTAAATCCATCTATTGCTGCGATGACTCACCAAATCTACCTACTGCTGAGATATTATGACTGACTAAATCCATCTATTGCCGCGATGACTCACCAAATCTACCTACTGCTGAGATATTATGACTGACTAAATCCATCTATTGCCGCGATGACTCACCAAATCTACCTACTGCTGAGATATTATGAATGACTAAATCTATATATTGCCGCGATAACTCACCAAATCTACCTACTGCTGAGATGTGATAATCAAATCAGTGAAGAAGTTGACATGTTAATACATAAAGAGGAATATTATTTTTTTTAATATCGTTATTATGTGACAACTTTACACAATTATGTGACAACATTTACAAAATTATGTGACAACATTTACAGTTACCCATGCAAAAACGTAAACAAACAGGAACACGTTAGTTTAAAGGCTCAAACAAGACATTCATTGATAGACAGACTTAAACACAAACAAGACATTCATTGATAGACAGACTTAAACACAAACAAGACATTCATTGATAGACAGACTTAAACACAAGCAAGACAATCATTGATAGACAGACTTACTTCTTTCTCGTAGCTTGTATTTGTATACACAGCTGTCATAACCATGCCTGTAGACATCAAACTGCTCCATTTCCTATCACTTTTATCATTCTCTAGAAAAGTCATAAACTCTTCTGTGCTTTTAAGTACAAGTGCGAGGCTGGGAAATGTCTCAAAAGTTGTGTTGGAGATATTGTGGAAGTCTTTCTTCCATGGAGTTTGCATCGAAAGCAGTGTATCGTGGACTGAAGACAAATTATCTTGAAATGTATGCTTCACTTTTGGTCTGTATCTAATGATGATGTCCACGAAAGACGAGACAACAAACTTGTCGTGAATATGTCCATTCCACGGAGATAGAATCAACGATACTTTAGTAGATCTCGTCTCCGCAAATTGTCTGGTGTGTAACAAAAACATTTCTGTATCTTCTATATTTGTAAGAAGAAAGTAAACCGGGGTTTTTTCCATGAATGTGATTGTTTTGTTGAGATCAGAATTTCTTAAAGTGGCATCAGAATGAATAACAATTTCATTAACAAAACAAAACGACTTGGAAAGTGGTGAAGCGTGTAGAAGTTTTAACATTGTTTGGAATGGTTCCTGATCAGTTACAATAACATTTATTACAGTCCAACCAATTTTTGCAAGAGATATTAGAACATTTTCTATAAATCTTTGTTGTAAATCTGCGACCGTTGAATATCCCCAATCTTGGACAGAAAGCAGCACTTGATCACTTTTGACAGAAGGAAGATCAAAATCATTCATGACATTCACGTACCCAACAATTGATGAGTGAGTAAAGTATCTCGGAACTTGAATATTACCGACTTCTTCTTGAAAATAAAATGCACACGTTTCAAGAGAATGAATAATACTGATAACTTCTTTCGAAGAACTACAGCTGTCAAATACAACGCCCATTACACGAGATCTGTTCGACAATGAAATGTGGGATCTTATCGTTTCCAAGAAATGCATTGCTGAGAAATAACCTTTTAGATTCGGCTGATCACAGAAACCATGATCTGTTGATTGATGAATTGGAAAAAATCCGATAACAAATACATCCCCATGTCCCGATGTCATCAATTTTCTGTCTGACATTTTTGTAGGGAAGCACGTGGAACATTTGTGACATAAATGTCCGCAGTCCATGTTCATGTAAACAAGAGGTAACATCGCAGGAATGCTCAAATTGTAAGAACTTTGATTCATATTTATAAAGCTTAAATTGGAGCTGTTGTTACTTTTACTCCAGTATTCCAGTTTATATATGTTATTCATTGGGTAGAACAACTTGTTGCTCTCATTCAGCGATGAATGCTTGTTCTTTGAGAGCAGACATTCTAGGGAAACATCCGAAATGTTACAACTAGTTGAGTCTAATAAAGAATCAGATAAACTCAATAGAAATGACACACTGGTCAAAAAGTTTTCAAGATATGATTGAATACCAAATGATAAAACGTCTAGTGTACTTAAACTTAAACAAAATTTTTGAAATGTAATGTTGGCCTCATAGTCTGTGTCATTATAAACAAATGTAGAATTACAAGAACGATTAATGGCGTCCAATAAAGTTGACCATTTAGTGTTCATTGAATGCAGGTAGAAGACGGACTGGTCACTATTATTTGTTAAGTCTTCTAGTTGTAAAGATATGTTAGATTTCTCAATGATTACAAAAATCGTATGTTTATCATGCACTGAAGAGAGGTCAATCTTGCTGTCTGGTTGAAATAGCACAACGGGTAAATCTTTACTAAAGTAGGCAGGGAGAATACAGACTCCCTTTTCAAATGCTAGACGTTTGAATAAATTTGTCCAAATAAACGGTTTTCCGGTTTCTGAAATTCTTTCTGGAATAGTCATAGCAGTCCAGTTGTAAATTGATGCCGCAAGCAAGACATTCTGGGGAAAAATAAATTTTAAATATATATATATATATATATAACAAATACATCACTATCATTCCATACGAGGGTCACAAACATAAACAATCACATATTCACATCGACACACCATGGCCATCTACAGTATTAGAACTATTGGCATATAGAAAAGCCATTCTTATTAATAACTCATTTGACAATTGCCGTGATTTTAATTGGCTGTCACGCAAAGTATAATCATAGTCACCAATGAAAACCACAGTAATAATAAAATGCGTCATTAACAAGACTTGATTTCCGATTTGCCAAAAGGTCGTATATAGTAGATGGTCAGTGACAGACACTCGGAAATATACACTTTATCAAACACTCTCTGTCTCCTAAGTATATTCATTGGTCAGTCCAGAGTCTCGTGTTTGACACGTTATGAGGGGTCCTTTATATCGTGTTTCAGCGGATATGAATGAGTGAGCTATTCTATCTAAGATATTCTATCGATTTCTGTAAATGTCATACGTCGGTAATATCTACTCGAGACCTTCTACAATATAAGTTCTGATGGTTAATTGAAAATCCAACATTCTTTATGGCTCATTTGACTACCAGATTTGACCAGAAATGGTGCTCAACTAGAAGAGGGACACAATTCTGGGTAGTTACGTGCATCATAAGGTTGGCTGAAAGTTTAGACATTTTTGTGTTAGTCTCCAACTCAGAAATACATATAGTGATATTAACAGTGCAGTTGTGATACATATAGGGATATTAACAGTGCAGTTGTGATACATATAGGGATATTAACAGTGCAGTTGTGATACATATAGTGATATTAACAGTGCAGTTGTGATACATATAGTGATATTAACAGTGCAGTTGTGATACATATAGTGATATTAACAGTGCAGTTGTGATACATATAGGGATATTAACAGTGCAGTTGTGATACATATAGGGATATTAACAGTGCAGTTGTGATACATATAGGGATATTAACAGTGCAGTTGTGATACATATAGGGATATTAACAGTGCAGTTGTGATACATATAGTGATATTAACAGTGCAGTTGTGATACATATAGGGATATTAACAGTGCAGTTGTGATACATATAGGGATATTAACAGTGCAGTTGTGATACATATAGGGATATTAACAGTGCAGTTGTGATACATATAGTGATATTAACAGTGCAGTTGTGATACATATAGTGATATTAACAGTGCAGTTGTGATACATATAGGGATATTAACAGTGCAGTTGTGATACATATAGGGATATTAACAGTGCAGTTGTGATACATATAGTGATATTAACAGTGCAGTTGTGATACATATAGTGATATTAACAGTGCAGTTGTGATACATATAGGGATATTAACAGTGCAGTTGTGATACATATAGGGATATTAACAGTGCAGTTGTGATACATATAGGGATATTAACAGTGCAGTTGTGATACATATAGTGATATTAACAGTGCAGTTGTGATACATATAGTGATATTAACAGTGCAGTTGTGATACATATAGGGATATTAACAGTGCAGTTGTGATACATATAGTGATATTAACAGTGCAGTTGTGATACATATAGTGATATTAACAGTGCAGTTGTGATACATATAGGGATATTAACAGTACAGTTGTGATACATATAGGGATATTAACAGTGCAGTTGTGATACATATAGTGATATTAACAGTGCAGTTGTGATACATATAGTGATATTAACAGTGCAGTTGTGATACATATAGGGATATTAACAGTGCAGTTGTGATACATATAGGGATATTAACAGTGCAGTTGTGATACATATAGGGATATTAACAGTGCAGTTGTGATACATATAGTGATATTAACAGTGCAGTTGTGATACATATAGTGATATTAACAGTGCAGTTGTGATACATATAGGGATATTAACAGTGCAGTTGTGATACATATAGTGATATTAACAGTGCAGTTGTGATACATATAGTGATATTAACAGTGCAGTTGTGATACATATAGTGATATTAACAGTGCATATGTGATACATATAGTGATATTAACAGTGCAGTTGTGATACATATAGGGATATTAACAGTGCAGTTGTGATACATATAGGGATATTAACAGTGCAGTTGTGATACATATAGGGATATTAACAGTGCAGTTGTGATACATATAGTGATATTAACAGTGCAGTTGTGATACATATAGTGATATTAACAGTGCAGTTGTGATACATATAGGGATATTAACAGTGCAGTTGTGATACATATAGTGATATTAACAGTGCAGTTGTGATACATATAGTGATATTAACAGTGCAGTTGTGATACATATAGTGATATTAACAGTGCATATGTGATACATATAGTGATATTAACAGTGCATATGTGATACATATTCATTTTTTCACTAGTGATATATATCTATCTATATATATGTCTGTTCTTTCTGGCCTATCTCACTACCTATCTAATCTATCCATCCATGCTTCCATCGATCCATCCATCTATCTATCTATCTACCCATAGTAAAGCAAAATGAGTTAAACAAGTTACTGAAAACACTTACCTTGCCTATGAATAAAAATATATAAAAAAGTATATATAAAAAAACATACAATAAAACTACAGAGGACAATTCGACAATTAGTTTTATTGTATGTTTTTTTATATATACTTTTTATATATTTTTATTCATAGGCAAGGTGTTTTCAGTAACCTGTTTAACTCTTTTTGCTTGACTATTTGTTCATTCGGTTACTGCGGCACCCTCCACTTTGTCGGACACCCTCCAACCATTTGGTTATTTATATTTATCTATCTACCCCTTGGTCATCCTTTTATGCCGTGAAGGGTGGAATGGAGATGATTGTATTATGTGCTTCATAAATGCTTGTTTCTGTTGTTTTCTTTATTCCTGCAATCCATCTTTTGCAATGCATGTCTCTTTCTCTGTTTAAGTTTTGACTGAGTAGAACTGATTTTTTTTTAGGAGTGCTGTAGTCGTAATCTTGAGACATATGCAAACCACTTAATTTGTTGTCTTCCACTGTCACTTTAAGAATGAAGTGGGTCACAGAACACCCCCATATTTCTCCGCGACAACAGGTGATTTTTAAACAGCTGATGACATGTAAAAACAATACTTTTAAAACATTTAAAAATTATTAAAAACAATATTTAATCATTATTTATTAAATATTTGAAAGCAAATGTTAAAAACAGTATTATTGGGCACTTAACAATCGATTATAATGCGTTAAGCGTCCAACAACCAATCAGAAGCAGTGACCCACTTCATTCTTAGAGTGAACAGGGTATAGGAGTTTTATTAATTAGTCTTCTGAGATTTTCGATTCTGATTCTTCCTCTTAATGTTACTCCAAAAATTCTGCGTAGGCATGACATTTCTATCGTCAGATGTTTTCTTTTATCTTTTGATGTCAGTGTACACGTTTGACATTGACAACACAGTGGTGAAATGATAATCTAGTGATGTAGTTGGCTGATTTCAGACGGCGTGAAGAATGATGCTAGACACAATAGACTAGAATAAATAATTTATAAACATGACATAACCCTGACCTCCAATTGCCACTAAGAATAAATAATTTATAACCATGACATAACCCTGACCTCCAGTTGCCAGTAAGATGGATGTGGAACTATATAATGGTACGGTCCTGATGAATTTCTGATGACAATGTCTGCTGATACCATTTCTATGATCGGTATCTTCAAGTGACGAAGTACTCCAACAATCGTATCAGCTGTTTTTCCTTGCGTGACCGTGATTACACCTGCATAAATAATATCAAAAATAAATCTACAAACAATTTTTAGAACAAAACAACATTTGACATTTATTAAAATTAATCTCAAGTAAGTGCTAATCAATAATAGGCATAGAAAATCCTAGATTGAGAACATCTAGGAATGGTCTGGGTGTGATTTTTCTATACTCCACGGAATGTCTGAGGATAGAGTTGTTTGCAGAACTTTTTTTATACCGATGCCTCCAGTCTGGTACCCCTAAGACGTTAAAGAATTATGGGTCTTATTATACTATTATTATTATTATTATTACTATTATCATTATTACTATTATTATTATTATTATTATTACTCTTATTATATATATATATATATTCCAAGATTGTGGTGATTTATCTGAAATATAAATTCTAATATATTACAATTGACTTCCGCGTTTGTGTAATGGTTACAGATGTGGTGTGATAACTAGATTATCTTCAATCTACGTAAACTACTTCACACGATAAGCGGTATCATCTAATTGTGTAATTAGTTCAGATCCTGCAAGTTAGCTTGATGTAGTGTGAAGAACGCGCCCCGAAGCATCCGACAGCAGCATGACATTTTGGGTTACTTTTAACGTCCTAGTGAATGAAGTATTCATGACTATATCTCATACCCTTTCTCGCCTCTATCGACATGCATGTCAAATCACAGTTTTAATATTTGTTTCAGCCCGTCAATACACAGGGAATGATTACTGGAATAATATAGCTGGATGCGTTCGATGAATCAAGAATTGATCCTTGATGAATTGATTATCATTGATCTATTGATTGTGTACTAAAATACATGAAGAACTTACATGTAAACAAATATAATCTATACTTCTATATTATTACATGTAAACAAATATAATCTATACTTCTATATTATTACATGTAAACAAATATAATCTATGCTTCTATATTATTACATGTAAACAAATATAATCTATACTTCTATATTATTACATGTAAACAAATATAATCTATACTTCTATATTATTACATGTAAACAAATATAATCTATACTTCTATATTATTACATGTAAACAAATATAATCTATACTTCTATATTATTACATGTAAACAAATATAATCGTTACTTCTATATTATTCAAAATAGAACTATGTGCCAAGTAATTCTATTTTGGATATTCTGCACACAGACGATGGTGCATTGATATCTCAGATTGTTAGAACATGTCTCTTGCTGTGGCTGGTCAACTCGCCCAGAATTACGGAGTGTTCAGAGAATCCATAATGAAGACCACGTTCTGGAAAGAATGTGTCACATGATGATGATGATCTATACTTCCCAGAACAATAATGGCGTGGGTCAAAGGGCATGAGCCCGTGAACTGCTGGATCTAGCAACTAGTTATCTATTTATTGTTATTATCGCGTGTTTCGTTTAGCGTTTATGGGGGGGGGGGGTTGAAGTTGCCTATCTTTGGCCATTTAAGTCACATTGGGCATGGTCATTCCGTGTCTCTTTAAGGTTTCTGTGATTGCTTCCATCCATCTAGTTTTTTTGTCTTCTTCGTGTCTTGTAACCCGATCTTCTGCTCTAATGTGTAATATGCTGTACTTCTGCAGACTCATAGTTTCCATTTTCATACATTGTCTTTTCTCTGCTTATGCTGTAAGGCGTTGCAGGATTGATTTACCATCATTTTCGGGTTATTGCTCATTTGGTCACTTGATATGCAGTATAATTGTGACGTCTCAGAATGTTTGTAGCTCTTTAAATCCACCATCTTCTTGGTCTTCCTCTGTATCTTGTTGTTTCTATTTTCATATTGTATGCTCTTGCCGCTGGCAAATAAGGTTTCATTATCCTTAAGGGGCTGAACCATTTCAGTCTCTGTTTTTCAATATATTTGACCACACACGTTGTTCCAACAATTCTTGTAATCTATTCTTTCCTCAAATGATCTCTTCTTGTTCTGTTTGTTGCGTTGTTGTTGTTGTTTTTTTTGTTAGTGTCCATGTCTGACATTGATAACACAATGTTGGTATAAAGATTGAATTTATGATTTGTCTTTTGATTACCATTGGAATTGATGTATGTTTTCAAAAGTTGTGTAAGTTCATAATTTACATAGCTGGCTTTTTTAAATTCTTGTTTGCAGCTCTCTTTCTATTCTTCCGTTGACTGTAAAATGCTCAGAAGATGTGTAAATTTCTTCACTTGTAAGTAATACTTTTTATTTGTATTGTATAGGGTTGAAAATGTATCACATATTCATAAGGTGACGAAACCAAGTTTGCTGTCTCTCATTGTAGTCTTGGCTTTGCTGTCTCTCATTGTAGTCTTGGCTTTGCTGTCTCTCATTGTAGTCTTGGCTTTGCTGTCTCTCATTGTAATCTTGGCTTTGCTGTCTCTCATTGTAGTCTTGGCTTTACTGTCTCTCATTGTAGTCTTGGTTTTGCTGTCTCTCATTGTAATCTTGGCTTTGCTGTCTCTCATTGTAATCTTGGCTTTGCTGTCTCTCATTGTAGTCTTGGCTTTGCTGTCTCTCATTGTAGTCTTGGCTGAAGACGTTTTCTATTTATTTCCTGATATCTTCATTTCTCCGTCGGTCTCTTCTCGTGAAATTTATAACTTTCTTCAAACATTTCATTTCACATGTTGTAATCTCTTTCGCCAAGTGTCTTTGTCATGGGCCGTGTTTGACATTAATAACACAGAGATGATATAAAAAAATAATTATGTTTATTGTGGTTGTATCGTCATGCAGATTGTTGGATGTTTGAGTATTGGTAACACTTGTTAGGTCACATCATTAGCTTTCTGATATTGTGTTTCAATCTCTCCATCGAGTTTGTCATCGTCTGCAAGAAGCTTTCTAAATATTTGAACTCCTCGACTTGTTTTGTACCATTGACAGATACATTTAACTGGCCTGGTGTTCTACCTTAACTTCATAGTCTCTGTTTTAGATGTGTTTTATGTGTTTTATATGTGTTTTAGATGTGTTTTAGATATGTTTAGTTTCAATGATGTTCGCGAGTTGTATGCAGCAGGCTTTTAAAAAAAATCAACAACAACATAAATAGTAGCAACTTGGATTCTATAAAATAAACAAACTCAAGAATGATTTTATTTTTGCTGCTGCTCTGACCTGTGATTGTTTTCTCTTTCATAATGTCAATGATGTTCTGAAGAATAATGTCAGGAGTGTCATCACATCTTGCCTCGATTAGGATCAAAACTGCACATGAAACAATGCAGTCATTAATTCATTAAACGGACACAGCAAGTAGCTAATTGGTAAATTGTCTATTAGCAAAACATACCTCATTATGTTTGTACAGATAATATAAAAACTATTGGGTTGACAAATGAACTGAGGATAAGAAAGTCACAGGACAGTTTACAATACATAAAAAGATAATATATAAATTATCAGTAATGCCAAATACAGACTATCATGGCAATGGGTAGAACACAGGAAACGAAAACTGTGATGACTTTTAAGTCGAAACGTTGATGATATTGTCCCGTGTTCTAATTCAATAAAACATAATTTACGCATTAGAGATGTGGATATATACAAGAAAAGGTACAACTTCAAGGAATGAGAAAAAACAAACAGGCTCCTACTGTGCATGAAAATAAACTATTAAAGAAAATAAAAATAAAATAAATACAACATTTTGAACATATTAAAAGACAAGTCACCTTGTAGAAGACCTTGCTTTGGAGTAGAGTTGAGAAGTGGCGAACAACACGTAGAATGGCGTACAAATGGAAGAGAAACATCATGAGAGATATGATATAGTCGGTTAGATTGCACAAACAAGGCAAGTGATAGAGGTCCTGTGCAGACAACCTTAATTGCAGAGACGGCACTTGATGATGATGATGATGCAGTCACTTAATTCAATCTTCCATCTTCCTTCAGAATAGACGACATTTAGTACATTGGAAGCAAATAACAAAATGGGGTAAAACTTCTGCTTAACGACTTTCCCCTATCTTGGCTACAGTGGCTAGGAGCAGTGCATAGGTTGAAACCTGCCTTCCTGGAGGGGTGATAGCTATTCTCTGGCTCTGTCACAGGGTGGGCCGAAAATCCACAGACTTCCCAGAAATATAATGTCATTTAATGGCATTAGGTCAAAGGGCATGACCCCGTGGACCGCTTGATCAGCAACCAACCATCAAGAAAACTGAACTTGCTGTGTTGACATGTCAAACTGCGAACTAGAAGAATAAGATAGAAAATCCCCTTCTCCCACCGTTTTTGTAAAATTGTATCTACGCCCCTGATAGTAGAAAACAGGAAATTGTGACATTGTGAAAAACATATCACAGAAATAGTTGCCAATAGTGCACGTAAAAATAACATTGTGTAGACAACTACAATTGAAAAAGTTGACATTGGATATAAGGAAGCAGTCGCACAGAATTGGAACATTGGGTTGTAGAGATATCTTATTGCCACCGCTAACAGATATCTTAGCACATGATGATGATGAAGATAAAGAACAAAAATAATATAAAAAATGGATGTGGACATGCATAATGGACATTTCACTGGGAAAGAAGAAGTGGCAATTGAACAAGAAACATTTTAAAAACGTAAAAGTTATCGCGGAAATGAAAGCAAATTTAAAAAAATGTAATTTGTGATCAGTAAGAGATAGAATATAATAAAGAAAAACATTTCTGGGAAGAAAAAAAACCATAAAACTTCTAATTATGTTCATGCAAGCGGCTCGTGCGCGGCCTCTGTGCTCACGAGCACATATTGAACCTGTCGTCAAGTGCTCAGTCATTAGACAAAATACGGAAGATCAGAATATTTTCAAACAGTGTTGCCAACTCGTTTCGTTAAATATTAAAAATCATTACATTTTTTTGTGTGGAGGGGGGGGGGGAACACTAAAGAAATGCAATAACCATTTTCAATAAATAAATATTGCAATATTCACATCATAGCTGAATAGTATCCGTTAATATTATAAATACGTATATTTCATATCTGCAGAATCTTGGTCAGAAAAAAATATTCCTCAGTTTAAGTCGTTATTTCCTGTTGTATTTTTTTACTAATAATGAACCATAAAATATTTGAGAAAAAAACAACTAACCTCGGAAGTTGTCACTACGGGACTAGCTGAAGCACAAGATTTATTATTACTTATTGTCACAATAACACAAATTTAGTTACTTTAATATAACCAAACGGCGCTCATGCCCTCGGTTGCAAAGAATCATACCTCAGTTACTTTGATATAACGGCACTCAAGCCCTCGGTTGCAAAGAAGCATACCTCAGCCTGGGGTACTTTTTATTATTTTAAAGACTGCAATATGTGCCCTGTGATCTAATTTTGGAAATTATGTTGTGTTTCTTCATATTAAACACAACTTAAATAAATGATAATTTACCGTATCTTTTAATTCTATATTTAATAGTCAAATAGCTTTCAATCGGTTTCAAAAGCTCAATCTATTCCATAATTTTGATTGTTCAACTCCCATGTGACTAAATGCATTCCACATTCATTTTTACGGTTAAAACAAGCATATTTATAATTACACCTTGAATATTTCGGAAAGGTGGGTCACTAGTAGTATACCTGTATGACACACCTTCAGCTCACTGTTTAATTGTGTCATATACCTGTGTGCACTGCATATGTATATAGTTTGTTTTCATTATAAACAAATACGGTCGAGATTCATCACATAGTTGAGCAAATTTCAATTACAAGGCAATTTAGCCGTAGTCATGCATGTCCGCGTACACTGGATTATAGCATTTCAACAATAGGCCTATATGGAATAAGTGTTTTTATCAACAGCTCCAAATGAAAGATTCAGGTACAATATAAGTAGACGCTACCACATGTTTAGTTATTTCCTTTAAATTTCGTTTGTAAATTTCGTGTTCATCACTTAATAATTAAAATATTTATTTATTTAGGGTTGGGTTAGAGTTAGTTATGTAAAACACAATTATCCTAACCCAAATCCTAAAATAAAGTAATATTTAATTTATTAAATGCTGAACATAAATGTAAAAACACAGACTAAGGAAATAGCTCAACCATGTGGTGGTGTCTACTTGTACTGTACCAAAGTTCATGCCATGTCCATTAATTTTTTCAGTAAACTTGACCTCTCTAATTGCCTCTTACTACATTGATCGTTACTGTAGAATAACAAATATGTTACTATCGTTTATTATTATTTTGGACTATTATAGCATACACGTAGCTATTGTCTATCCCCAAGTGGATATTGGTCAGAATATCCACACTTGCCGTTAGACGTAGAGGTGGTGATCTTGCGCTTTAGCTGCCTATCCAAGCCCAGATTTGTCGTCTTGGCTGAGTATAAATCCTTATTTGTTCATTGTTGACTTTATATTATCTAGCCATCTTCTTCTAGATCATCCTCTGGCCTTGTATCCAGATATGCACATGTTATATGCTCTTGTTGGTAGTTGGCTATGGTTCATTCGCATAATGTATATAAACCATTTTAATTGCTGTTTCTCGATGTATTCTGTGCATGTTCTTATACCAATATCGTCTCCTGATTTCGTCATTTTTTATTATGTCTAGTTTAGTCACTCTTGCGGCTTTTCTACGATTTACAGAAGAAAGTCGAAAAATCTCGAATCACTTGGATATTAATTTATGAAATACAGAAAAAAATTCCTCGTGTTAATTATTAAATAATAATTACAAAAAAGTGATGCAATGATGAGTAAACAAAAGGACTTCTGTTGAAATAATATGCACAGCTAAACATTTTTGTATTCAAAATGCGCCAACAGCATTAAAAAACCTGGGGGAAACCCATAAACAGCATCAAAAATTTACGAGAAACACTAAAATAGCGCACAAGTTGTGTTTACAAAATTTCGGCGCTAAGTAACTTTAGAAAGCACTTGATTTAGTGCGCATGGAATTAAAGTGGCAACGCTGATTTCAAATCAATAATTTCAAATCAGCTTACACGCTTCTGTCAACGGTGGAGAAAAAGGGAAGATAAATGAACACTATTCCGTGTCCTTAATTACTAATATGTTTTTATGCGTGAACACCCTTCAGCTGAAATATTCTCATCAAACTGGACGTTCGTCCATCCGTCACTGCCACAACTCTCTCTCTCTCTCTCTCTCTCTCTCTCTCTCTCTATCATCTATCGCATCTCTGATTTTTGTTTCAATGTTCCCATATGCCTCTCTCCGCCAATGTGGTAACTGGGGCTTGCACTTCTAATTCTAGATGCAAAGAATGCAGCCACTCGTCTTTCCAGACATGTCGTTGGAGGCAATTACAGGACTATTGGCCAAGATTAAGGACTGCGATTAAGATTATGAGCCAAGGGAAGAAATTATCATTGTCGCATCTCCGTCTCAATTTTTACTTTTATCTTCTATCAAATAATCCTCATAGATCTTCTTATTCGTCTTCTTCTTCTACGTTCGTTCTCACACTCCTGCAGATTAGCAGGACGTAGTATGGAGAACGGAATGCGTTGTGTCATGGTTTACATCAATGCTGCGATATCTGCGCCTTTCGGCCAGACACATCCGACTTAAGCATGGCTTTGGGTCACTGAGCCAATATTGGATGGGACAGTCAACTCCACCCCATAACCTCCGTTGTCGTCCCTTGTAGCATGCATGAAAAGTTAAACAGTATTGCTATTCTTTGCTCCAAACTCAGGCCTCGGTAACACACGAGACGAGCGGACATTTGTAGGAGAGCGGACATTTCTCATGTGTCCTTCATAGCGTACTGGTCGTACACTGTCCATGTTTTACATTCATAAACAATCAATTGTATCACTGCTGCTCTTGATAGACTGTGAGTTCGGTAGTAGTTGTTATTTCTTTACCCTCCCATATGTTTCTGCATTACTTTCTATAAACGTTTGGGTAAAAGAGCTTGAGCCCATGAATCACTGGACCAGCAACCATCTGCATACGTAACCCTCACTCAAATCATAAAATGAATGCTGAACAACATATAGATTCAATAAATATGTACGTATATTAAGTCAAACTCCTGATAAGGAACACAATATGTTGACTACATTATGTCATCATTCAGAACAAATTGGCCTTCAAGTCAACACTTCCAATGAAGATCAGGAATTTTACTGACTCCAATTTTAATATCACGCTCAACTGTGAAACAATTCAGACAATTCAATTTAGTAGTGTGAATTTAGTAGTGAATTTAGTACTGTGAATTTTGTTAAAGAATTTTTAACCCCACCCCTTCCCATTTAGAAATTGTCCAGATTACGGTCACCAAAAATCTCATGAAAATTGGAAAAAAATTGTATAGGTAAACCCCTTCCTTCTAACTTTACTTAGTACACATCTACGGCCCTGATAGACACACATATACTTAGTACACATCTACGGCCCTGACACATGTACACATATACTTACATGAGCTTGTATTGCGCCGCTCTGCCATCACTGCATTGAGAAGATAGGAGAGCCCCTTTAGTATTTGTTTGCTGTTAATGTTATCGCCATTCTCATCTGCGTCATTAGCACATAACCCAGTGATAAGATCCACACCATCATTAACAACAACTACCACTTCTGTTGCTGATTCTGACTTGGTTAAACTGTTGCCTGCTGCGATAAAAGCAGCCACGTTGAGAATTGTCACGACGACCATCATAACGTTGCGTATTTGTTGTATGTTTCCTGACATGCTAAAACTACGGTACAAGAAACCCATCATCTACATAATGGTTTCACAACTGAAGCGCATTGCTGAATTTCTAGTACTCCAGAACCATGAGCTCTCTTGAGTTTTGGGTTCAAACCACCTGTTGGAACAGAGACATCGTGTACACGTAATGGCGATCTGAAATTCCAAAACCTATAAAATTATCTGCACTCCTTAACAGGAAAACTTGCAAGTAACGAAAGTTTCACGAGTACTTTCTGTTTAATTATTTACCACTACCAAATTGACACGAGTTCTTTTTGTTTAATTATTCAACACTACGAAAGTGTCACGAGTTTTTTTTGTTTAATTATTCAACACTACGAAAGTGTTCCAAGTACTTTGTGTTAATTATTCACCACTACGAAAGTGTCACAAGTACTTTGTGTTTAATTATTCAACACTACGAAAGTGTCACGAGTACTTTTTGTTTAATTATTCAACACTACGAAAGTGTCACGAGTACTTTGTGTTTAATTATTCAACACTACGAAAGTGTCATGAGTACATTTTGTTTAATTATTCAATACTACGAAAGTGTCACGAGTACTTTTTGTTTAATTATTCAACACTACGAAAGTGTTCCAAGTACTTTGTGTTAATTATTCACCACTACGAAAGTGTCACAAGTACTTTGTGTTTAATTATTCAACACTACGAAAGTGTCACGAGTACTTTTTGTTTAATTATTCAACACTACGAAAGTGTCACGAGTACTTTGTGTTTAATTATTCAACACTACGAAAGTGTCATGAGTACATTTTGTTTAATTATTCAACACTACGAAAGTGTCACGAGTACTTTTTGTTTAATTATTCAATACTACGAAAGTGTCACGAGTACTTTTTGTTTAATTATTCAATACTACGAAAGTGTCACAAGTACTTTATGTTTAATTATTCAACACTATGAAACTTTTACGAGAACTGTCTGCTTAATTATTGAACACAAACAATAATCGATTCGTAATGTTTAATACATGTATTATAGAAATTAACAATCGATTCGAAATGTATAATATTTATCTACAATATTAACGATAGAACCGAAAGGTGTAATACTGTGATCTATAGATTAATGATATATCCAAAATGTTTAATATCTGATCTATAAATTAACGATCAATCCGAAATGTTTAATATCTGATCTATAAATTAACGATCAATCCGAAATGTTTAATATCTGATCTATAAATTAACGATCAATCCGAAATGTTTAATATCTGATCTATAAATTAACGATCAATCCGAAATGTTTAATATCTGATCTATAAATTAACGATCAATCCGAAATGTTTAATATCTGATATATAAATTAACGATCAATTCGAAATGTTTAATATCTGATCTATAAATTAACGATCAATTCGAAATGTTTAATATCTGATCTATAAATTAACGATCAATTCGAAATGTTTAATATCTGATCTATAAATTAACGATCAATTCGAAATGTTTAATATCTGATCTATAAATTAACGATCAATTCGAAATGTTTAATATCTGATCTATAAATTAACGATCAATTCGAAATGTTTAATATCTGATCTATAAATTAACGATCAATTCGAAATGTTTAATATCTGATCTATAAATTAACGATCAATTCGAAATGTTTAATATCAAATCTATTGATTAACGAGGAGA
The DNA here is from genome assembly GCA_034231615.1 of Meghimatium bilineatum. Classification (NCBI taxonomy): domain Eukaryota; kingdom Metazoa; phylum Mollusca; class Gastropoda; order Stylommatophora; family Philomycidae; genus Meghimatium; species Meghimatium bilineatum. Next base: position 63,755,691 of record CM067317.1, on the reverse strand, counting down.
CGAAAAAAATGTCCACTTCAAATTAAACAGTGTGATCAAGAAACAATATTCTGCAACTCTTTCATGATTAGAAAAACGTAAATTTGTTCAGTGAATATTTAGAGATTACTCAGAGATTTGTGATCATTGCTGTTAGTTAACCTGACCAGATTTGCGGGATGCCTGTTCGAACAACAAGATCTAAGACCAGCATAATTGATAATTGCTAATACCCTCCTCGATCGACTGTTTGCTTATTAAACATAAGTATATATGTCAATAACTTAAATGCTGATTACTTGAGTGTAAATTGTTGATATCTGTTGTAAAGTGTCTTTTCAATGAAATAGTCACTTGAGAATTTTGTGTGCTTTTGCTAGAAACAATTTTGTAATCTCTCATTCAGTGTAGACAGACCATATTGTCCTGAGATTTGAATCGTTTATAGGTTGTGTCAAACAATAATCTGAAACGAGAGAAAAAGAAACAATTGAGATGTGCACAAACAGAGAAACAAAATAATTGAGATGTGCATAAACAGAGAAACAAAATAATTGAGATGTGCACAAACAGAGAAACAAAATTGATAGCCACTTGTTCTTGATTCTTGATTAGAAACCAACATTACTGCACAAGGAGAATTTCCATATATACTCTACTTGCCATCTCATAAAGCTCAGTGTCCCAGTCAGTTTTTGATTGTGGGTTCTACTGGTCTTTCGGGCAAGGATGCACTTTCTCCCATCTTCCCTGGTCACTCTTATTTCTATCATTCACGCAAACTCAGTTTGAATGTCTTGACAAAATCGCATCTTTTTGGGAGATGCGGTTAGTCAAGTACGGAAAAAGCAGTTTGTTCTAGTTGCAATACGATTTGGTGCCTCTAGAACGGACCTGGTTCAATTCCCGATAATCTAAAGAATTTTTAATTTATCCTCATGCTTCCTACTTGAATTAAATTGTTTAAGCTATTATTTGAAGCAACATTGTGCTGTTTCTATGTTATTTATGTTTTAAAAGACATATTGGCCCTTTTAGTAGCCTACAAATACCGATGTTCTATGTTTGTATTCCTGAGGATAGTTCCATACTTGTACGGGATGTTAGTTGTTGTACATTCATGTTTGTATTCCTGAGGATAGTTCCATACTTGTACGGGATGTTAGTTGTTGTACATTCATGTTTGTATTCCTGAGGATAGTTCCATACTTGTACGGGATGTTAGTTGTTGTACATTCATGTTTGTATTCCTGAGGATAGTTCCATACTTGTACGGGATGTTAGTTGTTGTACATTCATGTTTGTATTCCTGAGGATAGTTCCATACTTGTACGGGATGTTAGTTGTTGTACATTCATGTTTGTATTCCTGAGGATAGTTCCATACTTGTACGGGATGTTAGTTGTTGTACATTCATGTTTGTATTCCTGAGGATAGTTCCATACTTGTACGGGATGTTAGTTGTTGTACATTCATGTTTGTATTCCTGAGGATAGTTCCATACTTGTACGGGATGTTAGTTGTTGTACATTCATGTTTGTATTCCTGAGGATAGTTCCATACTTGTACGGGATGTTAGTTGTTGTACATTCATGTTTGTATTCCTGAGGATAGTTCCATACTTGTACGGGATGTTAGTTGTTGTACATTCATGTTTGTATTCCTGAGGATAGTTCCATACTTGTACGGGATGTTAGTTGTTGTTGTACATTCATGTTTGTATTCCTGAGGATAGTTCAATACTTGTACGGGATGTTAGTTGTTGTTGTTGGACATTCATGTTTGTATTCCTGAGGATAGTTCAATACTTGTACGGGATGTTCGTTGATGTTGGACATTCATGAGGAGACTAACATATTCTTGATTCTTGTATATAAATTTTGGATATGGACAAGAAACGACAGAGGATAACGACTTGTACAAGCCTGTAGTGAGAATAAGAAGAAGACCAAGAAGACGATGGACCAGCGACATTGAAGAATGTATGCACGTGTATGTGGCCAATTGGGCGGATCAAAATCTCTTGCCGGGGACAGAGAGACTTTCAGAGTATCCACGACGGAGATAACGTTCTGGAAAGAATATGTCACTTGATATGTACATTGAGATTAACACGACAATATGCATTACATTCTGTGAACATGAAAATAGGAGATTTATATACATGGAAAAATCTTCCAGACAGACAGAGGAACCAAAGAGATCTCATTATAATAACCAACCGATTTAGTAATAGTATAAACAATGCTATGACAAACTTTGGTGTCGATATCAACTCTGACACAATTCAGAGTTGTACAAAATATATTGAAAGCTTTAAAATAAAGAACATAAATGAAAGCAAAATCAAAGGAAGATACATTTATCAGCATTGAAACAATTAGATATACTGCAAAAATACAGAACAGTTATGAACGTGTAATGATCGAATGTTTAATAGTTATATAGAAATGAAATGTCACTAGTTCTACCAGTCTATAATCCGTCTGAGCATTCTTGTTACTTTATGTGCACTGTGTCTATTTAGACAAAGACAATCAAAGATCAACAATCCTTGTCAGAGTTTACTGTTTGACCGGCATTTTTTCCTACATTCATTTACTTACATTCTGACTGAATTTACACTGACATAACATGATTGCTATTCTCGAGCACTCTGAATTTGTCTTCATATAATTGAAATTATATATTGGAAGTACTTGACAAAATAATGGCATTCCAATCTCTCTAATTTAAAAAAAAATCATTATTGATATACGAGTCTATTTATTTAGGGCAGTGGAAAAGGGGTAAATTTGTCCCATAATAGATAAAAATGATTATTATGGAGTAATGAAGGCGAAATATAATATAAATATAATATCTTATAACAATTGAGACACGTATTATTTAATTATTATTTATAATATTTCTTTCATTGACATGATTACTATTGGGGAGGGGGGGGTGAAATGTCCACGATGACGCCAAACAGTCAGTTTCCAGCGTAAGGTAGACTTCTCCCCCCTTGTACCTCGATGTGGTAATATCGGTACAAACAAATATATTTTAGGGTAATAGATGAAAACGTTCCCCGACCAGAGATTTAGTGGAACGATCCTTCAATCTGTGTATCATCGTTAGAAGGAACCGTGGCGGTTGATCATGCGGTTACAATATTCAAAAACCTCAGTTCTGGAATTTTGGCCCATCGACCCAGTTTAACTTGGAACTTTCTATAGCGTAAAATATAGCACACAATATAGCACACAATAGCATTAAATATAGCATCAAATACATCATCAAATATAACGTAAAATATAGCACTAAATATAGCATCAAATACATCATCAAATATAACGTAAAATATAGCACAAAATATAGCATCAAATAAAGCGTAAAATATGTTATGCCACTGTTTAATTTGACGATCTGACGGTTTATCGCCCACTGTTCCTTTGGACTTTACAGGCCAAAGCGTCACTGAGTGGCAGTCTCCAAGGTGATGGTAAGCATGAATTTGGACTTAGGTCAACTAGTTATACATCGTACTGCTTGCCTCTCGCTTGATCCCAAATTCCTTCAGTTTATATAATACCGATTTGTCCAGTTAATTTTCTTCTTCGCTAAGCGATCCAGTATTCCCTTCAAGATCTAACCATTGTCCACATTCAAAGTTCGCTTGTGTTCTCGTCAGTTAGCTCGGTCATTTCCACGCACTCCAGCATGACGGGAAGAGTAGATCCATACGAGTTTCCGAAGGGCAGCGGTATCTACCGAAAAGTATAAACAAGAACATACTGTAGAGAAATAAATAGATTTACAGATAGATGGCAGTTTTACAGTTTATGCATATGTAGTCATTTATAACATACACGCATCACATACATGTACGGATAAATCTTCCAATGTAGGGTAACAACCCTAAACACGAAGTATGTGGCTGGGGTAACACTGGGCACAATGTCAAGATATACAGAAATAGGTATGTGTGTTACCAAAATAAAACATAAAACAACTTAACAACGAGATACAGGGACAGACGACTTTTCTACTATAAAGCCTTCATCAGGACAAACAAATGACCACAATAAAACAAATCTTACATGGAGAGAAATATGGTTATAATGAGGAGGACAATAGCAGATAGGTAATGGGGGAAGCAAAGATGTGGAAGCATGACAGGTGAGAAAAACGTATGGGGAGAAGTTGGTAGTAAGTTGGGAGGAGAAAGTAGACTGAAGAAAGTGAGATGGACAAAGGAAAAGATATGGTAGCAAGTAAATTAAAAGTACATTAAAAATATATTGAAAATACCTACCTCAAAAGTGGCAACAGAGAATGAATGCTACAGACAAGCAATCGGTCGTCTGTCCCTGTATCTCGTTGTTAAGTTGTTTTATGTTTTATTTTAGTAACACACCTACCTATTTCTGTATATCTTCTTCTTCTGCGTTCATTCTCAAACTCCAACTGGATCTAGCTGGATCATGGTCCTGCTAGATTTCCAGCAGGATGTAGTCCAGAAAATGGAAATGCGTTGTGTCGCCGTTTTATTTGCGCCAATGGCCCGACACATCCGTCTTCGGCGGGCTGTATATCTTGGCATACATGTACGTATGCATAGAAACATACACACACATACTCATTTATATGTACATACGGACAACATTGTATATCCATCCTGCCAGAGAACCGGTTCTCGTATTCTTGTACAACGAGGAGCAGATGGACCACCCCAAAGTGTTGACAAAATTTATAGAAAGCGAATATGTAAGAAAATGAATGCGTTGTAAGTAGACTTGAAGAAATTACATGGAGAGATAAGAAATGATGTGACAGCAGCTGCGTGAGTGGAAACAGTGCAGGATTTCCACAGGAAGTGCTCGAGACATGAACGTGAAAAAAAAATTATTACATTCTCTCTGTATTTCTCTCTCTCTCTCTCTCTCTCTCTCCTTTCTTCCGCGCCTTTTTGGTTTTTTTCTCTGAGAAATAAAGACACTCAAAATTCTGTACGGATGTAATCATTAAAATGTATTTCAAATCTGCTAAAGTGGATTCATTCTGTCATTTCAGATCTACGTGTATCTTTTCCTGCCTCGCGACGGAAGCAGATGACATTTGACATATGGGTTAGTCATGTCTTGCCAGTAGTTGTAGTATTTCTGCTCTTTGACGTCCTAACATAAACATAATTATGCTACTGGGAGAAGTTTTATTTCCTGCTACATTTGCCTTTTGAAAAGTCTCAAAATCTGCACTGATGGCTCTCGTACAACTAGTTTTACATTTTTGTATAGTACTTTCGGGGTTGTCTATAAATAACGTTAATAATTTTTTGACACCCTCGCAACTTGTCAATAACTTGTCAAGAATTCAGGGATCCTCCCACCCCTTCTTGATTACGTCAAAGAAATGTACACCCCCCCCCCTGCTTGATTACGTCAAAAAATGCGCCCCCTTCCCCGTGCACACCCCCACCACCCCACCCCCACCCCCCATCACCATACATGTTTTACGTGCGAAAAAAGTGCGGGGAAACGCGATATTATTTCAGATTTATACAGAGGTGCAAAGGGTACTGCACTTCTCTCAGCGGATCATGGTTAATAGATAACCAAAGTCCCAAAAGTACCTTCTCGTGGTGCACCCTGGAAACAGAAATGCAGCTGCTCGTGCTGATTCTGGCTAAACATTTTGGGGATCGTGTCCTTGAATGTTGAGGCAGCAGATGCACGGAGAATTGACTGCAAAAGAGACGTCAATATTTCCAACACCACTGCGCCAACACATGCAGTGGCACTGTCAACACAGTGTAGGGGATCAGTCCAGTCCGAGCATTGGAGGGGCGGCCAAAGAAAAGGACACGAAAAGGTAGATGCATGGCGAGATACAAAATAATAACATATTGAGTACAATGGTATCATCGTTGGGAGCTATTCAATCCCCTCACTGCAACACCTGAACTGGTAAAATTCAGTATTGACAGTGACAGTTGTCGCACAGTGTCAGAAGACAGCGCTAAGTGCAAATAGAAAGGAAATACATTCCAAGGAAATCGGAACTACAAGCTATGTTATCTCGAGACAATCTTCTAGTTACCGGTGCTCCTTAAGGTCAGAGACCCAATCGTGGGCGCCCGGCAAAGAAAGCACCCCTGGCCCAACTCTACTGTAACGCTTTCCTATATCGGAAACGTGCTTGCGGAGAGAAAGGATTCCGTACCCAGTGGGCTCAGGCACAAACGAGACAACGAAGACAGCCCTGGCCCAACTCTACTGGCAAGCCTTCCTATACTGGAAACATGCTCGCAGAGAGAAAGTGTTCCATACCCGATAGGCTCAAGCAAAAAATGAGATAAGCTCGTTTCAGCTCGAGAACACACTTTGCTCCCAAATTCGTGGCGAGACTCGGACTTGGACGATAGGTTTACGAAGTCGGTAAACGACACCTCGGCTAAGAAGACGAAAGAGTCCGGGTCCAACTCTTCTGTCGAGCTCTTCCTAAACCAGGTTTGTGGATGATGAAAGGTTCAGTACCCGATGGTCACAGAACGTCTAATTACACGAGGCAAGTTAACTGACTGTGGAACACCTCGTGCGAGATAGACGTGAACAACAATCGTCTCGGCGAAGAGTCATTACACACCCTGGCGCCGTCGAAAAATAGGCAGGCTGTCACAGGCTGGGAAATCCCCCTACCCGAATTAAAGGCATGACGAAAACGGATGTGCTGGGCCTCTGATGTCCTGGCCACAGAGTGATCCAACTGAGGTGCAAATAACACAGTTCTACTGTGGAACTAACAGTACAACGTACTTAACGCTCCCCGACGGAAATCACACGATTTATTCGTTGTGGTTATAAGAGAGTTAATGCAGAAGAAGATAGGCACACTGCAGGAAAAATACACAATCTACAACGTATACAGTCCATCCCTGACAACATGAAAATTACCGGACATCCATGCAACACAATTTCTCAAAACAGTATTTGATGGTGACATGAATGACCACTCATTCCAGTGGGGTTATAAGAACTGCAATAACACAGAGACATATATAGGAGCTCTGTGAAACAACAAACCTGTCAGTCCTTCAAGATACTTAGTCTGAACCACCACTTATGTATAGAAGCCATCTATCTCATAGTCGACCTGACTTGACTATCTGTTGACATGATACAATAGACTCTTGCTCCCTAAAATTCTTTGTGACATCAAAATTGACCATAGACAAATCTTCACCACCATTAATACACCCCACATAACATATTTCAAACAGAAAATTCCCTCAAATTTTGGCAAGCCAAATTGAAAACTATTCCAAGAAACATCTGATTTCTTACATCTGAGTGTCTTGACTCAGAGAACTATATCTTGGTTACTTACATACGTTATGATGTAGAATACAACCGAGTACACTTTATTTTACAATAATACTGGCAATATGTTCCAATGCTTGAGAATACAAAACTCCTAGCAACATGTTCCAAAACAAATGTAGAATCTATAGAGAGAGTGCAGAGCAATGTTCTACGCTTTACTTGTGGAGCAATGAGACCTACACGAACGGCGGCAAGTAAATTACATACAAATATAGAACCACGAGATACGGAGAAGTATAGCTACTTATGAAAGAAGCAAAAAATATGAGCAAAGACCACTCAATAAACAACTTGTAGAAAACTGGCAACTAAACCACAGAGTACAGCAGAAGTCAGTCCTCAGTCATGTCAATGAAATTAAAACACAGCTATCACCTCCCAGACAATGAAGAAGAACTACACAGATTAAGACAATGTTTACCACCACACACCTTTTAAATTGCCAGAAATCAAGGCACAAAGAGATAATGCAACGAAAAGTTCCCACCCAGGAAGTCTCATGAAAGCAACACAGAAAACAATAGACACCTAACCAGAACAATGGATTCATGTCTATACTGATGGGTCTGCTTTCAAAGGCATCATCAAAGCAGGTTATGGTGTCTATATAGAATTCATTTATTCATAAGGTGCCATGCCGGCTGGCGTAGGCGATCATGGCTCTCCACAGCTCTCTCCAGTATTATGTATCAAGATCGTTTTTGTTTCCCTGCCGCCAGGTTGTTAAACTAATATTTTCTCACAATGTCGCCTTCTGTCTCTGTTGCCTTCAATCTTGCCTGTTGTGACTATGTTCTCCAAACTTCTTTGTCTCTTAAACGTGGCCAAAATATTAAGATTGTCTTTATCTTATATTATTGATTAAGGTCCATTTCACATTTGACTCTCACATTAGTTTTCCTGGCTGTCCATGGTATTCTCAGCACTCCTCTGTAGAACCACATCTCTATTGCCTCTAATTCTCCACTTCTTTGTTTGTTTACTGTCCAAAACTTGCATCCATATGTTAGTATAGGAGTTACATAGCACTGCTGAACTCTCTTCCTCACTTCTAATGACAAGCTCATATTACACACTATATCTTTCATTTTTGTGAATGTTGTTTTTTCCTGCCCAATTCTGCTTTTCTGGTGAACTTTTTCCATCTGCTGTAATTGTCTATATAAAATATCCAGACACAACATCTGATGAGTTGTTTGATGCCCGTGGGGAGATATGTTCTAACTATGAAGCTGAATTAACAGCACTAGAAGTTGTCTTGTACCACTTGAATATTCCCAACCAATAGTTATGTCTTCTAAGATATATATTTTCAAATTAATGTAATTTTTCTCCAATTTTTTAAAGAGCTAAATATTTGACACTTTTCCATCAAAAGTCTAAAACATTGTGATTTTTACACTCTGAGCTCTTCAAGTACTAGAATGCGATGGACATTGTAAACCTGAGATAGTTCAAATAAATCACCATCCCAACCAGCTGCTTACATCTTATAAAATCAGCATTGTTATTCTGTGGATCCTGACCACTCAAACACACCTGGCAATGACAATTCTGACATACTAGCAACAACGGGAGCACAGTAAGAACAGCATTATACAGAAAAAAACCATGCACATAGTTAAAAGGATGTTGAAATCTGTGAACAACGAGAAATGGATGAACATACTGGTGGCTATAGGAAAAATTTGGAGGGAAATATATAAATATATGACAAGCCCAAAACCCAAAGACAAAATCAACCTCCTGGGAAGGAAAGGCCAGTGCATATTTTTCCGACTTTGCGCTAAACATGTACAGCTTAACAATCACCTGAACAGAATATAACCACAGTACACTCCAGGGGTGCCGGCCTTGCACTCATGCCTACAAAACTGTTGACCACCATATTTTTGAATGTACATCGTTGGATGACGTCAGGAAGATGCTTTTCCCTCCGAGTATAGACAAATAGAGCACCTTATATTGAACAAAACAACAGCTCACAAACACATGCATACATCACACAATGGCATTAGGTCAAAAGATATAAGTCCATGAACTTCTAGATCAGCAACTCACCAACGAATAAAGGGAATATCGAAAACAGATACCCTAATCCTATATGGCGCAATTAAACTCGTATCGAGCACGACATAACGACAAAGATCAGCTGAAATCACTACAAATTAGAATGACTAATCGAGAGTGAACGTAGAAAAACATCAGACTATTTTCAAACTAGTGCAGAGATTTTTATCTCTTTGTATGTTCATTCAGCGGCGAATAGGACAGAAACCAGAGCTTGCTAATTCGAGCAACGTGATGCTGCTATGTGTAATCTTGTATGTAGTTAAGACTCATAGTCATACCCCTTTTTGGTGACTGTTTTGCGATGAGTCTCTCTTGGTCTTCCTCTTTTTCTTTTGCCATGTGCTACCCATTTTAATGTTTGTAGCGGCAGTCTGTTTTCATTCATTCTAAGCACATGTCTGATATAAGTCCATCCTTTTCTTATTATTGTTGTAGAAACATGTTCCCGTTTGGTATCTTCTCTTACATGCATCGAGGAGCGCGGTAGCCTAGTTGATAGTGAGCTTGCTTTCTATCACTGGATTACAGCGTGCCAGGTTCGAAACCATGTCCGGACTAAAAAAATCAGGGTTGTAATTTCTCGCTTGACACGACCACTCCTCCAGTCTACTCAGCTGTAAATGAGTACCTGACGCGTTAGGGGAGGTAAAGACAGCAAGGAAGTTAACTGGTCACCCCACCTAATAGTTGCTGCGGTTTAGTACATGAAGAGTTATCTTCATCCCCAACAGCAGGTTGCTGCCATGGGATATACCTTTACCTATCTAACTTACTTGCATGATTGAGTTGAATTCTTCCCAACCAATAGTTATGTCTTCTAAGATATATATTTTAAAATTAATGTAATTTTTCTCCAATGTTTTAAAGAGCTTTACTGACCAAAAAAGTTCAAAGTTTAAAATTCGTAGAGGATTGATTTCACTGTACTCGGATTTCCATATGTTCTCCGTGCTACCAGTGCCGCTATTATTAGATTAGAACTCTTAAACACAAGGCGAACAGCTTAATCACTACGCTATGGAGATCCCCAATGGTTTTACTGACCATTAACTTCATCTAGCAAACATGTCACCCACACAGACCAATATTGACACTAACTATATGCCCAGTCGATGTTCGCTTTTTGGTCTGTCTATAATTATTCTTTAACATCAAGGAACTCAAATACTTCTTTTTGTATACTTTCAGTGTCAGAGGTTAATCAAACAAGAGGAACATCCAGTCTGGCTACGCATGCTGGGTACACAATATTAAGATCAGGTCATGGTTTAGGTCTAAAGATCTTAAGACTGTGTAATTCTCCTGTCAATAGTTAATGGTTGAAATGACCCAAGAACGAATTACTCAATAACGAACTATTCACATAAGAAATATAAAATTGGATTCAGAGGGAAATTTAGCAATAGCTTCAGTGATGACTAAAAAAATATGTCCATATATTACAGAATGTATAGATTTCAGTGTAACAATATTTCAGTGTAACAATATTTCAGTGTAACAATATTTCAGTGTAACAATATTTCAGTGTAACAATATTTCAGTGTAACAATATTTCAGTGTAACAATACCTTCAGTGAGGACTAAATAATATGTCCATATGTTGCAGAATGTATATATCTCTGTGTAAACAAAATAAGACGCGATAGCAGATATATTTCAGAACACTTGTTATTCTTCTTCTTTGGCCGTTCTCAAACTGCTGTAGATTATCGGGGTGTAGTCCGGAGATTGGAATAAGCTTTGTTATGGTTTTCAGTTATGGTTTTCGATATCTGCGCCTTTCGGTCTGACACTGCAGACTTCATCGTGAATTCTGAGTTACTTTGACCTAAGATGACCCTAAATAGGATGGGACAACCAACAGTCTAAAACCTCCTTAATCGTCTCGTAGGACATGCATGGAAGTCAAACAGTGTTTCTATTCTTTGCGTCCCTTTCGGAACCCTGGCAATACACAGACGGCAATCTTTATTAAAGTTGGAGTTTGACATCAAATCTTAATTTAAAAATGAAGATGGTCAAAAGAAAATGTTCCTATCAACAAAAAATAGTGAAGCCTACAACCTGTTCTTAAATACATTATGAAGAAAACAGAAATTATGACAGCGAATAAAGTGAAAGTACAACTAAAAATAATAATTGACAATTTCGAACTAGAGGACGTTACAAATTTCCAGTATATGGGCACAGTCATAAATAACTCAGAAGATTGCGCTGTCGAAATAAAAAAAAGAATTGCAAAATCAGCATTGAATCTTTCGCAAATAAAAAATCTTTGGCAAGGTACCAGCAGCAAAGCCAAACTGTTTATCATCAGAACTTGCATATTTCATGCTTATTTCAGTGGCAATATACGGTTACGACACATGGGCATTAAATAAAACAATAGCACAGAGAATAGCTGTTTTCGAAATGAGATACTACAGAACTATTATACATATACCTGGGATAGATAAATCGACAAATCAAGAAGTGTTAAGATCAATAAACGAAGAAAACGGCTGGTTCCTTAACAACATCTTTACAAGAAAGTTGTGGTCTTGGTCATATAAAGAGACATCATAGCATGGAAAGATTAATAGCTGAAGGCAGAATTAACAGTATCAGGGGTAGAGGGTGCCAAAGTCGACGATGTTGCAGTGATATTTCAGATTACTTAATCATGTCTCTATCTGCGACAGGTCAACTCGTCTAGAATCGCGGAGTGTTCAGAGAATCCATAAGGACGACCAAGTTCTGGAAAGTATATGTCACATGATGAAACTCCTACTGTAATTGGCTGTACATAAATTACCTCAACACGCCCATATTATAAGTGGATGTGCATACATTACGTAAACAGCTTGTTTATTCACACCCCCTTCCTTGTCAACAACTGTCAGGAATTCAGCAACCACTCTCCTCCCATCCTGCATAACTAAACACATGGTAACATATCGTATTCAGGATGTAGCCATCAACCCAGCATTTTTGGTTGTAGTGATTTTCTAGGCAACAAATAGAAACGATCTTCTATCATTTTCTCCTTATGATCTTCAATAAATCTTCTCCATATGAACTTCTATGATATTCTTCATATGATCGTCTATTATCTCAGTATGATCTCCTTCTATCACGTTCTCCATATGATCTTCTATCATCTACATATCAATTTCTCCATACGATCTATCATCTACATATCATCTTCTCCATATTATCTCATATCATCTTCTCCATATTATCTTATATCATCTTCTCCATATTATCTTATATCTTCTCCATATTATCTTCTATCATCGTCTCCATATTATCTTATATCTTCTCCATATTATCTTATATCATCTTCTCCATATTATCTTATATCATCTTCTCCATATTATATTATATCTTCTACATATTATCTTCTATCATCGTCTCCATATTATCTTATATCTTCTCCATATTATCTTATATCATGTTCTCCATATTATCTTCTATCATCGTCTCCATATTATCTTATATCTTCTCCATATTATCTTATATCATCTTCTCCATATTATCTTCTATCATCGTCTCCATATTATCTTATATCTTCTCCATATTATCTTATATCATCTTCTCCATATTATCTTCTATCATCGTCTCCATATTATCTTATATCTTCTCCATATTATCTTATATCATCTTCTCCATATTATCTTATATCATCTTCTCCATATTATCTTCTATCATCGTCTCCATATTATCTTATATCTTCTCCATATTATCTTCTATCATCTTCTCCATATTATCTTATATCTTCTCCATATTATCTTATATCATCTTCTCCATATTATTTTATATCTTCTCCATATTATCTTCTATCATCGTCTCCATATTATCTTATATCTTCTCCATATTATCTTATATCATGTTCTCCATATTATCTTCTATCATCGTCTCCATATTATCTTATATCATCTTCTCCATATTATCTTATATCTTCTCCATATTATCTTATATCATCTTCTCCATATTATCTTATATCTTCTCCATATTATCTTATATCATCTTCTCCATATTATCTTCTATCATCGTCTCCATATTATCTTATATCTTCTCCATATTATCTTATATCATCTTCTCCATATTATCTTCTATCATCGTCTCCATATTATCTTATATCTTCTCCATATTATCTTATATCATCTTCTCCATATTATCTTATATCATCTTCTCCATATTATCTTCTATCATCGTCTCCATATTATCTTATATCTTCTCCATATTATCTTCTATCATCGTCTCCATATTATCTTATATCTTCTCCATATTATCTTATATCATCTTCTCCATATTATCTTATATCTTCTCCATATTATCTTATATCTTCTCCATATTATCTTATATCATCTTCTCCATATTATCTTATATCATATTCTCCATATTATCTTATATCATCTTCTCCATATTATCTTATATCATCTTCTCCATATTATCTTATATCTTCTCCATATTATCTTATATCTTCTCCATATTATCTTATATCATCTTCTCCATATTATCTTATATCATCTTCTCCATATTGTCTGCTATTATCTTCTTCATATGATCTCCATAACAACTTTCTCCATATGATCTCCTATCCCATGCACTGCCTCCGTGAACATGTTAATATTTAAAAACAAACAAGTATCTCTACTTTTTTTAATTCCATGTCATTGATCTAATTTCTTGGAATTTATTTCCTATCGTTCCTCTACATAAATAATCGTTGTCTTCACAGCTCATCCGTCTTCTCCGTGAATGTCAGCGACTCTTGTAATTTTTCTACATATAACCCAGCATCCTCTGTTATTTGTCATTCCTCTACATGTCCTCATCACCGCAGCTTGTCTGATTTTTATATGGCCATTATAGCCAAGTTTACTGTCCTGATCGAGCTGTCATCTTGCTCAAATGCACATGTCTCAATCCCAGAGTGCACTTTGCAGCTATACATACATTAAACCGTGTGGCTGAGCGACTAAGTTTTCCGAACGTGGACACCAATTTCAAGACTTTAGAAAAGAGAATTCTCGCTATTCAACTTCGCACCATTATATGTTCAACTATAAACAGTGGTATATAAGTGGTCTCTTGTTATGCGACATTCACAACGGTAATGGCTACAGTGTACTTGTAAAACGAGTCGGATTTTGAAAATTGTGAACCATCATAACAGCTACTAAATACATTTTTCAATGACAAAATGATTTAATTGTAGACTCATTCTTCAATTCATGTTCACTCAAGGATGGCTGATCGCAATTAAAATGTATATAGTGCAGAGACGAAATATGAATCCAATAAATAGGAGTGGAGACATTGAAGTGGATAGGAGAATTCCAATATTAAGAGTGGAGACATTGAAGTGGATAGGAGAATCTAATACATAAGAGTGGAGACATTGAAGTGGATAGAATAATCTAATACATAAGAGTGGAGACATTGAAGTGAATAGGAGAATTCCAATATATGAGTGGAGACATTGAAGTGGATAGAAGAATCTAATACATAAGAGTGGAGACATTGAAGTGGATAGGAGAATCTAATACATAAGAGTGGAGACATTGAAGTGGATAGAAGAATCTAATACATAAGAGTGGAGACATTGAAGTGGATAGGAGAATGCAACAAGAGACAATGTTAACTGCAGAAATAAATAGTGAATTTAACCCGCCATATCAAGATTAGCATCTGTTTACAAATATAAGGTCATTGAACAGCAGTAATCATATAACCAAGTTGGAATTGGCGTTTGTGGTTGAAATGTGCCTGCATCAAAAACAATAAAGATGTAAGTATCTCACAACCCACAGAACTAACAAACATCTCACAGCCCACCCAACAAACCAATATCTCGCAACCCGCCTAATTAACCAATATTACAACCCACCGAACTAACCAATTACTCACAACGCACCGATCTAACAAATATGGCGAAAAAAGTTAGGAAGATGGTAAAATATGTGTGTGCACATTTTTCAATTAAGATTTTGACACATAATCTTTGGACATTGCTTTCTGGAGCATATTAACTAGTTCCACAAAGAATAGTGCAGCAAAGATGTCCAGTTCCATTTGTTGTATATTATTTTTATTTTTTTTGTGTCGTTTGAATCGTTCTGTAAATGTCTCTAGCACAGTCTAAAAATCGACGTTTCTATCAAAGGCATTTATCAAATGAACACAGTCACAACATAGTAAATGACGATTAGGAATAGTACTGTGTCACGTGTTTCTGGCTGTCGACACAAAGAATATACAAAGTGAGCGCTACAAGGACTCGTTAAAGAACTCACTGAAAGCCTTTGAAATAGACCAAGTTACATGGGAAGAACTTGCACAAAATAGATCTACATGGAGCTCTATAGTCAAAAAGAGCGCATCATCTTGTGAAAAGATGAGAAATGCAGCAGCTCAACAGCGGAGAGTAGCCAGAAAGTCATGGATGGTCCAAGATCCGTCTACATTGGTCATTGCATGTGCGAACTGTCCTAGGACATTTACAGCTCAAATAGGGTTCATTAGCCATCTACGAACTCATAATCAAGAACATAACTCTAATTGAATTTTCAAAAGTGGATGTAACAAATGGTCATCATCGCTTGTGATGGACGAACCACATAACACTGTGACCAATAAAAATCACGTGAAAAATCAAATGAACCACTTCAGAAGGCTATTTACGATGTACCAATATCCTATATTGTTGATTGGCCACGATGATCCTTTCGTGAAAAAAGGGACGCTGGATGATGACAATTGCGAGAATCTTCAAACCTAATCTCTATAGATGCTGCACTAATCAATGGATTCACGTAAATTAGAAAACGCGCACTTTCAAAAATAGGCATGAATTCACCTTAGTTATGTCAGAATGTGCGCAATGGTTGATTGGTTGGTTGCTGATCCAGCGGTCCATAGGCTCGCGCACTTTGACCAATGCCATTAAATGGCATTATATTGCTGGAAAGTCTGTGGATTTTCGGCCCACCCCGGGAAAGATCCAGAGAATAACTATCATACCTCCAGGAAGGTAGGTTTCAACCTATGCACTGCTCCCAGCCACTGTTGCCAAGATAGGGTTCACTGTGCTCATTCCCCGCCACCAATTGACTACTGGTTATGCCGAACTTCTCTATAGCTCCAGGCATGCAACCAAATGTTCACGTCAAAAGGATTCTCACGTCCTGGAACACTGTGCCTCTATGATAGGTCTCGGCCATAGGGAAAAAAATACTGTCAGTTTCCTCCTCCCCAGTGCTGCACAGTACATCTGTGGCTCCCTCCCAACCACAAATGGTGCATACATATAACCAAGTAAACATGAAACACATTTCAACAACAAAATAAAAGCATAAGAAGCATAATTGTATAGATGACGTGCCATGAAGCTTCTATAAGAAGATAACCTCAATATAAAGGCATGTCATCTACTAAGGTTTTCTGTTGCATGGGTGGTTTGTATAGTGGACCATTGGTGAGACCCACAGACGCAACCACATGCATAAATGTGAGCAATAGAAGCCACATAGATATAATTAATTCAAAATGAAATATGAAAATTATCCATCTATAGAGTGATCAGAAAAGTATCCATCTATAGAGTGATCAGAAAATTATCCATCTATAGAGTGATCAGAAGATTATCCATCTATAGAGTGATCAGAAAATTATCCATCTATAGAGTGATCAGAAGATTATCCATCTATAGAGTGATCAGAAAATTATCCATGTATAGAGTGATCAGAAGATTATCCATCTATAGAGTGATCAGAAAATTATCCATCTATAGAGTGATCAGAAGATTATCCATCTATAGAGTGATCAGAAAATTATCCATGTATAGAGTGATCAGAAGATTATCCATCTATAGAGTGATCAGAAGATTATCCATCTATAGAGTGATCAGAAGATTATCCATCTATAGAGTGATCAGAAGATTATCCATCTATAGAGTGATCAGAAGATTATCCATCTATAGAGTGATCAGAAGAGTGCAGTATAACTGTACACGGTGTAAGTAAATATTCAACAAACATAACAAGGATTCAGTAGAGTTTTACGTCGAACAATACACATGACCGACTTTCCAACCGAAAGGGCTTGATCAAGACAGGGACTAAGAATCAAAATAAGGTGAGAGGGACATTGCAGCAAAACTACACTGCGTGGTAGATAAATACGTCGTTGTATTATTAAAGACCTTTTGATCGAAACGTCGATCGTGTTCAAAGTAAAACTTCTACTTTAGGGCAAAGGTCACACTGTGGTGGACGAAACAGCAGATGCGCCCAACGCCCCTTTTCCATATTTTTGTTTTCGATATTTACCTATATTTCTATAACAACCCAACCTTCGTGATCAACTGCAAATACATTGAAACAAGCAAAACTAGTTAGGTACATATCTTAACGTTATAATGTTTTTTATGTATTATAATTAATTATGAATTATTTTAAAAATAATTTGTTTATTCATAAAGTTATATTTTAATTGAGTTATATTTTTTTAAATATAACCTTTCGAAGAAGCGAAAAATGTATATAAAGTTTAAACTTACTGGTTGCTCGGTAAACTCAAAGTTTGAATATAACAGTTCTGTGACAAGCCCGGTTCTGAATGTTGCTTGCGGTACAAAACTTCACGTATCACATCAACTGAGTGGGCGGCAAGCGTCAAAGTTAAACAGCCCTTCTACAAGTGACCTCGGATGAATACCTCACATACTGGGTTCATTTTTTTCCCTCTCTCAGCGAAGAGGCGGAACCTACTTACGGAGTTTGTTTAAAGATCTTGTCCACTTTACGGAGTTTATTTAGAAATCTTGTCCGATGTTTTCAGTATCTGTTTTATATACGAGGACAACTTAGTAAAAGACTGTACACTATTTAAGACCTATTACATAATGGGGAATCAACAACCTTCTACAATAATTCGTTTGACTTTTTCCGTGATTTTCATTGGTTACTTTTTATTCAAGACAAAAGGAAGCTAGCAAGGTTGCACATACAGAGGTATCTTCCTTTTTACCCATGTCGGTAAAATGTTAGCAAAGATTCTTGAAAAACGGATGACCTATTGTGGGCCGTGTACTTGGTGAGGTACAGTTCGGGTTTAGAAAAGGAAGAGGGTGTAGAATGTTGAGAAGAGATACAGCAGACACGATCAAGACAGTAATAAATTCATTTCAAGATGAAGATCAGGTCATTGAGGCTGAGAATGTACATATACAGAGATGTTAGAAATGGGAGTATCTAGAGGTGAGGGAAGGATAAAAGCAATTTTTTTGGAAAGTTCCGAAGATCACGCAATCAACACAAGACCGGAACTCTGAGTCTACATACACTGAGATGGGCTGATGGAACGTTTCTTGATTCTTGATTAGAAACTAGCTTCACAGCACGTGGTGCATTCCCATAAATACTCCGTCCTCCGCTCCAGTAGCAATCCCAGTGTATGTTGACTCAGAGTCCCGGTCAGGTGTTGATTGTGTCCTCTTTGGGACTTTCCAAAAAAATGGACATTTCCTTCGCTCACCTCTCCCATTTCTAATATTCTCTGTATGTGTACGTTCTGGAACGTAGAGCTGGAACGTAGAGCTGGAACGTAGAGCCGAGCACTTATAAGAATGCCCCACGTGCTGTGAAGCTAGTTTCTTCTTCTTCTTCTTTCGTTCACTTGAAACATGTCTATATCTGCAATTCTGTCTCCTTAATAAAACTCACTGTAAGCTAGTTTCTAATCAAGAGGGTGTACAGATACAATACTTTCTTTACGACAAATTAGTGAAAAGACAATAGATTACAAAAACTAAATGAATATTGTCTTTATATATCAAGAGAAATCTTTCGATAAATAGAGATAACTACTCTTGTGTATCCCTAAACATTATGGAATCAAATGACCCCAATATTAGACTGTGTAACAGCCACATACATAGATAGCGAAAGTGCAGGACTTAAAAAGTGGCTTTCAGTAACATCAGGAGTTAGACAGGGATGTGTCTTATCATCATTACTGTTTATTATTTATATAGATAATATCTATCTATTCGGTAATCTTTCTATTCGCTAAACCCTTTACTGTCTTTCAGCGTTATGGGTAGAAGAGTTCTCTGGCGATGGCCCTCATGTGTGCTGAGTATATTGTGGAATTTGTCGCCTCTTTCATTTCGGTGGTCAATAATATATAATATTATCAAAACAGTATAAACACAACTAGACGTTTACTATCCAAATGACCTAACAAATGACCGAACAAATGACCTAACAAATGACCTAACAAATGGCCTAACTGAACTGCTCTTTGCTGATGATCAGTGTCTATTCCTAGTTCAAGTGAATAGCTGCAATATCACATAAACCTACTCAATGAAAGCTGCCTCAATCGCATGAAAACCAATGAGAAATACAGAAAAATCACATTAATTTATATTAATATACAGAAAGCCCAATACAATCAACATAAATATAATTGATCAACTACTGAAACCAGTGCAGGAATTTAAATGTTTCGGAAGCATTGTACATATGACGAAGGAATGGACAGAGATATTGAGACACGAATTCATAAGGTCAACCACGTAAATTATGAACTTACACCAATCTTGAAATACAGATCTATCCCAATGGAGGCCGAAAGACAAATCATAAATTCAATATTCATCCCAATATTGTTTTACCAATGCCAGACATGGACATTAACTAAAGAACAAGAGAGAAAGTGCACGTACATTTGACATGAGATGTCTAAGAAAAGCAGAAAACAGAACACGAAGGGATCATGTGAGAAATGAACAAATTACAAGAACTGTTGGTACAACATTTGTGGTCAAATATATTGAAAACAACAGAGACTTATATGGTTTGGACATTTAATAAGAATGAAACCTTATTGACCAGCGACAAAAGCATACAACATCAAAATGGAAACGACAGGAGACAGAGGAAGAACAAGAAAAAAACTGGATTGAAGGAGTTACCAACATTCTGAGACGTCACAATATTACTGCATATCTAACGACCAAACGTTCCATAGCCCGAAAACCAATCGTCATTAAATCCTTGACGAGTGACAGAAAAAGCAGAGAAAAGACAATAAATAGACAGATTATACTTTGTGTCGACAATCATTAACAATCACGGGAAATGTGAAATGACCCAATTTATAAGGCTGATTTCCCATTAGTGAATAGATCTTACATTGTCGATGGTCATGATGTCCAAGGGAACTACAGCTTAGACGGAGCTGAAGGATAACATAAAATATTTCTAAATGTAGTGTAACGTAACATGTAAGTATTTCTAAATGTAGTGTAACGTAACATGTACGGATTTCTAAATATAGTGTAGCGTAACATGTCAGTATTTCTAAATGTAGTGTAGCGTAACATGTCAGTATTTCTAAATGTAGCGTAACGTAACATGTAAGTATTTCTAAATGTAGCGTAACGTAACATGTAAGTATTTCTAAATGTAGCGTAACGTAACATGTAAGTATTTCTAAATGTAGTGTAACGTAACATGTACGGATTTCTAAATATATGGTAATGTAACATGTAAGCATGTACAATATGCTTATTTAAAAAAAAATATGAAACAGACTACAGAAAAAAAAGACATAAACATCAACACTAACTTAACACGGGAACTTTGTTAGGATATTAAAAAGAACAGCGTTATCAAGAGTAATTTAGCGACAACAGTTGAACCCTATGTTTTATAGAGATCGATGGGGAATAACATGGGAATACATGAATGATTTCTGTTAATGATAGTCCGATGTGGAATCTCGATCAAGCATTCTATCACTTATGTGTGCTTGAAGTAAGAACTAATCAATAACAATACACATTTCTCTCTCATTATCCTAGACATAGTACGCTAAGATACATTCTATGTACCAAATCAGACTAGAAATGGGTTTTTTCCTGGTTACTTGTTTTCTGCATCCGTTCTCAAATTCCCCAAGGTTACAAACATTGTCAAGAGAAAGAGTATGTTATTTCGTGTTTCATGTGACTGCGATATCTGCGCCTATCGCTCGCCATAGAAAAATTTTGTGATAATATTGCAGACAGCAGATCGACAGACAGACAATAGAGGTGCAGACAGACAGATAGAGAGAGAGACAGACAGACAGACAGATAGATATACCGATTATAAGGGGGTTTGTGGTCTGGCGAGCTCAAACAACCCTTAGGAATGTTGCAACATACTTTTAAGTACTAGCAACCTTTATGTACAACTAACCAGCGTCCAACATAAAACTAAACACAGTCCACCACAGTTCCATAACATTAATCAGTGTCCATCACAACCAACAAACAAGGGTCCACCACAGTCCATAAAAAAGCAGCGTCCACCACAGTACCAAAAAACTAACCAGCGTCCACCACAGTCCCATAAAACTAACCAGCGCCCATCACAACCAACAAACAAGGGTCCACCACAGTCCCATAAAACAAAGCAGCGTCCACCACAGTACCAAAAAACTAATCAGCGTCCACCACCATCCCATAAAACTAACCAGCGTCCATCACAAGCAATAAGCAAAGGTCAACCACAGTCCAATAAAACTAACCAGCGTCGACCACAGCCAACCAACGTCCACCACAGTCGCATCAATCTAACCAGTGCCCACCATGTTTCTGCAAATGATATTATTTTTAAAAAACATAATAAGTGATAATAGTCGCAACAACAAAAAATTAGAACGAGAGAAGTGACCATAAGAAGAAACCTCCCTAAGAAGAACATCACATGAACCACTCAAGTGATCTGAACACTTCACGATGCCAGTGGAATTATAAAATACTTCTCACGATGCAGGAAGCCAGGAATCCAAACGGAAACTGCTTGAAACCCCAGATTCTGCATCAAGAGATAGAAGCTAAAGACATGGTTCATTAAGCTTTGGATTATGTTGACGTGAACAGGATGTTGGTTTTTTGGAAGACTAGAGTGGAAGCATTGCTGGAGGGAGTAATTGAGTGGCTGGTTGTTAAATTTGTGACCAATAGAGTGATTGGTCGCTTTTCGCGGTCAATGGAGTAAGAAATAGAGACGGCATGAAGAAATGAGTTTGTCGATTTCTAAATATGAAATATCTTGCTACGACATTCGACTCGTCATTACGGTTCGTTCAGAAGACAGAATTTAGTGTTTTCGACCACATGTCTGTACTTCGATCATTTCGATCAGAAACATTAGAGAAAAGAGGATGAAATAGGAATGGCTGGTCAGTTAAGTGTATTAGCAACTGTTCAAATATTTTCATATTGTTTCATGAGAGCTGTGCAAGCAGACCTTTCTTTCAGTAGATTTGATATCCAACCCAGATAACGCTCTTCACATAATTGCATTTTTTTTTTACTTCTTTACCGAGTTCTCTCGAATTATGCGTCTTTTCATTCGGGTCTCTATCCCCTGTCCAACAAAACTCATGCCTTTTTTGGCCTTGTTTCTCTCTATCCAAATATATTTTATTGTTTTTTTATATTTAGATTCCTTCCTTCTTCTCATTTTTATGCTAAGAATATTCGATTTAAATTCTCTCGGCCGAAACGTTTATTATTTAACCCATTGTCCATCTTCCATCTTCCATTTTTTGTATGCTCAAACGCGTTGATAAAACAAATTTAACTAACACACACGGTTCAAATCAACATACATCACTATAAGGGGATATCCATGAATTACGTCAGCACAATTTTTGAACAATTATTAAAAGACGGAACACATTTATATAATTTTTCGCTGTTCCATATTCTGTTGTCTAAATTACTCTGAAAATATTTAAGGCGTTATATACAATATACAGAAGAGACACATCACACTTTTATCACAGATGTTATCAGGAAACGCCGTTTGTCCTACATAGGGCATGTCCTAGGCGCAGACATCAACAGAATACACCACCAATCTCTTGAATGAATACCTACAGGCAAAAGAGCCAGGGGTAGACCAAAAGAAACACTCAGAAGAACAATACTTAGAGAAATTAAAACAATCAAAATCGATACTATTCAATAACTGCACAGAATAGCTTCGAACAGACAGAATTGGAGAGATCTGACCTCTGCTCTATGCCCTAACTTCAGCGCAAACGGAAAATGAATGAATGAATATACAATTCATTGAGTCATACAACTACAGCACCACACCATGAGCTAGGGTGATGTTTGAGAGCCTGAGATAGGCGTGATGTGCCAGCACAACATCGTGGACAGAATTTTTGATTTAAAAGAACTTGAGATGCACCTGTAGGAGGAATCCAAGCTTATTCTATTGTCGTTTCATTCATTCATTTTCCTTTTGCGCTGAGGTTAGCGCATAGGGCAGAGGTCAGATCTCTCCAATTCTGTCTGTTCAAAGCTATTCTGTGCAGTTATTGAATAGTATAAATATTGGTTGTTTTACTTACCCAGCTTACCCAGCTAATAATATAGTCTGTATCAGACGACTTATGAATCTTTAGCTAGGAAATTATAAAGATGATGATAGCGGTGGACATCTTGAAGAAGAGATTATTGATGACATGCAGGTTGGAAAGAGATATACTTCAGACCCGTAATAGCAACGGAAATTACACTATCAAAATTGCAATATCGGAACAATGGAGATCTGGTGGAATGCAAACAACCCGTACACTGAAGTGAGACTATGGTGGAATGTAAGCATTAGTGATGGGCCTTGATTGAAGAATATTAGCATAATTTATGCAGTGAAATGCTCGAAGATGGTCATTAGTCATGGAGTGAGGTCGTGGAAGGTCATGTCACTTGATTAATGACATCAAGCTCTTTGCAGACACTGTCAATTAGTCTCCTGTCAGTTGTGCCTATATATTTTATGTTTAACATTTACAAATGGTGACGTGATAATGGTGATAATGATGATGATGTTCCTCCTTCGCAAGTGAAGATGAGCATGGCATGAAAAACAATAAATGTGATGAACAAGTAGAAAAACAACGAAACATTTGTGATTGTCTAATTTTGTTTGTGAGTTCGTAGATGCCCGATGAGTCCGATTCGTGCCAGGAAAGTTCTATTGCAGTGCATGCAGGGGTGTAGAAGGTTTGGAGTAGGAGAGTTTTCAGATTTGTCCTTCTGCTTTCGTCGCTTGTAAATTGTCCGCAGTGTTCTTTCTTTTTCAAATGTAGTGATGCCAGCAGTGACTGTGCGTGCCAAACAGAGCGATCAAGGATTGTAGTCTCCCAGGAGCTAAGATCGATGCTGCAGTGCTTGAGAGATTTTTTTTTTAGTTGATCGTTGAAGCGCTTTTTCTGCCAGCAGCGTGAACGTTTACCATCGCACAGCTCGCCATATAATAATCTCTTTGGAAGACGCTTGTCTGACATACGGACGTGAATAGCGTTACGGGACTCACGTGTAAAGACATCGTCGATAGTAAAAGAGAAATTAACGAATATCACGGAACGAATTCACACTACATTGACACCGGTGAAACATTGACACAGCGTCCACGTCAGCAACGTGCCGTGCAGAAATGGACTGAAACAATACTCTGATGTGAATACGGACCACTATTTATGCTAATCTTTCATTTAAATATGGAACAAAAGACCAGAGTACTGACTTAATTATACTCGGGATACCCCATATGTACTGGGTTCCTTTTAACGAAGTGAGACGCCGCCCGCCGAGAGTACAATTTATATCTCCAAAGTTTCAATCCCATAATCACCAGGCATATCCGTAAAAAGCAACTTTATGTACAAGACGTGGCGAGCGAGATTCGTACCGTCAACCTCTTTAGTATTAAGCGAACAGGTGCCTTAACTACTACGCCAAGGGGAATGCAATGTATCGCCCTAACTTTTGTTCTAATCTTCCAATATCTCTCTCCATCACTTATGATAATATTCCTCTATCTCACCCCACCACTGGTTCTGTTCCAACATCGTGTCACTCGAGTGCTCGGGTTGTTTGCACTACTCCAGACCTCGTACTCTGATAATGAAATTATTGTTCTCAATAAGGAACTCACGTGTGTCCCACTTTGTGTGTCCCACTTTGTGTGTCCCACTTTGTGTGTCCCACTTTGTCCTGCCTTTATCAGGAATCTCTTCTTCAAAACTATCATTCATATCATCCTCTTCTTCTTCTCCGTTGTCGTTTCCTCGATTAAACATCATTCTAGTAGTCTGATAATAACTGTATGTTCTTTGGATATCCGATCAAGAAATATGTTTCAGTGCCTACTCAGGATTATACTAACGGTATGTTCTCTGGATATGTGATCAAGAAATATGTTTGGATGCCCACTCAGAATGCATTCCTGCGGCATGTTCTTTATATCAATAATATTCTGCACGAAATTAGGTTGCTTCCTTACATTCGCCTCAGACGATCAAGCACCCTTGCAGCATGTCTTGCCTTGTCGCAGTTTTGTCGTTGTGATAACATTAAATTAAACCCGTTGTCACTGGTGCTGCCGTAGTTATATGGCGCAAGGATGTACCTCTGATGCTGTGTTCCATCACAGTGGGATCGGACCGTAACACAATAAAGGAACAGCCTTCCTACTACTGTTGAAGCTCTACACACATTTGATGACAGTTTAGTCCGTCCTGTTTTTATATATGCTACCTAAAGTTCTCACAGAATCTAATCCAAGTAGAACTATTGTCTCTACCTTCTCCCTTCTTACCGATGGTATAAATGAATTTAACAGTATTTTCCAATACTTATTAGAGGAAACTTCTGTTAATCTTAAGAGTCAGTAAACATACACTATCTATATCTTCCTCCCTTCAGCTGTCTTCTGACCGCACCTATTGTTTATTCTTACTTAATGTTTGTTATGTACATACTTCTATACCTCATTTGGACAGTCTAAGGGCATTGCAGTTCTTTCTAGATAGAAGCCTTATCCCTACTGAATCCACTCCCACTCTTTTCCGTCTTGCTGATATAGTGCTTACTCTAAATTCTGTTGAATTCAACTAGCAGTTTTTTATCAGATCAGTCTTGTTACCATGTGAACTAAAATGCGGTCTAGTTATGTGTGCTTTTTTTCATTTCTTTCGCAGACGTTCATACTCTGAAAGTGCCCTTTCATCGAATTTGCTGTGCATCAGTAAATGTTCTAGCGTGTCTATCTTGACTAACACTCATGGTACTTCCTCTTCTAATTGGGTTAAAATTGTCTTAACATTTCATTCTGATAACTCTACTGTTTGTAGCATCTTTTTCAAACATTATTCACTTCCAAAGTGTTTTCCTCAAAACAGTGCCGCTGTCGGTTGTATAGTTGTTTTATTAACCATGTTTTTAATGTTTCTATGATAATACTTGAGGTATTTGTGTACGTACGAGATTGTTGTCTAGGATGTTTCTGTTATTACATGTCTGCAGTATAATCCATTTCTATTGTTTGCTCTGTCTTGTACTTCCTTGGTAAAGACATTATGGTTGAAACGTTAATTAGTTTGTTTTGTATATTGTTATCTGTACTGTTTCGCACCTTAATGCGTGTGTGTGTATGCGTGTGTGTGTATCTACATTTAAGTAAAATTGACGTATTTTTTAAAAATATAATAATGTATTTAAATTATAAAATTTCGGATAAACTATACACGTAGCAATAGACACGCCTGCAACTGCACTTGTTCCATATACATATTCCTGGAAGAAAATCTACATATACACCTGTTCCAAATACATATTCCTGGAAGCTATCAATTCTTGAATTGTGAACTATACTATGTTTCTATATTTACCTTATTCACAAAAATAATTTGTATTGGGCTAGAGACATTAAATCATCATTGAGGTTTGGCGCACCTTCTTCTATCGCAGACGTGTGTCCACTTTGTTTACATATGAGAACAGGATAATTATAAATTTTGAGCAGAATAGAATTTGACATTCAATGTTTTGTAATGTAAATGTGTGTTTAAACATCTAAAGCTAATTTATAGCTCTACATTTTTGAAATACGTAACAAAGGTAAAACTTCTTGTACTCAGAATCAGTGGTTCTGATTATCAGCAGCAAATGTAAAACTGTAAATCCATCCTGAATCTATCCGTTATTATCCACTTTCTTCGGGTCTAGCAGGTTATCGATTTCAAGGACTTGTAGGACAGACGTTTCATCAGTAAGAAACACCACCTGTTGACATTGGCTTGTTGTGTTTTTAATTATTTCTTCAGCAATGTGTAGGTCCTGTACTTCTGCAGAGTAGTTGGAGCAAAAGATTCCAGTTGTTGAACATGTGGATTCCTTTTCTTTTCTCTGAATATGTAATATAAACTCCAACACCTCCATTCTTCACTAATACGGTTGTTGATTAGTTTTCTGTTGTTTTCGTTTCTGATTCTATTTTTTTTTATTCTTACTCTGAGAGCACTGCATATCCATGTCAATTGTGTCATGATAAGTTGTTTTTTATATTTTGCTGTCAGTGTCCACGTTTGGCTTAGTAGCACATTCATCGTGTGAGAAACTTTATGTATAATGTTCAAGTGGTGTTCATGTTTACATTTTTGTTTTAGAGTAATTTGAACATCTACACTATGACATGATACGCTAGGTTGCATCTATGTCCTATTTTTCTGACGTGTTTTTTTTTCTGAAATAACTAACGAAAGAACAAGAAAGGATAATTGCTAAGTGCGAAATGAGATTTCTCAGAAAAGCAGCAAACAGAAGGAGAATAGATCATATGAGGAATGAAGAGATTACAAGAACTGTTGGAACAACGTATGTGGTCAAATATATTGAAAAACAGAGACTGAAATGATTCGGTAACTTAATGAGAATAAATCCGTATTTGCAAGATTGTGAGAATGGAAACAACAAAATTCAGAGGAAGACCAAGAATAAAAATGGAATGGAGATGTTACCAATGTTTTGGGACGTCACAATGTTACTGCATATCAAGCAGTGCCCTATTTAGACTTGAAAAGGCCCTAAGCTATTTGAGATATGGGGCCCTTTATAAGTTCAGATATTATATGTCAGTGCCAAACATAATTTCTGGGGGCCCCAAAACAGTCATGGCCATAAGCTATAACTTGTTTAGCTTATACGTAAATCCGGTCCTGATATCAAGGGATTAAATGTGTTATAGACCGACAACCGATCGTTATTTAATCCTGCGACACCTTATAGTAAAGTAAAATTAGACCATATCATTTATTAATGCCATAGGGGGTGAGATGGTTCAAGTCTGACATTTCAGTGGATCTGCTATATGAGGGCGGTAACCATCTCCTCTCCCTCGCAGTCTTTATTGATTAATCAGGTTTCCAATTAAGGCTGGGTCGTCCCTGGAACCCTTGCAGTCTAAAAAATATTGTCGTAAGTGGGGAATGAACGCAGGATCATTCATATGCGAAGTCTGTGCGCTGACTACTGCGCTGCACGGCCCCCTGACACGTTAAAGCAAAAGCAGAGAAAAGAAGATAAAAAGACAGGCAGACAGATTTGATGGATGGATGGATGGATGGATGGATGGATGGATGGATGGATGGATGGATGGATGGATGGATGGATGGATAAAGGGATGGACGGACGGACGAATTGATGGATGAATAGATGGATGGATGGATAGAGAGATAGACATGTAGACAGGTAGACAGACAGACAGAAAGAGTGACAGACAGAGAAAGACAGATATTTTTTTTTAAACATGAAATTTTAATAAAAATATTAATACCAGCGGTTCTCGGTATGTACTTAAACATTGACTTCTTATCGTCGGGATCAGAGGTTCCCAGGGTGTACTTAAACAGTGACTTACATTTCACTTAATATTTCAGTTAATTCCTGTTAAATAACTCCTACGATTAAATTATAAAATCCATATATTCTTTGACTATTCCCTGTATGTTTTTCTTGACTAACGTACATTTATGTATTCCCTGTCTAACTAAAGTTTTCCCCCGTTGTAATTGTCGAAAACATTTGCTACTATGTTCGGATATGTTGATGTATTTGTCTGGACTTAAATTTGTATTTAACCCTTTAGCTGCTACGCACGAACACGCTCGTTCTTCTATCTTCTAAAAATAATGTATTTAATAAAAAGCAATATCGTAGATTTATTTTATGCTCAGACTGCGCAGACACCGACGACTAAAACAGACTTGGAGGATGCAAGATGACAGAATACCAAAGGGTCTACTTTGTGGAGATTTCCATTCTGAAGAAAGGCTTCAGTGTCGGCATTTTCAGCGGTTCCAAGATATGCTCAAGCGGAATATACACGAAAGAAACAATAATACTGAGTCACGGGAACGTGATGCCGTGGATCATGTTGCTTGGAGGGGAAAGATCATGAATGGTATAAAGACAAATGAGCAAATTATAGCAGTTATCTCAAGCACATCTAAGAAGACACACATCATCACACGATGGTATGATTGGACCTGTGATTCTTTGTACATTCTGTGTAAGACACTTTGTGACTTAGATTGGTCTTTGTACATTCTGTGTAAGACGCTTTGTGACTCAGATTGGTCTTTGTAAATTCTGTGTAAGACTCTTTGTGACTCAGATTGGTCTTTGTACATTCTGTGTAAGACGCTTTGTGACTCAGATTGGTCTTTGTACATTCTGTGTAAGACTCTTTGTGACTCAGATTGGTCTTTGTACATTCTGTGTAAGACGCTTTGTGACTCAGATTGGTCTTTGTACATTATGTGTAAGACGCTTTGTGACTCAGATTGGTCTTTGTACATTCTGTGTAAGACGCTTTGTGACTCATATTGGTCTTTGTACATTCTGTGTAAGACGCTTTGTGACTCAGATTGGTCTTTGTACATTCTGTGTAAGACGCTTTGTGACTCAGATTGGTCTTTGTACATTCTGTGTAAGACTCTTTGTGACTCAGATTGGTCTTTGTACATTCTGTGTAAGACTCTTTGTGACTCAGATTGGTCTTTGTACATTCTGTGTAAGACGCTTTGTGACTCAGATTGGTCTTTGTACATTATGTGTAAGACGCTTTGTGACTCAGATTGGTCTTTGTACATTCTGTGTAAGACGCTTTGTGACTCATATTGGTCTTTGTACATTCTGTGTAAGACGCTTTGTGACTCAGATTGGTCTTTGTACATTCTGTGTAAGACGCTTTGTGACTCAGATTGGTCTTTGTACATTCTGTGTAAGACTCTTTGTGACTCAGATTGGTCTTTGTACATTCTGTGTAAGACTCTTTGTGACTCAGATTGGTCTTTGTACATTCTGTGTAAGACGCTTTGTGACTCAGATTGGTCTTTGTACATTCTGTGTAAGACTCTTTGTGACTCAGATTGGTCTTTGTACATTCTGTGTAAGACGCTTTGTGACTCAGATTGGTCTTTGTACATTATGTGTAAGACGCTTTGTGACTCAGATTGGTCTTTGTACATTCTGTGTAAGAC
The DNA here is from genome assembly GCA_034231615.1 of Meghimatium bilineatum. Classification (NCBI taxonomy): domain Eukaryota; kingdom Metazoa; phylum Mollusca; class Gastropoda; order Stylommatophora; family Philomycidae; genus Meghimatium; species Meghimatium bilineatum. The sequence continues at coordinate 63,724,888 of CM067317.1, read as the reverse complement.
GCTTTGTGACTCATATTGGTCTTTGTACATTCTGTGTAAGACGCTTTGTGACTCAGATTGGTCTTTGTACATTCTGTGTAAGACGCTTTGTGACTCAGATTGGTCTTTGTACATTCTGTGTAAGACTCTTTGTGACTCAGATTGGTCTTTGTACATTCTGTGTAAGACGCTTTGTGACTCAGATTGGTCTTTGTACATTATGTGTAAGACGCTTTGTGACTCAGATTGGTCTTTGTAAATTCTGTGTAAGACGCTGTGTGACTCATATTGGTCTTTGTACATTCTGTGTAAGACGCTTTGTGACTCAGATTGGTCTTTGTAAATTCTGTGTAAGACGCTTTGTGACTCAGATTGGTCTTTGTACATTCTGTGTAAGACGCTTTGTGACTCAGATTGGTCTTTGTACATTCTGTGTAAGACGCTTTGTGACTCAGATTGGTCTTTGTACATTCTGTGTAAGACGCTTTGTGACTCAGATTGGTCTTTGTACATTCTGTGTAAGACGCTTTGTGACTCAGATTGGTCTTTGTACATTCTATGTAAGACGCTTTGTGACTCATATTGGTCTTTGTACATTCTGTGTAAGACGCTTTGTGACTCAGATTGGTCTTTGTACATTCTGTGTAAGATGCTTTGTGACTCAGATTGGTCTTTGTACATTCTGTGTAAGATGCTTTGTGACTCAGATTGGTCTTTGTACATTCTGTGTAAGACGCTTTGTGACTCAGATTGGTCTTTGTACATTCTGTGTAAGACGCTTTGTGACTCAGATTGGTCTTTGTACATTCTGTGTAAGACGCTTTGTGACTCAGATTGGTCTTTGTACATTCTGTGTAAGACGCTTTGTGACTCAGATTGGTCTTGTGAGTCGCATTCATCATCTCCATGGATCATAGATTATATTTGTGTAAAGGACAACAATAACAATATTGTCTGGAGAGACAGAAAGGTGCATGTTATATTTTACCGCTATTGGCGAAAACCCGTGTGGTTTTATTTCTTCTCTCTATCCATTCATTGCTGAATTTCTTCTCTCTATCCATTCATTGCTGAAATCGATTTTACTCTGAAATCTCTAAACACCAGCACTCGACAATTATTCGATCTATGGGGTATTTATCTTCAGGTGACATTCAAAAGCTAGCACCGTGAGCTAGCACTGATAATTCTTTATTTTATAACTCAGGAAAGTGAATTATCGCAGGGTAAAGGTCATTAGGGGAAAGTTTAGCCACGATCGACCCCAATAAAGACCTCCCAATAAAATTAATTAGGACCTCATTTGTTACGTTTTTGATTATTGTTTGATTATCGGTTGGTCATTATTTAAATACTTGGAATCGCATGACAAAAATAGCCAAGTATATAAATATTGACAAACGGAAAACCCAACAATAATCAAAAACGTAACGAGTGAGTCCCTAATTTTCCAGCTGAAGACGGATGTATCGGGCAATTGGTGCAAATAAACCAGTGACACAACACATTCCAATCTCTGGACTACATCCTGCAGGAGGTCTAGTAGTCAAGCTACAAGAGAGGTCCAGCGGGAGTTGAGAATGAACGCTGAAGAAAAAGTCCCTAATTAATTATTTTAGAAGGTTTACTATGAATGAATAAAATCCGTAACGTCTTGACGGGATACCACATTGGAGCCTTCGGCACACAGAGTCCACCAAGAATTTATATCTCCAACGATGCGGAGGAGTGCGGCAAAATCTTGTCCTGTTCATTCCTTGATATTGTCTTTCCATGTCTTTATTTTCCCTCCTCTGCTTATTCCCCCTTCGACGGTTCCCTGCCGTGTTGATTTTGACAAGGAATAATATCTGCATACATGTCCAAACCGTCCTAGTTTTCGTCGTTACACTATTGAAACAATGGTTCTTGTACACAGGCATACATCTCTATTTTAGTCTTTTCTTCTGAGTCTCTGCTGTTTAACAAGATCATGCTCTTTTCTGTGTTGATTTCCATTCCGTACTTGCTAGGATCACTCATATGCGAAGCCAGTGCGCTAACCACTGCGCTACGCGGCTCCCTACGCATGCCACATGTCAATTCTGTGAAATATGCTAGAAAGTCCAGGAGGAACCTCATAATCGCAAATGGTGTGTTTCAGGTGTAGCCCAGGATGATGCGTATCGCTTCGGAGTGTACTCTATCCAGATTCTCAATCTGCGTTTGACTGGCGGCGATAGTGGCAGCTGCATATTCAATGGCATAAAGAACAAGAGCCAAATAATTTATTTCGCAATGAAATAAGATTACGAACTGTGATTGTTTAGTTTCGGCCGCAACCATCACTCTCAAAGCTGAAAAACCTATTTTGCCTTTTACAATAACATGATTGGCGTGTTTCCTGAAAGTACAAACCGGAGCTACCATAAAATCCTACACACACACAGAATAATTCAGAAGTTTCACTCAGATTCACAAACGGAACACCCCTTCACTGTTGAAGTGGAATACCCAACAGGTCGTGTCAATATGCCGTTCAACATATTAAGGCGTCCCTTTCAGACCTTAAAACAACATTTTATCAACAGGTCAATCATTTTGGGAACAGATTTAACTTCTCATTTCAGATTACCAATAAGAAGCTTATCGAAGAGTTTAGAGAGTTTTTATCCAGATGCTGACGTTTTATCTTCAGCCGCAGACTCAGGACGTCAGGGAAAAAAATAGTCAATATGTGCTACGAACGCATACCACTGCGAGTGAAAAGATAATTAAAACAATTATAATAAAATGCTTACGGGTAAAAGAGGTTGACGTTTCGATCTAAGATCTTTGTCTGAACAAATTATACATTTGTGAAAAAGCAACGAACATAGAAAAAATATTAATTTAAAAAGATCTTTCAAAGATGATCTTAGAGAAAGTACAGAAGGAAAGCAGACAGACAACGACTTAACAATATCAATAACAGCTAATGAAATTGGGTACTGCCTGCTGTGACGACAGTAGGTATCCCAGTTCTAAATATAGCATGACTGCGAGTACCGGCACTGTATATATAGCGTGATATCACGTGCCAACAATAGAACGTCATGTTTGTTTTAACAGTGTTAGTTCCAATAGTTATTATGGAACTAATAGTTATTATGAGCTCTCGTCTAAAACTAGTACTATTATCATTGTTGGTTCAAATAGTTCCTTCACTGGTCTTGTTATCAGTGTCTTATTTTTCTTCTGCGTTCGTTCTCAAACTCCTGCAGATTAGCAGGATATAGTCCGGAGAACGGAATGAGTTGTATCATGGTTTACAGCATTGCTGCGATATCTGCGCCTTTCGGAAGGACACATCCGACTTCAGCATGGCTTTGGGTCACTGACCCTATATAGGATGGGACAGCTAACTCCACCCTATAACCTCCTTAGTCGCCTTTTACGACATGCGTGGAAGGTAAACAGTGTTGCTATTCTTTGCTCCCCTTTCGGGCTCCGGCACCACACAAGCGGTTTTCAGTGTTAGTTCCAATAGTTCCTACGCTGGTCTTGTTATCAGTATTAGTTCCAATAGTTCCTCCGCTGGTCTTGTTACCAGTATTAGTTCCAATATTTCCTCCGCTGGTCTTGTTACCAGTATTAGTTCCAATAGTTCCTCCGCTGGTCTTGTTATCAGTAGTGGTTCAATAGTTCCTCCGCTGGTCTTGTTATCAGTATTAGTTCCAATAGTTCCTCCACTGGTCTTGTTACCAGTATTAGTTCCAATAGTTCCTCCGCTGGTCTTGTTATCAGTATTGGTTCAATAGTTCCTCCGCTGGTCTTGTTATCAGTATTAGTTCCAATAGTTCCTCCCTGGTCTTGTTATCAGTATTAGTTCCAATAGTTCCTCCGCTGGTCTTGTTACCAGTATTAGTTCCAATATTTCCTCCGCTGGTCTTGTTATCAATATTCTTCTTCTTTTTCATCGTTCATTCTCAAACTCCTGCTGGATCTCCCTTGTAGCAAGACCATTGTCCTACTAGATTTCTAGCAGGATGTAGTCCAGAGAATGGAAATGCGTTGTGTCGCCGTTTTATATGCGCCAATGGCCCGACACATCCGTCTTCGGCGGGGTTATCAATATTAGTTCCAATATTTCCTCAACTGGTCTTGTTATCAATATTAGTTCCAATATTTCCTCCACTATAAACTGAGGATTATACGTATTTATATAAATTACTTCACAAAACCTTCACAAATGCCCAGAATTTAAATTGCCGAGGCAAACACTGGCCCAGAGAAACAATATTGGAATAGAAATTCTGCAGGCCTATGTGCGAGTTACAAAACACGGCTAAGTTTAGAGAAAAGACAAAACTTCCGATATAAGCACATTCCAGGCGAGCGAGAAAAACAAGAAGATAAGAACTTAACAAATATCGATCATAGATGCTCTTACTTACCATGTCATATTTACACCAGCACTGTTCTACACACAACACTGCGCAGTGTGTATGGTTACACTCAACGTCGAATATCACAAGTTACACAGTTGTTACATTGACATCCTTGCATCTTCTATGGGAAATGATCAAAAAATAAAAGATTGACACTCTAATATCACTGTAATACTGCTAAGTAAAATTGTATAACAATATTACTTAAGTAAAACACAGGTTTTGTAGTTTTACTAGACGACAGTGTACGTTTACTGCACTACTGAATGTTACTTCTGTAAAAAGTCTTCTACAGCGTCCTGACAAATCGAAGTGTTATGTGTTCTGACAGGTGTTGTCGGTTCAAGATCTGTCCTCTCTCCCTTTCTCTGCGCGCATAAAGCTCTTCACTCGTATATTATTCTCTCATTTTTCTCTGTCACAATTTCTCCTTTTAATGCAAACTACCACAATATTGTTGTCTGAACGGAATGGTACATTGATTGACGGCTAAGATTGTAAACATAAGTGTATGAACAAACAATAAAATTGGAGGGGGAAAAGGCTAAAAAAGAATAGAGGATTGACTGTATTGTATTTGGCTACCATATATGCACTGCGGTCCACTCAACAAAGCGACACACCGCTTTCGAAAGTAAAACGCATAGAACGCAGCTCCGTAGCTCCAATCGATAATCTTCAGCAGACCAATTTCACCAAACCAATTACCCTTCAGGGTTGCCACTCAGCAAATATCAATACAGAAATTTTGCCACTCCTCACTCTTCTCAGTTCGTTGTTTAAGTCTGGAGAATCTTAATCATATCCTCCGCCGAAGAAGGATGTGTCGGGCCATTTGCACAAATAAAACGGCGACACAACGCATTTCCATTCTCTGGACTACATCCTTCTGGAAATCTAATAGGACCATGGTCCCAATACAAGAGATATCCAGTGGGAGTTTGAGAATGAACGTGGAAAAAGAAGAAGAAGAATTCTATCCAGACTGTAATATTACCAAACCAAACCTTCTTCTGACCCTCTCTTCTTCTTCCACCCTCAAATGTTCCCTGTAAGATAGTTTTGGAAAGAGAATCGTGCCTCATCACGTGACCAAACAGCCCAAGTTTGTGACACACGTCACAACTGCCATAGGTTGCTCTTGTTGTGTCTTATTATTGTTACATATTCTTTATAATGGATTCGCAATATTCGTCTGTAACATTTGTTGTCTTCTTCTTCATCGTTCATTCTCAAACTCCCGCTGAAACTCTTGTACCAGGACCATGGTCCTACTAGATTTCCAGCAGGATGTAGTCTAGAGAATGGAAATGCGTTGTGTCGCCGTTTTATTTGCGCTAATGGGCCGACACATCCGTCTTCGGTGGACACATTTGTTTTAATTACCTATATTTTCTCTCAATTTCTGCTGTAACTGTCAAACTCTCACATCCGTGCAGAAGATGAGATATTATATATATATATATATATTTGTTTTAAATAACAGCAATGTATCTAAAATCATAGCACTTTATCTAAAATCATAGCACTATATCTAAAATCATAGCACTTTATCTAAAATCATAGCACTATATCTAAAATCATAGCACTTTATCTAAAATCATAGCACTATATCTAAAATCATAGCACTATATCTAAAATCATAGCACTATATCTAAAATCATAGCACTGTATCTACAATCATAGCACTATATCTAAAATCATAGCACTGTATCTAAAATTGTACACTTTCCCTTTCCTCCAGCCCACAACAGTAGCAAAAGGGATATTTTACTTCCGTCGCATTTATCTACTTATTTGTTTATTTACTTGTTGGTTCTTGTGTGCCTAGATATCAACAGTCAGGGCCTACGATCAAAATTAAAATAAACTTTTATACGTGATCATTTGTTTATTTCTTGGCTTTTTCGTTGGTCACTGTATATAGTCATATTGACCAACGAAAAGCACAGAAATAGTCGACGTGACATATACAGGCTTGTATTGATTCTGCTGGTATACCTTGCTTGTCGATAGCCACAAGTTGTGGCACTCTAAGAGAAATAATTGTTTGGTAATCGTCATCATCAGTTGCCGTGCCGGCTGGTGTAGGTGGTCATGGCTCTCCACAGCTCTCTGTCCATAGAATTATGTATTAAAGTCGTTGTTGTTTCCTTGCCGTGCCAGGTTGTCAAACTGTCTAATATTTTCTCACGTTGTCGCCCTCTGTCTCTGGTGCCTTCAATTGCCTGTTGTGACTATGTTCTCTAAACCTTCCTGTCTCATGAAGTGGCCACAAAAAAAAGAAGATTGCCTTTTTCTTATATTGTTGATTAAATTCTTTGGTAGCATATCCTATTCAGGACGTAGCCATCTGCCAAGCATTATGTTTTGGCTGTAGTGTTTTTCTATATAAAATAATTACGTTCAGTAGTTTTCTATTGCTTTCTGAATGGTCCGGATGTATAATAGACTACAGCAGGAGTCGAACACGTTACTATGGTCGTCACAAATCTGTACCACGCCGCCACAAAGCCTGATCAAAGGAAGAATATATCAGATAAATAGTTATTATTTCCTTCCAATCTCCTGAGATACGTTTAGACGGGGCCAATGGACATGTTTTTATAGTCATAGATACGTTTTACTATTTAATTAGAATCCTCCTGTCGTGCACGGAAACAGGACATTTCAAATTTCCTCCATCGAGCCTGTCAGACGTGATCTAGTTTGTATCTTCTACTTTATTTTTCTCCACTTATGGAGATACTGTAAGTCATGAACTTAAAACAGAATGCCAAATTGTGTCCTGTCTGATCAATCGTAGAAGGTTGCCAATGAAGTGCGTGTTATTAATGAAGGATGGGCGAATAATGAGATTGGAATACATAATTAAATAGATTGAAAAGACTGATCTTTACATCGAGTGTGTTTTGTTTAGCTATGTTGTATTTGTTTTTGTTGTTTGTGTAGCCAATAATTCGAGATTATGTTGTCTATAATTACATAATTGTAATTATTTGATTGTCTATCCGCTAGTCTGTTAGAATGTCTCAAAAAGGGTATTTGGTATCAGGTCAGAATAGAATGACTATAAACAACATTAGATATGCTTCCGGTGTAGATTGAGTAAATATTCCATGTTCCAAAATGTTCTTTTAAAAAACGCTACTTTTTTTAAAAGATATTCACTGATTGTACATCATTTAACCTTTCGATTGTCTCACCTGGTCATTAGCTTCTCGCGGTTACTTGAATTGTACTTACCTAATGATTCTTGATGTCATGAAAGAGGTCAAGATCAAAACAAAATTTTTGCCAATAACTCGTGAAAATGTTCATGAGAATTGCGTGAAATTTACTGAACACACAACAAAACTCTCTGGCCATATTATTGAATGTCTATAATCGGTTCTCTGATAAACTCAATAAACGACGGTTCTCTGATAAACTCAATAAACGACGGTTCTCTGATAAACTCAATAAACGACGGTTCTCTGATAAACTCAATAAACGACGGTTCTCTGATAAACTCAATAAACGACGGTTCTCTGATAAACTCAATAAACGACGGTTCTCTGATAAACTCAATAAACGACGGTTCTCTGATAAACTCAATAAACGACGGTTCTCTGATAAACTCAATAAACGACGGTTCTCTGATAAACTCAATAAACGACGGTTCTCTGATAAACTCAATAAACGACGGTTCTCTGATAAACTCATTTAATTATTCAATACGCAAGTACGGCTCTTCTAACTACAGAACAACGATGCATCATCATTCGACACTACCAGACTTGACAATCACAAAGTGTAGTGGCCAGACACTTTAATGTGGTTAGAAGCACCATTAGTCGCCTTTTGAGGCGATTTCAACAAACTGCTCAGTGGCAGACCGGTAGCGCACGAGAAGACCCAGAATTGCCGCTCCTGCCGAAGATCGCTTAATTCGACTGGGTCACCTCAGGAATCGATTTGCTTATACATCCTCCACAGTGCAATCAATGCCAGCAGCTCATCGAATTTCAGATCAAACGGTCAGGAACCTACTTCACGACGCTAGTCTTTGGGCTAGACGACCCTACTGTTCTTACAGACCGACATCGCCAGAACCGCCTGCAGCGGACAATCCAGCATCGTCAATGGACCGTTGGGAATTACTGGAGACGGGTTTGGTTTAGTTATTCTGAACGTTCGTCCATGCCAGAGTTGAAACATAAATTCAGTAAAATAAAATGTTGGTACATGTTTGAAATAATGTTGGTATTTTTTTGGAACAGTATAGATTTTGTGTCAGATCATTTCATTGTTTGATTGTGAAAATATTCCGTTATACATTTTATGTCAGATGTAATATCAGATCATTTCATTGTTTGATTTTGAAAATATTCCGTTATACATTTTATGTCAGATGTAATATCAGATCATTTCATTGTTTGATTGTGAAAATATTCCGTTATACATTTTATGTCAGATGTAATATCAGATCATTTCATTGTGTGATTGTGAAAATATTCCGTTATACATTTTATGTCAGATGTAATATCAGATCATTTCATTGTTTGATTGTGAAAATATTCCGTTATACATTTTATGTCAGATGTAATATCAGATCATTTCATTGTTTGATTGTGAAAATATTCCGTTATACATTTTATGTCAGATGTAATATCAGATCATTTCATTGTTTGATTGTGAAAATATTCCGTTATACATTTTATGTCAGATGTAATATCAGATCATTTCATTGTTTGATTGTGAAAATATTCCGTTATACATTTTATGTCAGATGTAATATCAGATCATTTCATTGTTTGATTGTGAAAATATTCCGTTATACATTTTATGTCAGATGTAATATCAGATCATTTCATTGTTTGATTGTGAAAATATTCCGTTATACATTTTATGTCAGATGTAATATCAGATCATTTCATTGTTTGATTGTGAAAATATTCCGTTATACATTTTATGTCAGATGTAATATCAGATCATTTCATTGTTTGATTGTGAAAATATTCCGTTATACATTTTATGTCAGATGTAATATCAGATCATTTCATTGTTTGATTGTGAAAATATTCCGTTATACATTTTATGTCAGATGTAATATCAGATCATTTCATTGTTTGATTGTGAAAATATTCCGTTATACATTTTATGTCAGATGTAATATCAGATCATTTCATTGTTTGATTGTGAAAATATTCCGTTATACATTTTATGTCAGATGTAATATCAGATCATTTCATTGTTTGATTGTGAAAATATTCCGTTATACATTTTATGTCAGATGTAATATCAGATCATTTCATTGTTTGATTGTGAAAATATTCCGTTATACATTTTATGTCAGATGTAATATCAGATCATTTCATTGTGTGATTGTGAAAATATTCCGTTATACATTTTATGTCAGATTTAATATCAGATCATTTCATTGTGTGATTGTGAAAATATTCCGTTATACATTTTATGTCAGATTTAATATCAGATCATTTCATTGTGTGATTGTGAAAATATTCCGTTATACATTTTATGTCAGATTTAATATCAGATCATTTCATTGTGTGATTGTGAAAATATTCCGTTATACATTTTATGTCAGATGTAATATCAGATCATTTCATTGTTTGATTGTGAAAATATTCCGTTATACATTTTATGTCAGATGTAATATCAGATCATTTCATTGTTTGATTGTGAAAATATTCCGTTATACATTTTATGTCAGATGTAATATCAGATCATTTCATTGTTTGATTGTGAAAATATTCCGTTATACATTTTATGTCAGATGTAATATCAGATCATTTCATTGTTTGATTGTGAAAATATTCCGTTATACATTTTATGTCAGATGTAATATCAGATCATTTCATTGTTTGATTGTGAAAATATTCCGTTATACATTTTATGTCAGATGTAATATCAGATCATTTCATTGTTTGATTGTGAAAATATTCCGTTATACATTTTATGTCAGATGTAATATCAGATCATTTCATTGTTTGATTGTGAAAATATTCCGTTATACATTTTATGTCAGATGTAATATCAGATCATTTCATTGTGTGATTGTGAAAATATTCCGTTATACATTTTATGTCAGATTTAATATCAGATCATTTCATTGTGTGATTGTGAAAATATTCCGTTATACATTTTATGTCAGATTTAATATCAGATCATTTCATTGTGTGATTGTGAAAATATTCCGTTATACATTTTATGTCAGATTTAATATCAGATCATTTCATTGTGTGATTGTGAAAATATTCCGTTATACATTTTATGTCAGATTTAATATCAGATCATTTCATTGTGTGATTGTGAAAATATTCCGTTATACATTTTATGTCAGATTTAATATCAGATCATTTCATTGTGTGATTGTGAAAATATTCCGTTATACATTTTATGTCAGATGTAATATCAGATCATTTCATTGTTTGATTGTGAAAATATTCCGTTATACATTTTATGTCAGATTTAATATCAGATCATTTCATTGTTTGATTGTGAAAATATTCCGTTATACATTTTATGTCAGATGTAATAGCAGATCATTTCATTGTTTGATTGTGAAAATATTCCGTTATACATTTTATGTCAGATGTAATAGCAGATCATTTCATTGTTTGATTGTGAAAATATTCCGTTATACATTTTATGTCAGATGTAATATCAGATCATTTCATTGTTTGATTGTGAAAATATTCCGTTATACATTTTATGTCAGATGTAATATCAGATCATTTCATTGTTTGATTGTGAAAATATTCCGTTATACATTTTATGTCAGATGTAATATCAGATCATTTCATTGTGTGATTGTGAAAATATTCCGTTATACATTTTATGTCAGATTTAATATCAGATCATTTCATTGTGTGATTGTGAAAATATTCCGTTATACATTTTATGTCAGATTTAATATCAGATCATTTCATTGTGTGATTGTGAAAATATTCCGTTATACATTTTATGTCAGATTTAATATCAGATCATTTCATTGTGTGATTGTGAAAATATTCCGTTATACATTTTATGTCAGATTTAATATCAGATCATTTCATTGTGTGATTGTGAAAATATTCCGTTATACATTTTATGTCAGATGTAATATCAGATCATTTCATTGTTTGATTGTGAAAATATTCCGTTATACATTTTATGTCAGATTTAATATCAGATCATTTCATTGTTTGATTGTGAAAATATTCCGTTATACATTTTATGTCAGATGTAATAGCAGATCATTTCATTGTTTGATTGTGAAAATATTCCGTTATACATTTTATGTCAGATGTAATAGCAGATCATTTCATTGTTTGATTGTGAAAATATTCCGTTATACATTTTATGTCAGATGTAATATCAGATCATTTCATTGTTTGATTGTGAAAATATTCCGTTATACATTTTATGTCAGATGTAATATCAGATCATTTCATTGTTTGATTGTGAAAATATTCCGTTATACATTTTATGTCAGATGTAATATCAGATCATTTCATTGTGTGATTGTGAAAATATTCCGTTATACATTTTATGTCAGATTTAATATCAGATCATTTCATTGTGTGATTGTGAAAATATTCCGTTATACATTTTATGTCAGATTTAATATCAGATCATTTCATTGTGTGATTGTGAAAATATTCCGTTATACATTTTATGTCAGATTTAATATCAGATCATTTCATTGTGTGATTGTGAAAATATTCCGTTATACATTTTATGTCAGATTTAATATCAGATCATTTCATTGTGTGATTGTGAAAATATTCCGTTATACATTTTATGTCAGATTTAATATCAGATCATTTCATTGTTTGATTGTGAAAATATTCCGTTATACATTTTATGTCAGATGTAATATCAGATCATTTCATTGTTTGATTGTGAAAATATTCCGTTATACATTTTATGTCAGATTTAATATCAGATCATTTCATTGTTTGATTGTGAAAATATTCCGTTATACATTTTATGTCAGATGTAATAGCAGATCATTTCATTGTTTGATTGTGAAAATATTCCGTTATACATTTTATGTCAGATGTAATAGCAGATCATTTCATTGTTTGATTGTGAAAATATTCCGTTATACATTTTATGTCAGATTTAATATCAGATCATTTCATTGTGTGATTGTGAAAATATTCCGTTATACATTTTATGTCAGATTTAATATCAGATCATTTCATTGTGTGATTGTGAAAATATTCCGTTATACATTTTATGTCAGATTTAATATCAGATCATTTCATTGTGTGATTGTGAAAATATTCCGTTATACATTTTATGTCAGATGTAATATCAGATCATTTCATTGTTTGATTGTGAAAATATTCCGTTATACATTTTATGTCAGATTTAATATCAGATCATTTCATTGTTTGATTGTGAAAATATTCCGTTATACATTTTATGTCAGATGTAATAGCAGATCATTTCATTGTTTGATTGTGAAAATATTCCGTTATACATTTTATGTCAGATGTAATAGCAGATCATTTCATTGTTTGATTGTGAAAATATTCCGTTATACATTTTATGTCAGATTTAATATCAGATCATTTCATTGTTTGATTGTGAAAATATTCCGTTATACATTTTATGTCAGATGTAATATCAGATCATTTCATTGTTTGATTGTGAAAATATTCCGTTATACATTTTATGTCAGATGTAATATCAGATCATTTCATTGTTTGATTGTGAAAATATTCCGTTATACATTTTATGTCAGATTTAATATCAGATCATTTCATTGTGTGATTGTGAAAATATTCCGTTATACATTTTATGTCAGATTTAATATCAGATCATTTCATTGTGTGATTGTGAAAATATTCCGTTATACATTTTATGTCAGATTTAATATCAGATCATTTCATTGTGTGATTGTGAAAATATTCCGTTATACATTTTATGTCAGATGTAATATCAGATCATTTCATTGTTTGATTGTGAAAATATTCCGTTATACATTTTATGTCAGATTTAATATCAGATCATTTCATTGTGTGATTGTGAAAATATTCCGTTATACATTTTATGTCAGATTTAATATCAGATCATTTCATTGTGTGATTGTGAAAATATTCCGTTATACATTTTATGTCAGATGTAATATCAGATCATTTCATTGTTTGATTGTGAAAATATTCCGTTATACATTTTATGTCAGATGTAATATCAGATCATTTCATTGTTTGATTGTGAAAATATTTCGTTATACATTTTATGTCAGATTTAATATCAGATCATTTCATTGTTTGATTGTGAAAATATTCCGTTATACATTTTATGTCAGATTTAATATCAGATCATTTCATTGTGTGATTGTGAAAATATTCCGTTATACATTTTATGTCAGATGTAATATCAGATCATTTCATTGTTTGATTGTGAAAATATTCCGTTATACATTTTATGTCAGATTTAATATCAGATCATTTCATTGTGTGATTGTGAAAATATTCCGTTATACATTTTATGTCAGATTTAATATCAGATCATTTCATTGTGTGATTGTGAAAATATTCCGTTATACATTTTATGTCAGATGTAATATCAGATCATTTCATTGTTTGATTGTGAAAATATTCCGTTATACATTTTATGTCAGATGTAATATCAGATCATTTCATTGTTTGATTGTGAAAATATTCCGTTATACATTTTATGTCAGATGTAATATCAGATCATTTCATTGTTTGATTGTGAAAATATTCCGTTATACATTTTATGTCAGATGTAATAGCAGATCATTTCATTGTTTGATTTTCGCACTGATTTCTCCAGGGTTATAATAATTATTATAAATACGTTTTCAATAAGGAAGGGCTTTTGTCTATTTAAAAATTGTTATTTACCCGTTCTGGTGTGTACTCTCCTTTTGTGATGACACTTTTTGCGAGAAATCTTTAATCGGGAAGGGGACTACACCCATCTCTTGACAACATTTATAGACTACATTAATAGTATTACATTCATAGAACTACACTCATAGTACTACATTCACAATGCTACTCTCATAACACTACATGCATAGTACTACATTTATAGCACTAAATTCATAACACTACATTTATAGCACTAATTTCATAGCACTACATTCATAGCCCTACATTCATAGCACTGCATTCACGGCACTAAATTCATAGCACTGCATTCACGGCACTAAATTCATAGCACTACATTCACAGCACTAAATTCATAGCACTGCATTCATAGCGCTACATTCATAGCACTACATTCAAAGCACTAAATTCGTAGCGCTACATTCATATCACTATATTTATAGTACTAAATTCATATCACTACATTCATAACACTACATTCGTAGTACTAAAAGACATGTTCTATTTTGTTGGGAAGGGTGAAGGACATCACAACCCCCCCCCCCTTCCTCTCCTTAATAAAACCATTCAACTCTCTCCTACTTTTCCTTGATACTATTTGAGGTGAAAGAATTATTTAAAAAATATGTCACGGTAGCAGACGAGTTCTGAACCAAATATGTTTGACTGACACTTTTTCACCTCGCAAAGTACGTCAACACTTGTTCTACAATTGACAAACCCGCATCATTAAAAATAAAATATGAGACTAGCTACGACATCCAACGAGTCTATGAATATGTAATTACCAGAAAGAAGATCTAAGATCGAAACGTTGATCGATTTTCGTCCATATTATTTTGTATTTTAACTCTATTATCTCATTATTAGTAGTAGTTGTTTTGTGTAAGATATAGTCACTTTTGTATATTCACTGTGAATATGGGCTGTAAGATCGATACACAGAAAATTGCACATACACATTGCACATACACATTGCACAGATATTTCAGTTTCTTGGGTATCACAAATAATTAGACAAAAAAAGGTAAATATATTATTTGTTTTTGCAGTCAAGGCTTAATGGTCTGGGCATAAGGACGACGAAATGGTCCGACACACAGAGAGACACATTGTTAGCATATCCTATTCAGGGCGTAGCCATCAACCCTGCATTTTTGGATGTAGTAGATAGAGAGAGAGAGAGAGAGACTATTGACAGGCAAGAAAAGAGACAGAAAGACATACAAAAAAACAAGAGAAAGATAAGTAAACAGAGAGGAATTGACAAATAGATAGCGAGATAGTCATACATAGATAGACATACATTAAGCAAAAAAGTTATATTATTAAGAGATTTAATGAGTTTGAAATGGTCGTGGAAATTGTAGATGGGCACAATTAAGGGATAAGATTAGGATGAGTAGTGATACACGGGAACTGTCAGCATAAAATACCTTATGTTATCTCATGAAAGAGAAGAAGTTCGTATAGGGATCCCAGTGTATACAGACGTCGATGCAGAAAATCGCTAAATGCTAATAAATTGTCCACACACGCAGATTTATACGAAGACATATAACATAACATAACATGCGAAGACATATAACATAACATAACATGCGAAGACATATAACATAACATGCGAAGACATATAACATAACATAACATGCGAAGATATATAACATAACATAACATACGAAGACATATAACATAACATAACATGCGAAGACATATAACATAACATACGAAGACATATAACATAACATAACATGCGAAGACATATAACATAACATAACATGCGAAGACATATAACATAACATAACATAACATACGAAGACATATAACATAATATAACAACATACGAAGACATATAACATAACATAACATGCGAAGACATATAACATAACATAACATGCGAAGACATATAACATAACATAACATAACATACGAAGACATATAACATAATATAACATAACATACGAAGACATATAACATAACATGCGAAGACATATAACATAACATACGAAGACATATAACATAACATAACATGCGAAGACATATAACATAACATGCGAAGACATATAACATAACATAACATGCTAAGACATATAACATAACATAACATGCGAAGACATATAACATAACATAACATAACATACGAAGACATATAACATAACATAACATGCGAAGACATATAACATAACATAACATACGAAGACATATAACATAACATAACATGCGAAGACATATAACATAACATAACATAACATACGAAGACATATAACATAACATAACATACGAAGACATATAACATAACATAACATACGAAGACATATAACATAACATAACATGCGAAGACATATAACATAACATAACATAACATACGAAGACATATAACATAACATAACATACGAAGACATATAACATAACATAACATGCGAAGACATATAACATAACATAACATAACATACGAAGACATATAACATAACATAACATGCGAAGACATATAACATAACATAACATACGAAGACATATAACATAACATAACATAACATACGAAGACATATAACATAACATAACATGCGAAGACATATAACATAACATAACATAACATACGAAGACATATAACATAACATAACATGCGAAGACATATAACATAACATAACATACGAAGACATATAACATAACATAACATGCGAAGACATATAACATAACATAACATAACATACGAAGACATATAACATAACATAACATGCGAAGACATATAACATAACATAACATACGAAGACATATAACATAACATAACATAACATACGAAGACATACATATACATACACTTCAAGTGTTTCTGCATAAGATAGAATCTTGTCAAGGAACAGTGATGAACACCGGAGGCGGTTTTACCGAGATAAATCAACTGTGTAAACGGAGGTCACATGGGAGACAATCAAGCGTAGGGTTTACATTGTGAATTACCAGACACTTGATGTTCAAATTCATTTCAAGCGAAGATATAATTAGGGCGAGTAATGAAGCGAACCGTGCCATGACCGTCGCCGTAAAGAAGACCTCTGTACACAACTTCATTCGTTTAGTTTTTTATTATTGTCGTGTTTTTCGTTGGTCACTATTTATGTACCACGAGTCGTATGCCGAAAATAGCCAAGGCCGACCAACGAAATGTACGAAAATAATCAAAAACAGTCTCTCGGTTCATGTTTACCTTTTCTGTACGTCGGTCTTTATACTAGAGACCAGTCATAGCGGCACATTGTTTATTTACTGATCGTTGTTGTTGATATTGATTGAGCTGCGAGTTTATATCATTTCATAGACAAGGCATAGAGGTTGTCTGAACATGCCACTTCATGATCTCTGCAAATATCTTCATCATGCCGTGACCAATCACGTTTTTTTCTTCAAATCTCTTCATCATGCCGTGACAATCACGTTTTTTTCTTCAACTCTCTTCATCATGCCGTGACAATCACGTTTTTCTCTTCAAATCTCTTCATCATGCTGTGACAATCACGTTTTTTTCTTCAACTCTCTTCATCATGCCGTGACAATCACGTTTTTCTCTTCAAATCTCTTCATCATGCCGTGACAATCACGTTTTTTTCTTCAAATCTCTTCATCATGCCGTGACAATCACGTTTTTTTCTTCAAATCTCTTCATCATGCCGTGACAATCACGTTTTATTTCATATTTGAGTCATACAATTATTGCACTGACGTCCGCTTTTATTTCGAACTGTTTATCACCAACTGTAGCTGTATATTTATAGTAATTTATCTTACATTTCTGCAAGTCTTAGATTCTTCAACATTTCGTTGCTTGTAATATGTCCCAGTTGAAATATATCCCAGTTGAAATATGTCCCAGTTGAAATATGTCCCAGTTGAAATGAAACAATCCGATCCTGGTTGTGTATATAGTTAAAGACAAATATTCATATGGACAGGCCTGCAAGGACATTATGGACAGGCCTACAAGACCATTATGAACAGGCCTACAAGATCAGTATGAACAGACCTACAAGACCCTTATGGACAAGCCTACAAGACCATTATGGACATGCCTACTATACCAATATGGACAGGCCTACAAGACCATTATGAACAGGCCTACAAGATCAGTATGTACAGGCCTACAAGACCATTATGGACAGGCCTACAAGACCATAATGGACATGCCTACTATACCAATATGGACAAGCCTACAAGACCATTATGCGAAAGAGTTTAAGTAGTTGGTTAAATATGTTCATATGTGTGAGAATTTATACCCGAATAACAGTATAAACTCATGCAACCATGAAGAAAGAATAGAACGTATAAGATCAATGAAAACATGTATACAGATTTGTGTGTGTGTGTGTGTGTGTGGTGTGTGTGTCTGTGCGTGTGTGTGTGTGTGTGTGTGTAAGTAAAATAATAGATAAATATATGAAGTCATGTAACAGGAAAATGAAATGTATAGAAACATACATAGATATGAATAGGAATATAGTTATGGATATAGGCACATATAGGCACATATAGGTACATATAGGCACATATAGGCACATGTAGGCACATATAGGCACATATAGGTACATATAGGTACATGTAGGCACATGTAGGCACATGTAGGCACATATAGGCACCTATATGTACATATAGGCACATATAGGCACATGTAGGCACATATATGCACATATAGGCACATATAGGCACATGTAGGCACATGTAGGCACATGTAGGCACATATAGGCACATATATGTTCATATAGGTACATATAGGCACATATAGGCACATATAGGCACATGTAGGCACATATAGGCACATATAGGCACATATAGGCACATGTAGGCACATGTAGGCACATATAGGCACATGTAGGCACATATAGGCACATGTAGGCACATATAGGCACATATAGGCATATATAGGCACATATAGGCACATATAGGCACATATAGACACATATAAGCACATATAGGCACATATAGGCACATATAGGCACAAAATGTGAGTAGAGAAGATGGAGAATATCTATAACGACATGTAACCACACGGAAAGGCACAAAATGTGAAGAATGAACGAACTGTAATAAAGTAAATTATGAACGAAAGAAATGCAACTTTCCGTTTCCATTTTCATGTTTTATGCTCTTGCTGCTGGCCAATAAAGATTTATTCTCATTAGATAGATCACAATCTCTGTGTTTCAATATATTTGATTACTAATGTTGTTCCAACAATTCTTGTAATCTCCTCATTCCTCACATGATCTCTTCTTGTTCTGTTTGCTTCTTTTCTTAGACATCTCATATCACACGTAATAAGCTTTCTCTCTTTTTCTTTAGTTAGTGTCCATGTCTGACATTTAAAACATAATATTGGGATTAATATTGAATTATGATTTGCCTTTTTGTTTCCATTGTGATAGATGTGTGTTTCAAAATTGGTGTACGTTCATCATTTACGAAGTTGAGTTTTTGAATTCTTGTCTCGAGTTCTCAGTCCATTCTTCAATCGTCTGTAAAAACGCTCCCGATGTATTTAAATTCCTGCACTTGTTTCAGTAGCTGATCATTTATCTTTATGTTGATTGTATTGTGTTTTCTGCCTATAGTATCCATAGGTATATATGCCAGTATATAATCTTTATATTGTATATGTCTGCCCACATCTATGATATTCTAGTACTGTTTACATATATATATATATATATATATATATATATATATATATATATATATATATATATATATATATATATATATATATATATATGTAAACTCTATATCATACCAGCATTGCTGTGTACGCACAGACAGGCGATGCTTTTATCCGTAAACTGTTTCTGATGACGAGTTATTGAATCATCATTAATGTCATGTGACGTATTCTTTCCAGGAAGTAGCCTTTCTTATGAACCTTCTGAAATCCCA